>JAZKLR010000016.1:0-471940 GCA_037103525.1 Ganaspis brasiliensis
CTTGAAAAGTATCAAAATTGACAAAAAGTTCCAACTGTCTAGCCTAATTTTACAGATAATTGTAAATAACCAATAATTATTTATTTAAACAAATTAGCAATTACATGAAATAATTGTTAAAAGGCTGCATTTATGCTATTTATTGAAAATTGTACAAAAAATTGTCAAAAAAATAGTGAGTACCTAATATTTTTTAACACTTTTTTTTATTTTTACATTTTCTTTGCATATACTAGGAGGGTGGGGGGGGGGGGGGGGGGGGGGTGGAGAGAATAACATTTCTAACTCTTTATTCCATATATTTTTGGACCATTCTAATATATCTTTTTTATGTAGAAGCCATGCAGAAGTTAATTTTTTAAATGTGACGTCACTTTTTTTTTACACCCCTCCCCCCCTAACGTCACAAATCATCACAAATCTCTAATTCCACCCCTCCCCCTTTTGTGTGACGTAGTTTATGAACGGCCCCCAATTATTTTCGTCATTTTTCAGAAATATTCTTCCATTCCGTAATTGATTGAGAAAATTGGACTTAATTTGATAAAAAAATAAAAAACTTAAATTCTTATAAATTCTCGATTTGGTCGGTTATATTCCCGGTTATATTTTCGTTCTCAAAATCGTTCTCTAGGTAATATTAGTTCTTCGCAACTCTAGATCTACCCATAATTATGGCAGTTCCTCGGAAACATTTTTTTTAGTGCAGGGGCTCCTCTGCAGGTATCGAATGCTGCCAGACCCCTATATTACCTACAAACAAAAAATCTATTTTGTGTACCGTCTAAAGTAGGATCCCTTCTTAAACTCACAATAATCAAAAATAATATTTTTAATCTAGGTTCTACCCAGGTTCCTGGATTCAACAATGATTGACGCTGAACATCTAATGGACGACAGCAACTACAGAGGAACCCACGGAGGTTGTTTGGCAACAACTTTAGGCTCAGTTCTTCATGAATTGGGCCACACTTTTGATCTGGGACACACTCGAGAGGGTATTATGGGTCGAGGTTTCGACAATGTTGACCGTGTCTTCGTAGGAGCTGCCGGAATTGATTCAAATCGAAATCCGGTGAGGGGAGATCCTCAGCATACAACTGTTTCTCTTAGTCGACAACTGAGCGTAACAGTGACGATTCAGGATCAACCCAACTTCCTGGTTAGTCCCAGAAGAGGACGTTTACATTCAGAAAATTCCTCAAGGCCTTTAGTTTCCCAAACACCTTCTCAAATTAACTTCTCGAGTTCGATTCCTGGAAGATTGTCCGCCCCAGCAAGTCCAGAATTGAATAGATCCTTTTCCAAGACTGTTCTTCAAGCTAATTTTGAGCCTCTTGGTTCCCAGCCGGACAGAACTTTTTGGGGAACTTCGTGTGCAACGCTACTGGCCTATCATCGATGGTTTAATAATTACAACGAGAGATTCTCTCACCGAGATTCTAATGAGATTGAATACGATGCTAAAAGGTCAGTTGGATAAAAATAGACTATCATAAACTAAATAAGTTACGTGTCTGAAAAACTTGACCTTTATAGACTAAATTATTTATTATAAATCAATGTAGCGTGTGTCTACTAATTTGGAAAATTGAGAAGAATTGATAAACAGACAAATTTGTCCAGACGTTTATTTAACGATTCGGTGCTGTTAAATTTAAATGTTGTATAAAATTTTAAACTAATTAATAAATATTATCGCTGTTTTAGGAATTTGGTACGTTCTCGTCATGGGATCAGAATAATGGAAATGAGAGAATTTTCTGGTGGTATGGTGGTATCCTCACGGAAATTTCCTGGACCCCGTCCTCCGTCGGAAGCTTTAGTGTCTCCTTGTTCACACAATGTGACAGCAGCTTTAATTCTTGTTGTTGAGGATTCTGCTGGAAATATTCTTAAACATCCACTTCCGACTGCCTTTTAGAGATAAGCAAGACATTTTTTACAGCACGTAAAACTTAGGAATAAGTTTTCGAAACTACCTCAAACAGTTTTATTACTGATAAAACACACACGTAATGTTTAGTTTTTTTCTAGTCAAACTAGTGAATATTTAGTTCCATTCTAGTCAAAATTAATAAATAGTTATTAATCGAGGCCTAAATATTAATATTATAAAATACTAACAAACTAATACATATAAATTGATTGAAATACCTAAATATTGTTATTTTATTTTATATTTTAATTTCATCCACAGTTTTATTCCAGAATCTTTAAATGATACATTAAGTTTTTTTTTAATATTTAAACAGAACAAATTAAAAATAATTTATCCAGAAGAGAAAAAATCAAAATGCATGTTTTGTCTCAAATTAAAAATATCATTCCTATAAAAAAAATAGAGATAAAAATGTTGATAATAAAAACTCAATCAATATTTATGTTATTATGTGTGTGATTTGTCAGTTAAAAATCTGAAATACAAAAGAGGAAAATTGTCATTCCCACACTTTCCCATTGAAATGGTTATCAAAAATGCATTTTTATAATTTAGGCAATGTTTTGTAATGCAAACAATATTTTAAGTTTTTCTCCACTATATAGAATTGTTATCGATTTTTTAAAACTTAGAGCTTCCTATATTATTTTAAGAAGAGTTCTATTTAACTTAAAAGACTTGACGAAAATAATTTTTCGTTAAAATAATAATATAATAATATTGTTAAAGAAAATCCCTGAATTATCTTGTACAAAAAATATGTTACTGTTAGCAATTAGCACTTGTTTTAAATTTCACGTTAATTTTTAATGTTTATTAGCATAGACTGGTGGCTAGAGTGGTAATTAGAATCATATTTAACAGTTGTTGACAATACGATTGATGCGATTGAAATGAAAAAAATCACTGGTAATTTCAAATCACGATATCTTGGTCAAAAAATAAAATAGGGTATTTTTTTCATCTATGCACAAAAATACAATAATTTTTTTATCCTACATAGCTCGTTTTAAAAAAAATAAATTTTTTTCTTGTCACAAAGTTCGTTTTAAGTTCCAATTTTTCACGATTGACGTTGACAATGGAAAAAATAATTAAAGTTAATGAAATTTAATTTAAATGAAAATTAAATGTTTAATAATAATACTCTCTCTAAATATTTTGTTTCCGATTTTGTTTTAAAATGCAAATCTCTAATCCTACAAATTAAATGACAAAAAAATTATAGTTTACAATTGAAATTAAAAGCTCTCATTGTTAGTCGTTAATATTAAATTTTAAAAACTATTTCTAATAATAAAAAAAGTTTCTTAAATTGACTAACATAAATAGGCCCATGATTAATGTAATATTCTAAATACAATGAAAATCATGAAAAAATTATTTGAACCATTTAATAATTTTCTATTTTGACTGCAATTACGTATAAATTTATTTTTTTATAGTATTTGAAAATCAATATTTTTTATTCCTTTTGAACTTTGTAATTTTTTTATTGATACTTAGAATCATTTTTTGGAAAAATAAAACTTATCTGATTAAGTTTTATTACCATTTTTTTTAATAAGCATATGCTATTTCTATTCAAGGTCAACTTGAATTGTGAAAACGAAACTAAATCATACTTTTAAGGGACTTTGTGAAACTAAAAAGTTTTGTTTGTTTATTTTTTAAAGACACACGCTGTATTAAAAACAAAAATGACTATTTCTTCTAAATAATTTTTAAATAATTTAATTTTAGTTGTTTATTTTATTACCCTTTTCTGTAAATTCTTTTACCCATTTTTTTCTTTTAGATTAAAGTCAGTTTATTTACTCATAAACAAACATTATTTCTTATTACCTCTTTTAAATAGGCAACTACGCTGTTTTCTATTTTACAGAAAATAAAAATATGATTGTTTCAATTAAAGTCTTTAGATTTTAGTATTATTAAATTAATTTTTTAAATATTCTACTCATAATTTCAAGACTTATTTTACAATTTAAAAACTTATCATTACAAAAATTTGTATGTGTGTATTTTTTTCATTCGTCCACTCTTGACCATATTATCAGCGATAATAAAATATTTATAGTAACACGCAAAAATTCTTATGAAAAATAAAATCAGTCGGAACTTGAAGTGAAAACATTCATAACGAACGTAAAAAAAGGTTTTTCTATTTTGAAAGTGTCAAAAATGTTAGTGTGATTTTTATATAAAAATTAAAATTCCTCGCATCAATCGTACCGAGAATTTCAAACGATAGTTTATATTTGAAATATTTTTATAGTTTCGACTGCAAGATAAATTGCAAAGTAAAAAAAGTTTAAAAATAAAAAATGAACTAATTTGTTAATTAATAATTTATTTATTATTTTCATTCTCTTAAAATTTCCAAATTTTACACATTACTTTAAAATACCAAAATTTAGAACGTATAAAACAGCATTTTCTTTAAAATTGGAGAAAACGAAAATTATTTCAATTTAAACAAAAACATGGATGTTTGAATTTAAATATTTTAAAAATACTCTCTAAACATTTTTTTCCACTCTACCTTTCAGTTAGTTATTATTCAAGGCTAGTGCTTTACTCCTGTTTTATAAATGGGAAAATAAGAATTATTTACGGAACTTGAAGTCGTAAGAAAACTTAACACAGTATGAGAATATATGCGTGTCTGAATGTACTCACAATATTTATCTCAATTATTACTACATTATAAAAATCGCAATCAGATAAGCACAAAATTGTTATCGATCAAAAAGAAACAAATCTATGTGTTTTGATGATAATTTTCAACAAAAAGTGTAAATTCGTGAAATTATGTTTCCATTTAGTGACTAAAAATAATGCGATTGAAGATAAATGTCATTTTTTAAATTTAAATAATCGTTTCAAATCAAAAACAATTAGAAGTAGTTTCTTAAATTATGAAGTATTAAATATTTCTAAAAAAGGATCGATTCTTTAATATACTTACCAAAAAAAAAAGATTATTATTTAATAGTATTAATATCAATTAATTTAAAAAAAAATTTATATTATAAAATTTTTTTAAATTTTAAGTAAAACCAATTCCAATTTAAGGTATCGTAAATTATAGTAAAGTAAGTTATATTATAAACAATTGAATTATTATTAATTGAAAACAATTAATTACGTAAGTGAAAACCGACCTAATTATGTTATAGGAACGATCCTCCTAAAATTCAAATATTGTAAAAATGTATCAATAATATATTTTTTAACATTCCTGCCTTGACCATCTTGACGAAACAAATATTAAAAATGGTTTTTAAATATTTTTTATCAATCGAATAAGGTATGATTCTAATTTGCATGTTACAAAAGTTGAGGAAGTATATGTGAAAACGCTAATCTATAAATAATCTTGTACGTCAACAGTATTATTTCCAAAAAATTAATACTTCAATAAATATTATAAAAATATTATCACACCAAAGACAATATACTTAAAAAAATTTAGAATAAAAACAAACTACGCTACAAAAATTAAACCATGCTAAAAATAAACTGACGAATACAGATCTACATATAAAAATACACTCGTTAAAAAGAAATTAGAATGTTGTTTTTATCCCTTCCTTTAAACACTAAAATTTCTGATCAATTTTGAATTCGATCAATCCAAAATTCAAATTATCAAAATTTTAATCCATTCAAATTTTAAATTATCCAATTTTTTTTAATTTTAATTTATATTAATCTATTCAAATACTATTATTCTATTCAAATTTTAAACGATCTAACTTTCAATCAATTCTAATTGTTATGGATGAAAACATTCTTCAAAATAAAATTAGATTCTAAATTTAATTTATCAGATTGTTAAATGATATAAATTATAATCTCACTCAAATTTAATCCCTCGAAACTTCAAAATATTGAAATTAAAAATCTATCTAATTATTAATTGATTCCAATTTTAAACTATCCGATTTCAATTCATCCAAATTTTGATCGATTTTACTTTCATCGATTCAAATTTCAATCAATTTAAATTTCAAACGATCCAGCTTTCAATTAATGTTATTTTCATTGTCCGAAATATTCATTAATTGAAATTTTATTCGATTCTGAATTAAAATTAATTTATCCAAATGTTAAATTATCTAAATTTCAATTCATCCTAACTTTAATCTCATTCAAATTTAGTCTATCGAAATTTTGTAATATCTAAGTTTTAATTAATCAAATCTTTAATTTCTTATATATTTTAATCAACCCAAGATTAACTTAGCCAAATTTTAATCTTTCAAAATTTTAATTCATCCAAATTTTACTCTTCTTATTTTTAATCCTGCCTAAATATCAATTAAAATTTTAAACAGTACAATGATAAATTTTTCAATTCTTTAAATTTTAATTTATTAAAATTTTAATCGATTAAAATTTCAATTGATTTAAATTTCAATTCTTTTCACATTTTAAACGATTGAAGCTTCAATTATTAATACAAATTACAATTGATTAAAATGTCAAAAGATATAAGTGCATTTGGGAATATTTCAAAATAAATTAAAATAATATTAAACAACATTTTTTCATTCTACATTTTTCTAATTTAATTTCTTCTTTAATAACAATATCTTTACTTAATATAATTCCTAATTCAATACTAATTAAATTTACTTCTTTAAATAAATTTTTTTCTCAATAAAAAATAATAAATTTATTGTCTTATAAATTAATATTGTATGTATTATTTTCTTTAGAATGTTCAATATTTCTCTATACACCTGCAAGTTTATTTTGATTTTAAGTATTTAAAGCTTTACGTGGAAATGAAGGAACTTACTGTCATTTTTTTTGTTAAATTTTAACAAACTAGAAAAACAGTCTCTTTAAAATAAGTGTCCGCTATAAATTTATGTAATAAAAATTGTATGACTCTAATATTTTAATGCCAAAAATTAGAAAAGAAATATTCTAAATATTTTTAAAATATTAATTCTTTAAGTAATATAATGTAGGTTTATCATTTAAAAAAAACTTGCAAACGTCTAGAAAACGGAATAATTATCCTTCAATATAAAAATATAATTATAAACAAAATTAAGGTTTTCAGAAAATTAATATAATTCACAAGTTAAAATGCGAAAGAAGAAAAATTAAGTTCTAATTTCTTGTTTTGGCAATTTGTTATCATAAAAAAATTAAAGTATTACAAATATTAACGTACTAAATATTTTGTATCTCATCTTAAAGCGTTTAAAACTATTGTTTCTTCATAAAAAAGCCATTTCAGTTTTTTGTATTTTCTTAACCGTAAAAATTGACATACTCAAAATAATATTTTTCTTTACTTTTTGTTAAAATTAAAAACCCTCAAATGCTGTCCATTCTGTAGTATCAAGTTCAACATTGTTTTCCTTTTTCTTTAATTTGATTCCAAACTAAACTTTTTAGAGTCATTTTTTCAAATTTTCAATAAACAACTTTTTAAATTAAAAAAAAATTTATAGGATTAAAAAATATTGAAATAAAGTAATTTAAATCCTACAATTATATTGATTATGTTATATTATATATTTATATAAATATAATTTCATTCTTATTCTCAATTTAATTTTATTCTCTTTATTAAAAAAGATTTTATTCTTTTTTTTAATTTAATTTTATTCTTTCTATTAACTTTATTTTGTTATTTTTCATAATTTTTTATTTTGCTCTTCCCTTCATTTTATTTCTGAATGAACGACAATATAGCATCAAATATTTAAATAGTAGAAAATCGAATGTCATTTTAGTGAATTTGGCACAAGCAGGCACAAGTTTCCAAATAACTTCCATCGAACGAGGAAGTTAAGAACAAGAATGTCAGTGGCAATTGGTAGAAACCGAACTCGAGAACGGGAACAAGATCGATTCCTTTTTCCAGAAGTAATTGAGGGCAAAATAAACACTGAACAATTTCTTGCTGCTTCACAACAACTTGTACGACTTATTGGTGAGTTTCGCAAATGTCTGTAAATTTAACCCTCAATTTTTAGACCTAAAAGCTTCTTTTCAATTTGGCTTAAAGCCAAGCTTTTCCAATAATTGCTCTAATTATTTTTACATTCATCAATTCAGTACTTGAATTTATTTTCATTTTTACTACAATTTTTTTGCGTTTAAAATTTATCCTTGTTTCTCAATTTTTTATATTTATTTTACGTTAGTTACTTAATACAAAAGTTAAACATTTAGATAACGAATTTTTAAATACTATTTTAGCATAATATTAAAGTAAAAAAAATATCTTTAAAAATCTTTGAAAAAATATAATCACGAAATTTATAATAATAAATATAAAAATTCTGAATATTATAATTAGAAATTTTTTTCCAAATTATTCAAATGTTTTATTAAAATAAATGTTCATGTTTTAGAAAAATTTGGAAAGTTATTTGCACCAATAAAATATGATATGCAACAAAATATTGACGTAAGTTATCAGTAATTTAGAAAATATGTTCATGAGGTTAAAGTAAATTTTTTGTCACAGAAATTAAATGCAAAGTTTATTAACAATAGAGAAAATCATTGCACGTTACAAGACATGATTTTGTCTGAAAAAGCTTCTGGGGACAATCATACTGCGACTGAAGCTTTACTATGGTTAAACAGGTTTTATTATTTTCTAAAATTATTTAATTTAAATAATTGAATTTAATTTTACTTACTATATTTCATATCATCTTTTTTTATTTAATATTTATTTATTATTTATTCGAAACTGCTATCATTTCAGAGGTTTGCATATGATTCAAATATTTTTTGAAAAAATCGTCCAAGACTATAAATATGGTCAAGTTACGGAAGACTTGATAGCTTGCTTAAAAAAATCTTATAAAGAAGCTCTAGAACCTTATCATGGATGGATGGCTCAACAATTGTTTGACGTAAGTATTTCAAACATAAACAAAAACATTGACAAACCTTAATAATAGAATGCATTGATTAATTTATTGAATTAATTAAAAACTAAATTTTCCAGTTGCTTGCACGTATGGTTCCAACGAGAACTCAATTATTGCAAGTTCTTACAAATGGACATGAAGATAAAGAAGTAGAAGTTTTACAAAATATGGATGAACTTTGTAAAGGGTTAAAAATTAATGTAATGTCCTTACAAATATTTTACGATTTACATCATTTAAATAATAACAATCGCGTTTAAATCTAAATTTTAAATTTTAAAACTGTTACAAACCTTGGAACAGAACGAAGGCCCAAAATTATTTATATTCTTCTTCTGTTCTTCGGTCTCTTTTTATATCTCAAGTTCTTGTTATTTTTGCTATTTATTTTTTGAACATTGATTGATGAACACTTTTTAGGTTCAAATAACTCTTACATAAAAATGACTTTTTTTTTTATTAAATTATATTAAAGTTGGTGTTTTACAATTATAATATGAATTAAAATGTGATGAATAACTTACCTAAAATAATAATCATTTTCGCATACATGGACGAAAATAAAGTATAATTTTTTTGTAATACTGAGAATTCTTTGGACGGAAATAATGTATCTTTGGACGGAAAGATTATATTTTCGGACGAAAACGTCACATCTTTGGACTTTTATCAATGTCAGTCTAATTTATCATCCACTCCATATAATTGTGCTATGTAAAATCTTTTGGCATGAGAGTCAGCTAAATTTCTCAAAGCAATTGTTCCTGTTACAATTTCTACAAGTAAAAAGATCATTGCCAGACTATTAGTTATTCTTTCACTTAAATCTGGAATGGTTTTTTTATCCACAATAAGAAACAACTCCAGAGGAAGCTGCAGCAATGTTGATATCAACCAGAAACTAGCTAATTCAGGAATCTGGAATAAAAATTAAAGAGACATTAAATTATTATTTATAGAATTTATAAAAACTATGATATAAGTAAGATTTAAGATTTATTATATTTTGTCCTGATACTTATGTGTGAAAAAAATCGACTAATTGGTTTATAAACAAATTGTTTAGAAAATATTTTACATTAAAAAATATTTATGTAAACTTTTTATACATTTTTTGCACCAGTTCAGAATTTTAATTCTTGAAGTTTTTTTCTTCAATTGGAGATCTACAATTTTTAATTTCTTCTATCGACAATTTTTTTCTTACTTTTAAATGTTATTAATTTTTGACAGTACAACATAATTTTAGAGTAAAAAAATTATAACAGGAGAAAAATTGATACTTCTGATTAACGGGTTGTTTATTTGGTTTATTTTTGTCACCTGAAATTTTAAATTTCTTCCACAATTTTCACTGTTTTTTCTGAATAAAGAAACATTTTTTAAATAAAATTACAAATAGATTATGAATAAGTTCAAAAATTAACTATTCAGATTTTTCATTTCATAGTATATATTTTTTATTTTGCCAAATTGTATTTCTTCAAATTTGTTTTCAATCAAATTTAACTAAATTTAATTTTTCATTTTACAAAATTTCTGTTAACGAACTTTTAATTTTAAAAAATTCGATTATTCATTTGTCCGAAATTGCAAATAGACGAACAAACATTCTACTAAAAAATAAAAACTCGGATAAAAAAAATGTAGGTAGGTAATAAAATTTTATAAAAGGAAAAGTCTAAATGATGAATTTTAGAACACATACTATATGCGCCCCTAAACAAAATTTTGATAATATTTATGGACATTTTTTAAATTTATCTAAAACAAAATATACATACTTTTATTGCTAAATTGCCAAGATATCCCAAGTATAATCTCACGCCTTCTAAAATAGTAACAGCGACAAAAACAGCCACAGTTATGAATTGATACACATCATTTAGTTTATAATACTGAAATATAAATATAAGTTTTAAATTAAAATTTTTTACTTTTACTTCTTCATAGTGGAAATATTTTATGGTTAAAAATTTCCGAGTCCGGTATTTAACATTTCTCAAAATTTTTTGACCACAGGAATAAAAAAATCCAAAATAAATTTGGAACAACTTAATAAATTTATCGATTCACTTACATTTTTTATATTTTTTGTTTTTTTTTATTATTTTTTTAACCTTCTACGATACATTTTTAAAAAATTAATTATTTTCAAAAAAGAAAATTTTAAGACACAGTTGACATTAATGAGTAATTTCAATTTTCTGAGAAATCAATCGACATGGATTAATGTTTTTAATTTAGTATAATTTTCATAATAGAAAACAAATTTAAATCCCTTCCAAAATTGTTAATCAGAAGAATTTTTTCGATATATAGGTCTGATTAAAAAAATTGGTTCATGGTTTTCGACTCTACTCTAAAATTATTATGCACTTTAAAAAATTAAGATACACTTATTTCCAAATCAGAAACAATCAAAATATGAAAGACTCAGTTTTGATTAATTGAACTAAATATTAAATAAATAAGAAAAATACTTGTTACAGTCTATAACGTAGTTGAATCATAAATAAGAAAAAATAACCACTATGAAGAAACAATGTGTTTATGAACAAAAATATAATTTGCGGCAGAGCTTTTGTTATTTATTTTCATAATCGCTGAAAATCTTACCTTTGCGTCCAGGCCGCAAAATAGAATCCAAATCCAAATTGGATAAAACCAAACATTAAAATATAAAGCAATTTGTAATAACAAATTAGACTTTACTTCGATTCCTAATAAAATTCATTAATGACATTATTTGAAAACTGATTTTTTCTACAAGTGCTCGGCTTTTAAAACCTTCCTTTTAAATAAAATTAATTTTTTATGGATCACTCTTTTGTAATTTTAGAAAATGAACAATTCTTTACATCAATAAAAAAGCAGATACATCTATGAATAAACAGTGAGCCATTAAAAATTTAATTTTTTTTATGTACTTTTATAGGTTATATATATGCCAACTATTAATATTAAAATAAAATCACTTACCAATATCAAAAAACTCTTTTTTTCGATTATGATGAACCAAACCAGGAAAAATACGATCGGAAGCACTTATTACCGAATTCTTCCACATGTTTTATTAAAATTAAGCCAAAAGTATCATTTGTTTACATACATATTTATTTTAAAAACGTAAACAGTTTGTGATTCTCTAAAATATATATTGTTTTATCAAATTTTAGCTCTGGTAAAATCATAATAAATGCTTATATTAAAAATAAGAATCAAATATAAGCTGTTATTTGTTTATTTATTACCAAAAAATGTATCAATAATCATTTTGTTGATGAAGAATGAACATAAACAAGTGTGTGGTGCTGCATGCCCCACCTGTCAATGATCACCAGGAGCGTCATCATAACGTCTGGCACCCAATGTTTTACGTAAATAAATATTTTGAAACCTTTATGAATTATAATCACATATTATGTGGAAATAACTAACGAAACATTTTCATTGTAAAACTTATGCAGGGCATAATTTATTCATATGCAAAGCATGATATATGTATGTTGTTTAATTATTCGTTTCGTATTTGTTCATGATACGATCCTGATCCGACATTTTGATAGCCATGACAACTGACTGCGTGGATGTACCGGATATACACCGGATATTTACAGTTTTTAATCTAGGGTCTTTTTTTAATATTTTAACTTTTGCATCAGTTTTGTATGTTTAATAATTAGTGTGAATTTTTCACAAATTTACCATTATATTGTGAAGGTGAATACATGTTTTTTCATTGTAAATCTCTAGTATTTTAAATTAAAATATAAATGTTGTGAGTACCTATATTTTAACCTTACTTTTTAAAAGGTTTTTGTTGCAAACGTTGATATTTTATATATATATAATAATAATAATAATAATAATAATAATAATAATAAGAGGCTTATTTGGCCTATTCATCTACAAATATACATAATTCAGAATTTTTCAGTTTAATTTTCAATTAATTCATAAAATGCTATCAATTTTAATTAAATAATTAATTTTTATTATTAATGTGCTACTCATTCAATCATTTTAATTTTAGAAATTAGTATCGAAATTGAAGATTGTTAATAATTTTTTAGATTTTAGAAATATGGAAAAAATAATATGCAAATAATTTATTTTAACCCAACGTGAGCTTTCTTTTTAAACAACAGTTCACGCCAAGTTTTTATAACTGTTCCATTATTTCTATAAACATACTTATTTCAAGAGTAAACTATAAAATATTACAAACATTTCTAATTATTTATAATAATTTTTAAGTGCAAGGTAGTGACATTTAAAAAATTAATTTCACATAAATATTACATAAAATACTTGGCAAATTGTCATTTCACAAGTTTTATTGTCAGTCGGAAATTGTATTACAATACATTGAAAATGTATTGTTGGTACTTGCCGGAACTTTTTACATCAAATATGTTTTTTATAAGATTTCAAAACTTTTTGTAGAACTTCAATTGATTAAAAAATAAACAAAACAACGTTTTAAAAAACTACTTTTATCTCGATTAATTCAGTTTTGAAACTTTTCACTTTTAGTAAGAAAGTTAGTTACATATATACATAACATTTTTAAAGATTTATGAAACGAAATTTTCTTTTTATTTATTTAGAAGCTTCATTTTTGAATTAGTACAGTTTTTATCGCAAAAAAATTCCTAAATTTTATTTTAATGGGTAGTATTTTAATAGTATGGCAAGAAGGCCAAAATTAAAAAGAATTAAAATTTTTTAATTTTTATGAATTCCAATTGTTGTATTCCTTGCAAGAAGACAAAGTAAAATATAATTCAATTATTTTCAATTTTTAAAAAAATTTTCCACAGATTATAAAAGAATTAAGAATAACTAAAAAGGGCAATAGAATTGAGAATAATTATATTATTTGAACTGAAAGAGATGCTAGCAGCCAATTAAATTCTTTTCAATTTAAAAATAAAAATTTCCGCAGATTATAAAAGAATTAAGAATAATTGAAAAGGGGCAATAGAATTGGAAATAATTAAATTATTTGGACTGAAAGAGACGGCAGAAGCCAATTTAATTATTTTCAATTTAAAAAATAAATAAAACAATAATTAATATAAATAACAGCGCAAAGAAACTATTTTTAAAATTCAGAAAAAAATGTTATCTTGCGATTCCTCATTTTTAATGAATAAAATTTTATAAAATTTATTATTCTTAACTTATAAAGTTATTTTTTCGTAATTTAAAATAATTAATATCGGTAAAAACTTTATTGGAATTCATAAAAATTGAATTTAATTATAAAACTGAAATTATAATTTGAATTAAAAGAATTAATTTATTAAGTCTAATATATTATAATTCAAAAGAATTCAATTACTATTTCGCATATTTTAAGTATTGTGGAATTTAAAAAAATTGATTTGTCGTGTACATGTTACAATTGAAAAGAATTTGAAAGTTATCAAAATGTTAAAAGACAATTAATAATAATTAATTTTTCTATTGAGTCGCAACAAGGAATACAAAAAAAATTGGTAAGAATTTATTGGAATTGAAATACCATTGACACACTATGTCCTTATCCTAAGTAATTGTACCAGTAGGTCTAATAGTAGAGACAAGACACAGGTCTAATTATTAAAAAATCGACTTTTTAAATTCTAAATTAAGAAATTTTAAAATTGTACTTGATTAATTGAAAATCCTTTAAATATATATCGATCTTCTATTACCTTTAACATTATTTCAGTATCGGACCAATCTGTCTAGAATTATAGACTTCTCGTGAGTTTAAACATCAAAACAAAATTGTATCTTGCAATGAAAATAAAATATTTCATAATATAATAGGTTAATTATAAATTCCTGAAATATATACTGAGTCTTTATCACCTCACCATAATCATCATTAGTATCGTACCAGTCAGCAAAGTAGTATATATTATATATATATAAGTTGTAGGTTTCTGAGTATTATACCAGTAGATCTCATAGTATAAACAGTACACTGGTCTAATTACCCAAAAATCGAATTTTTTCATTCAAATATAAGATTTTTCAAAATATATCTCATCAATTAAAAATCCCTTATATATATATATATATATATCAAGATTCTATTACCATTACCATTATTTCTCAGTGTTGAACCAATCCATTTAGTATTATAAGCTTCAGGTGAGTCTTAATATCAAGAAACAATTTTATCTCGTAAAGAAATAAAATATTTTATAATAATCCCTAGCAGAAATCCTATGCCAATGACAGTGTGTTAAATTTTTTTTTGCCCTAAACGTCATAGTTAAATAAAACAAATTTATATTTTGTTTGTCTTATTTATTTAGTCAATAGTTGTTGACGCGTTTCGAAATAAAATTGTATTTCCTCATCAGAACTATAAGAACATAATATTTGTTTAAATAACACATTATGTTATCACTGAAAAAAAAAACAAATTGAAACTGCCTGAAGTTGTCATGTGTGAAACTGCATGTGTCGTATAAAATAAAAGTGACTGTATAGTAATTTTTTTTAATAAAATTATTATTTTCTCTAAATTTGATTTACTATAATTTTTATAAAACCTAAGTTTATTTTTCTGAATTTTTAATTATATTAGATAAGTTTTATATATTTGAATTCCAACTCACTGTAATAACATTTTATAAAATTTGTCTGAAAGTGATTAACAAGTTCGAAATTTCAATTTTATGGAACATAAATTTTAAAATGTGAATAGTTAATTAAAGTATTCGTAAAATTACTCTTATCAAGTTTTAATTTTCTCTGAATTTCATTAACTTTCAGCAAATAATTATAAGAAGAAAAAAAAAAAAAAAAAAGAAGAAAAAGAAGAAAAAATGAGAGAAGAGGAATAAAGGAAATAAAGTGTGAACTCTGAAACACAGATTAATCAGTCGTTGAAGCCGTTTTTCAGAAACGACTATTTTAAAATTTTAAATAACAAAAAGTCTCAGACATGTCCATTTTAGAGAAAAACGATTTATAAAAAAATTTACAGATATTAAAACAGGGAGTATTTTTTATTTAAACCTTTTTTTTATACAATCAATAATTATCGAGAAAACCAAAAATAACTGATTGTTCATAAATATATTAT
Source organism: Ganaspis brasiliensis (assembly GCA_037103525.1). Lineage (NCBI taxonomy): Eukaryota > Metazoa > Arthropoda > Insecta > Hymenoptera > Figitidae > Ganaspis > Ganaspis brasiliensis. The sequence continues at coordinate 15,953 of JAZKLR010000016.1, forward strand.
TTATACTTATAAACTCACATTGTATATACAATATTTAAATGTTGTTATTTATAAAAGTGAAAAAAGAACATTATTCATACAATGTATATTTGTGAAATATCGTATTTTTTTCTCGAAAACTATTGATTGTATTAAAAAAAAAGTTTAAATAAAAAATATTCCCTGTTTTAATATCTGTAACTTTTGTATAGAAATTGTTTTTCTAAAATGGACATGTCTGAGACTTTTTGTTGTTTTAAAAATTAAAATCGACGTTTCTCAAAAACGGGTTCAGAGATTATTTTAAATTTTTGTGAAAAATCATGTGTTTACACTCTAGAATCAAAATTAAAAAGAAAATACCGCAGGTGCCAGGACCTTTATAGGTTAAATCAGTTTAAAACGCACCGTGTATTATGCTCAAAATGTCAATATACAAATCTGGGGTTAAAAATGTGTAAAATAAAAAAGTTTCAGTTTTGTATTAAGAATTATAGTTTTGTACATAAAAACTGAAGAGAGAAAAAATATATGTTAAAAGAAGAAAATATGCCGAGAAATGAAAATAAATTAAAGTAATCGTTTTGAGAAAATTAGTTAAAAGAAATACACAGTTTAAAATGTGCGAGAAATTCCCAATTGTTTCTCAGCTTAATAAACAACTACACTGAAAAAAAAACAATGGAATATTTGCTTGAGTTGTCAAGTAAAATTTACTTTATAACTCAAGCAGTGCAAAAAAAAGTAAAACTTACTTTGTTTTTTAAGGAAAACAAAATGTCACTTTTAAAACAAATTTGACATATTGTACTTTAAAACAATGTTTGAGTTAATTAAAAGAAATAAACAATAAATTAATATGCAATTAACGTTTTTACTCACTTTTACTTATTCTTCCACTATTAAATCTTCTGGAATGTATTGAAAATTTAATTTTAACAGTTTGGCACATAAACGTCAAATTTTGCTTCAAAAGTGTCAATTGTTTTTTTTCTTTATAAACAAAGTAAAATTTGCCTGGTTTTACAGCAATTTTTGATTTTTTTTCATTGCTTGAGTAAAAAAGTAAAAATTACATTTAACTCAAGTAAACCTTAAATAGTTTTTTTTTCAGTGTACTTGTTGATTTTTTTCTTTATTGTAGGTTGAATATGTTTTTATTTTTAAATCATTAATAACTAATTGGAGCTAAAATCTTTTATCTGTCAATGAACAAAATATTTAGAAGTTTGGAATTTAAACTTTACTTGGGTATATTTTTAATATTGAGCTTAAAAAATCCAGCTTTTTTATTAACAATTTAAAGGTTTCTGAGATGCGCCCAAATTTATTATATCTAATCAATTATTAAAAAAAAAATTTTAGAATCTGTGATGTTTTAAAAGCGTCAATTGTTTTTCTCAGTCTGAATTGTGGAGTTGTGTCGTTATACTATTCTATCGACGACAAAAATAAAATTATGTCATTATTTAATATTTTTTAAATAAACATTTTTATCATTTTGCAATTATGATGCTTAAAAAAGCGTATATATATATGTATAGAAATCTGTTCTTTCAAAATTGAAAAAATTGGAGTTGTGCTATTTTTACTTCGCTTTCCGCGATTTTAAGTATCGTAAAGAATTTATTACTTTTAGAAAAATTGAAAATCAATTTGTATTTGTAACAAATCAATTTTTAATATTGAGTTAAAATATTCCAACTATAGGGGAGACCGGGGCTAGTTGGGTCAGGGGTAGAGTGGGTCATTGCAGTTCACTCAAAGGCTATTAGTCGAATAAATTCCTCTTTACACAAAAATTATATTACATAGTGAGATGCAAGTTTGTGCCAAGTTTCATTATTATATCATCATTTATGTGGAGTAAATATCAGAAAAACTAATTTTTATACTCCAAAGTAAATTTTTACCCACTTGGTTTTTTTGTTATATCTTCCTGAGTAATAGTTTTAGAAAAAGTTTAATTATCAAATTTTAAACTTTTTGAATAGTTTCTTTTAAAGGGCAATGAAGAGATTTTAATTTATATTTGCAGTATCGATAGAAAAAAATCAAATATTTGAAAAACACAGGCGGGGTCAGTGTGGTCGTTTTGACCGGGGTTAATTGGGTCGCCCAAATGCATGAGGAATCTACTATATACTTATATACAACATTAATAAACTACATTAATTTAACATTTAAACAGTAACATTTTAATCATGACCCAATCTGCCCCGGGCCGGGGCGGGTTGGGTCACTTTGGATTTCTCCAAAATCAATGTTCCCTAAGAAAAACTAAAAGTAATAACGGGATTTTTTCTGTTTTAAATGAAAGCTGAAATATTAGGGCAGGTTTTCTGTACAATAAGGTTTTCGTAAATTAGATATTAACGAAGTTAAACAACGAAGAGTGAAAAATGGCACAACGAGCCCCGGTCTCCCCTATAAGTGTACAAAATTAAATTCTATTTTCCCTTTTATTGCCTTTTATAATAAAATGTTTATAATAAAATTATAATAAAATAATTTTTTACTTGGCTGTGATTCTTCAACGTGAATTTGATTAATTTATTTTTTTGCTTATTTATTTGACGGATTTCTCAACATTTTTTTCCCCAACAAAATTTATTCCCGACGCGACAACTCTTTTTCTTGATTATATTTTCCTGGCTCTTTTTCTCCCGAATAGAAAATCAATTCAAATCTCAATAAACATGTTATTTCATTGCTAGACTTATATATTTTGGTTACTTTTTTAAACTTTTAGTCCACATTTTAAAATTATTGTGTGAAATAGATATTTTACAGCAAATTGTTAACAAAAAAATTATTAATAGGCGGTTATATCTATCTGCGGTCACGCAGTCGTAATTTCATCTCATCGGTAAAAATTCTCAATTCAACAAGAAGAAATTTAGAACTTCTATTTTATAAAAATGACTTTTGAAGTAATAAATCGAATATGGGACAATGAAAAATTAGGACAATATTATTAACTTTTTGCATTCTATAATCCATAATATTCACATTTAATTACTATAATTTAATAATGAGTTTCATGTTTGGGAAAAATATTGTCTGAAAATAGTCTGTTAGAAACATTGATTTTCGGTAAACTTAATTCGGGAAAACTTGCGGTATTCATTTGCTTAAGAAAATACAAAATGCAATTTTTAAAAAACAAGTGTTTGAAAAACAATTTTTATCTTATCTGAAAGGAAACCAACAAAACTAAACTCGGTTTCGTATTCCGCCTCAAGTTCGGATTATAAAAAAAATCAAATTCAGATAAAGTTGACCGCATTTGTCTCAAATAACAAATGTGACGCTACAGGGTAACTGCCCCAGTCGTTGGCACCTTAAGCCAAATTTTGACTTCAAGAATTAAATTAACATAGAAAAAATAATATAATAAAATACATATAATGACATATGTATTCAAAATTTAATGCAGAATACAATAAAATTACAATTTTTTAATGAAAAAGCACGAAGACTTCGAAATTATCAAATAATTATGTGCTAACGCAAAGCCCCAGTCGTTGGCACTGCCGACATTTTGCAGCACTAGTCATTTGGCACCTAGGACCCAGTCGTTGGCACCCCATATATAACCTTCAAGACTTCAAAATGAAAATGAGTTGATTTTGTTTACATTTTGTAAATCAAGTGCTAAGTTCAGCAGAAATGTTCTCCCAAAGTTTCATTATGCCTTATAAGATTCTTTTTTATTAAAAAAATGTTTAAAGTTAACATGAGGCCTTGTGGAGATATGCTGTTTAGAACTGTTTTCCTGACATGAAAAATGAGCAGAAATTAATCATTTTCAAGTATATTATTCTATAATATTTCAGAATTATATTCTCAAAGTTTCATCTAGTGTTATAAAGTTTATTCTTAAGAAAATCTTAAATAAAGTAGGAAAAATCTACAAAAGCAAATGCGCATGCTATCAATTTCGAAATAAATTATTCCCAAGTAAACATTTTGTACTTGAATAGGTTTATTTCAAGACAAATAAGCTTTCAAAATATATTTAATCAAAATATTGCATAAATATATATTCTAAAATGAATTCTAAATAATAAATGTTTAAAAATTATTTCAAATACACGCGCGTATTTCGACCAATAACCACAGTCGGTTCAGGGCAGCCAGTCTTGAAAAATGAAACTTTTAAAACTACCTCTCTGCAGTTTATTTATGTCTGTTAATAAAATTAATTTTACAAGAATCAAAAATTGTATGCATTTTTTTGTGACAATACAATTGATAAATGCTTACTTTAATGACATTCATCCATTTTGGAATTAATAAAACGTACTTTTGAATTTAAATATTTTACTTTTTTAGGTTGGTGCATACTAACAGGCAAAAGTTAGTGACATAAATATTTCATTTAAACATTAAATTCACTTATGTTTTATTAAATGGATTATATTTTTTCAGTGTTATTTCAAATAATGTCCATTAATATTAAAATATATTTCAGTAACAAGTGTAAATAAGGATGAGTGCCAACGACTAGGACGTGCTTAAAAATTGCTTGTCTAGTCGTTGGCACTGGGGTGCCAATAACTAGTGAAATTGTCTTTTGTGAACAATTTCATTGGCACCCCCCTCCCCTAAAATAAATAAATAAATAATTTGCATGACTTGACGTCTTATATTATCAATATTTAAATATTCCTATTTCATATTCGCGAAGGAAGAAGTGTATTTAGTAACTTATAATAATGGTAAATTGAGTTTTAAAATTTCGGCTTTCTTAAGATTTTCTTTAGAAAAGCTGTAAAATTCTTGACACTCTGAGAATGATATTCTATTTAATTTTTTAAAACTAAGTATATAAATGCATTTAATAAGTTATATACTTAATTTATGTAAAAAATGTTGCAGAATCTGATAAACTTATGCAAAACAAGATATGTATTTTATTTTTTTTGTTATTTAAAGAAAAGTAAGAAAGGTGCCAACGACTAGAGCAGTGCCAACGACTGGGGCAGTTACCCTATGAAGAAAAGGACCTAAAGCAGAAAAAAAAGTTTGATGTTTATATTGGTACGTAGTTTTACCTTGATTAAAAGTTCCTTTTTATTGAATATTTTGGACAGAATGAGAAGTAAGCATCAATAATTTATATTGAGAGTAGATCCTTTTTGTGTATTTTCATTCCGAAATCGCAAACATAACCTAAATTTTTTTGTTGCTTAGGTCCCTTTCTTCATAACACGTCACAAATATGTATTGGAAAATATTGAAACTGTTCTCTGGATTAACTAATTAATGCATAATTAATGTTTTTATACTGTTACTTACGATAATAATAATAATAATAATAATAATAATAATAATAATAATAAGCACACTATTCAAAATTTACTCAAGTAAAGTTTAAATTCCTAACTTCTAAATTCGTGGATAAATAAAAGATATTATTCCTAATTAGTTATTAATGATTTAAAAAAAAAATTTTTAACCTGTAATATAGAAAAAAATCAACAAATTTAATAAGCTGAGCAATAATTCAAGATTTCCTGCACATTTTAAAATGTCCCGTCCCCAAGACGAGATCTAGTTCAAACTTTGTGTAAAAGGAAGTAGTTGAAAATTTTTAAAAAAAAATCGAAGGTCGTAATCAATTTTAAAAATAAGATTTCAATAAATTAATTAGAAAAAATCTAAAAAATAATATTTTGATAATTTTTTAAAAAGTTCATTCAAAAATGCACAATTAAAAAAAACGATTAAAATTGATGCATTTTCGAAGAAGTTATGAGCATTAAAAAAAAACATCAAAAATTTTGAAAAAAATTATATCTTGTGAACGGCCCTGACAAAAGTATTGGATTGAATTTCAATCAGATTGAATAAGTTTTAATCAGTATTCTTCCGGGTCATTCCTAAATTTGTTTTCGAGCCAATCAGTTTTTATCCGAATCTAAAAATTGATGTGACTTGACGAAAAATTCTTTCCGAATCATTCCGAAATAATCCGTTTTAATCCGAAGCAAAATTTTAATCCGTTTGAATCTCGTTATTTCATTCCAAATCAATCCGTTTCATATTCGAATAAATCCGACTAAAATTGGAACGGATTGATTCGGAATGAAATAACGGGATTCAAACGGATTAAAATTTAGCTTCGGATTAAAACGGATTATCTCGGAAAGAATTTTTTTGTCAAAATACATCCATTTTTAGATTCGGATAAAAACTGATTGGCTCGGAAACAAATTTCGGAATGCGCCGGAAGAATTCTGTTTAAAATTTATTCAAACTGATTGGAATTCAATCCGATACTGTCGCCAGGGGGCTTTATAAAAAAATTTGAAAAAATTCATCCAAGCTCTTTTTCGTAGGATACAAAAAAATATAAAAAAATCAGCCAAATCAAAAATGTCAATTTCGATTGTACCCCGAAATGTCAGTTTTCTTTATTCATAATTATTTAAGCACTTTTCATTAACCAATGTGAATTCCAACAGTAGATAATCAAAAGTATAGATAATTAATTATATAGAACTGTCAGAAGTTGAGGTTATGTTTTGATATACTTTTCTTGTTTTCGAATAAATTTTAATTCAGTTTGAATACTTCTAAATAAACTATAACTAATTCCCGCTGCCTTAGTTGCTAGGTTTGGTTAGGCTTGACAATATTTCTCGTATTTTTAATATTTTATTTATATTTTTTAAATAAGAAAGGATTATCTACTGTTGGAAGAAGGCAAGTTTTTGAGTAAGATTTTATCGTATTACAAAAAATACCTATTATAAATAAGTTGTTAATTTTAGGCCTATTTTGCTGATTGTCATAATTAATTGAATATATTAGCTTTATTTTAGTGTTAAATATGTTATTAATTACTTCAGCCTGAAATAATTATACACATGTTGAAAGTTTTTACTATCTACTGTTGGGATGTCTCCTCTAATTAACTATTTAATGAGATACAAACGTATGTTACAAGAATATATACTATATTGTTTAGTAGAATAGTGTAATCACACAGGTGGTAGACATTTATTTTGATAGCCACTTCCAATGAGGAATACACAAATTCTAATATAAATATAATTTATTATTTGCATTTTTTATTGAAAAATTTTAAATATGCATCTCTATAAAAAGAAAATGCAGAACGAAATCAGATAAGAAAGTGTCTAACTAGCAAGTGGTTTATCATTCCGAGTGTCATAAGTATATCCGATCAAGTTCCTTTTCAGTGAGTTGTCAGCTTATATATAGGTGCTGTGCCAGAAAAAAGGCCAATGTTATTTTAAGATTGCGCATACGACGATTTATTTTCGATCACTGATCTTGACCTGTTCATCAATCAACAATCATCAATGATTGTAAATTGATAGACACCTATAGTGCAAGGTGCCTGATCGACTCGATTTTTCTGACCAGAACTCTAGCACAGTGCTCTAGCTAAGATCAAGTTATCTCTCAAATTCTTGTAGTTTAATTTTATCATTTTCTTTTATTTCAATTTTAATCAAAAGTATTTTCAAAACGGCCTTTAAAATTGATAATTTTGTTTATGACACAAAGGAACAATTCATGATTTGAATTTAAATTTCAAATCATACATTTTATTTAAATTAATTTTTTTTTCTTTTCTGAAAACTTCGAGAGGATTTGTGAGTTATAAATTTGCAGTGTCTGTTCCAGATATTAGGATATCTTATCAAGTTTATTTGCGTTGATTGAGCAGTCTGATGTTAATTTCATAACGGGACAATTTGTGTGAAACGATGGCAGCAAGTCAGGTGAGAAACATTGTTTATATATTTTTAAAATATAGATAAAAAAGTATTATAAAAATATGAAATGTAATATAAATTACAAATAAATTAAAATAATTAAATATGAGCATAAAAATATTAGAAAGGTTAAACGACCAAAAAATGTTTAAAAACTTTTTAACAAATATTTGGTATATATTTTAACCATTGTTGAAAAAAAATTTCTTTAAATTCTTGATAATAAGATCATTTTATATAATGCGTGAATTTTTAGTCCTAATCACGATGCTTACAATCGACCAATAAACCGTTTTTCACGACTTCAAAAACAATTTCGTATAATGAATAAATTTTTTTATTGATAATTATAAAATTGTTTAGATTGATAAAGTTTTCAACATATACAAAACTCTTTCTCAAAATCCTACGATAACTAAAGCTAGGATCACATCTATAGCGAGAAATGGAATCACTATTCAAAGTCACTGGGCTCAAAAAAATTTAGAAAGACGCACGAAACAAAAATTTATTCAAGAATTTAGTCTTGATGCTGAATTAAATCCCCTCGTTGAAAGTTTTCCTGTGGATGTCTCCAGCGAGTATGTCTTTTAAATTTAAAAAATATATGATCTAATACATAATATGCATTGTAATAGAAATATATAATTTAAGACAATTTTTTTTAGAATTCTAAGCACTTGCTCAGAAGACGAACAACATAAAGCAATTTTAAGACAAGTTACAGTAGACAATACTTCTAAACAATTTATCGAAATTTGGGACAGACAACATTTGGTAAAAAATTATGATTTATCAGTATACGACGTTCATGGAGATATTTACACTGATGGTAATTTTTCAAGTCAAATTATTACATAAATATTAAATATATATTCTGAAATAAAAATATGTCTATAATAAATTCTTTTATGGTTATCCAATACATTTCTTTTATTTTATAACTGAAAATAATTACTCTTTTTCAGTTGAGTTCAGTTCATTTCAATTTTCCCCGGATAAAACGAAGTTACTTTACCTTGCCGAGAGAAAGCTTCCAAAATGCGAGCCGTTTTACAAACAGAAAACCAGAGAAAAGAGGGAAAAAGAAATTTACGACATGGAAGAAATATCTAGGGTAAGTTTTTGTGCTTTAATTTTTAATTCAGAACATTTTTTGCTTCCTCATGGAGGAAGCTTTGTGATCGTTAAGATTTTCAATTTTCCGAAAATAGTCTAAATCGACTCATTTTTGTCTAAAAAGCGTAAATTTTCACTTTTAAGTAAATGTCCAGATGTATGTGTGTGTGTGTATAACTTTTTTTACTGCCAGGATATCGAGAATCTAAATTTGAACACAGGGATTTTTGAAAATACCCAATCAAATTTTTTTAACACTTTTGTTAATCGAAAAAAATTATTTGCTTCTATGCTAAAAATACAACTTAATGAATACAAAACTCATATTCCTTATCTCAAAACGAATCGACTGACTTATTTAAAGTTTATAATTGATCAAAAATTCGTAAAATAATTCATGTTTTCATATTTTTTTAATTTAAAATTCTTTTTTTTTTCAACTTGTCCAATTAACTTTTATATTATAAATTTATTGCTTCCTCGATGAGAAAACAAATTCCTTTGCTTACGTGGAAACGAAATGGATATAATTTGCACCTATTTTGTCTTTCTTTAATAATTATTTTTAGTTTTGAATTATTCAGGGCTATTATTGATTTAAATCATTGGAAAATTTGCATTAAAATCATGATTTAAATAAAAAAAAACTTTAAAATTCTCCGGATGTCTAATAGTGCATGTAAAACATCGCAAACCATAAACAAAATCCACAAATTTGTGGATAAATCTTAAAATTTTCAATTTTAATATTTTAATCTTTATCAAATTTAGAAAATTGTGCTAATACAGATGATAAAATACCTACGATTTACAAATTTTTGGTATGAAGATAGCAAAAAATAGTATTGCATTTTTATATCTTTAAGTCATTATAATTATATAAATTCCAAACGTCAATTATGTCAAATTTCAATTTGTTCCAACTTTTAAATTCCAATTAATTCAAATTTAAATGCATATTAATTAATGCAAAATAATTAAACAATATTAATTATTTTCTATATTCACAATAAACTTTTTTTTTAATATTCTGACAACATTTTTAAGAGATTTCAATTTTTCGAAATTGTTTAATTTTTATCTTATAATCTCTTATTTTTACAAAATTTTAAGATTTTTTCTTCTTTTACTTTTTTTTTGTATTTGTCTTTTTATTTTAGGATTTTCTTGAATTTTCTTCTTTTTATGCAAATTATTTAATATTATTCTACACAATTTCGTTATTATAACATTCACCAAACTTTTTATATCGTTGATTTTCATAATTATTTCCATATTTTTAAAAATAAATACTTTAATTTTTTTTTGTAAGTTTATTGAATTTTATTCACATCTTGTCTATTTTTTGCCAAATTTTTTGCAAACTTACTTATTCTTCCATAAAGTTTTTAGATTTTCTTTATTTTTCTAATTTTATTGTTTGACTTATTTAAAATGTAATACTATAAAAATATTTTTGGTTTAATTTTCTTAAACTTTTTTATTTTTAAAGGCTGTTTAAGTTTCTTTTGTGGACTTTCTTTTTATTTTTCTTGATATATACATTTTTTAATTTTATTTTTTGTACTTTTTACATTTTTTTAGTTTCTTAGATTAAGGTAAAAAACATTTCTATATTTTCTTCCTATTCCTTTAATTTTCCTAATGTTCCACTATTTTTTTATTTCTTCCTTGCGTTTTAATTAATTCTTTAAGTTTTGCCATCATTTTTCCATTTCTAAGAAGAATTTTTTTTTTTTTTCAATTATTTAGTTTTTATGTTATAATTACCAATTTTTGAATACATTTATTTGGTGCTTTTATCTACATTTTTTAAATTTCCCAATTTTCTACTTTCTTGAAAGCTTTTATTCTTTTATTTTATATTATGTGAATTTAATCTTGTACTAAATATTCTCATTTGAACAACGTTCTTGTATTTCATAAAAATTTTTTCTTTTACAATTTTTTTAAATTTTACAAAATTTTATTGATTCTTTTTTTATTCAATTTGTAAAATAACACAGGCCGACAAAATTAAACCTAACTTCAGAACCAAGAACCGGACTATGATTTTCCGAAGGTTTTTGACGCGCTGAATTCGAATCTGACCTCAGAATAGCCCCATCACCTCAGGTTTTAGAGATATCTTAACCTAAAAGTGCAAAAATCACGTTTTTTTGCTAGATTGAAGGTCTTATAACATCGGGAGGAAAATTTTTTTCAAAAGGATAGGAATTGTTTCTAAGAGTACTACTCTTGACCTTTAAAATGCACTTTGGAAACTTAAAATATCTTAATTCGTCTCTAAGTAAAGGCCTGTTGAATTTACTGAGTTTGGCAAATTTTACGACATTGAGTAACTAAGTATTATAAAGAGTAAATTCGAAAATAGAGAAGAATATGAGTACATACACTTGAATTTTCAACGGCTTATTAGATTTCAGGTGTCGGAGATTACGTACTTAAAAATAGAATTGCAAAATTCAAAATGGCGGATCTAACATGGCGGGTTCTAAAGTTCTAAAGTCACCCGCCATGTTCGATCCGCCATTTTGAATTTTGCAATTCTATTTTCAAGTATGTAATCTCCGAAACCTAAAATCTAATAAGCAGTTGGAAATTCAAGTGTATGTACTCATATTCTTATCTCTATTTTCGAATTTACTCTTTATAATACTTAGTTACTCAATGTCGTAAAATTTGCCAAACTCAGTAAATTCAACAGGCCTTTACTTAGAGACGAATTAAGATATTTTAAGTTTCCAAAGTGCATTTTAAAGGTCATGAGTAGTACTCTTAGAAACAATTCCTATCCTTTTGAAAAAAATTTTCCTCCCGATGTTATAAGACCTTCAATCTAGCAAAAAAAACGTGATTTTTGCACTTTTAGGTTAAGATATCTCTAAAACCTGAGGTGATGGGGCTATTCTGAGGTCAGATTCGAATTCAGCGCGTCAAAAACCTTCGGAAAATCATAGTCCGGTTCTTGGTTCTGAAGTTAGGTTTAATTTTGTCGGCCTGTGTAATTCTCTAAATTTTCTAATTTTGAAATTTTGTTCTCTTTAGTAATATATTTTAACGTTTTTTAAATTATCTTCTTATTTATTATTGTAATTTAAATAAATGTCCGTAAACAGTTTAATTTTTTTAAAAGAGTTTCTACTTTTTATATAATAATCATTATGTCAGTGTTCCATTCTTCTATTGTTTTCTACATTTTTTCTTCATTTTTTTTAATAAACTTCTTACAAATTAACATTTGGAGATTTTATATTCTGATTATATTTAACAAAAATCATGATTTTTATTAGCCCTGGAATTATTTTAGTCATTTTTAAAATAATTTCTTGAAATTTCGAAGCTACGTTTAGGTTTCATTGTTTTTCACAATTTCTACTTAGTTTCTTCATTTTTCAATTATTTTCTTCTATCTCAAGTAATATTTTTTAATGTTCCATTATATCTTTTAACCTTTATAAATTATTTTTTCATTTTTTAAATTTCTATTTTGAATTTTTACTTATTTTTGTCAATTTCTTTAACTTTTAATTACATTCAATATTGTTCAGTTAAGGTCTACAGCTTTTAATTATTTTTGTCTTCCTAAATTACTTTCTTTACTTCACACTAATTTCTGCAACTTTTAATTTCATTCTTTAGTTTTTTAAAATTATTTTCGTTATTTTACAACTATTCTCTTCATTTGTAATGTTTTTCTTCAAGTTAAGGATGTTCCACCCATTGACATAACCTCAAACTAGAAAATGGTTTTCCACATAAAATAAAAATATTATTAACATTTATTTCACCCAATTTTGAAATACCGAGTTATACATTTTTTAAAATAAATTAAATGGAGACCAAATTTATTATCAAATAATAATTATTTAACATTTTGTGTTTTTTCTTTAAAGTTAACTTTTATTTTGACAAATAATAGCTCATTTTAATCTTTGAAACATTCTCTACAAGTTTGTTTCTTGAATTTTGTTAAAACATTTTTGTTTAAAAAATATATAACAGTAAATTAAATTTATTTCATAATTTTTTAACATTATAGTGAATGTTTTAAAGATTAAAATGAGCCGTTATTTGTCATAATTGGATAAAAATTACAATTGTTCAAAAACTTTAAAGAAAAAACACAGAATGTTAAATAATTATTATTCAGTAACAAATTTTGGATTAACCTAATTTTTTTGTAAAAATGTACAAGTGTGTCTTTCAAAATTGGGTGAAATATTAATTTTAATAATATTTTTCTTTTATGTAAAAAACCATTTTCTAGCTTGAGGTTATGTCAATGAGATGAACATCCTTAAAATAAATTCTTGAATTTTAGAGTAAAGTAATGTACCTACATACTCTTAATTTATTTTTATTCATTTCCGACTTTCTTCAATTATTGTCTTTCGTTTTCAATTATTTGAGTAAGTTTAAAAATAATGTCTTCAAATAATATTAATAATATTTTTCAATTTCCTATTTTTTCACCAATTTCACTTTTTCAATTATCTTATCCATTTTCAATTTTTATTCAATTTTGAATTATTTTCATAAATTTTGCTTGGTGATCGTTAAGACTTTCAATTTTCCAAAAATAATCAAATAAAAATAATCTAATAATTCAGTTTCATCTAAAAAATCTAAATTTTCATTTTTAAGTAAATGTATTGCTTTCTTGTCGCCAGGATATCTCAAGAACGCTTCAACGCATTTCAATAAAATTTGGATGGCTTATTAAGCTCATAAATATCTAAATTTGGACACAGGGATTTTTTAAAATACCCAATCAAATTTTTTTATCATCTTTTTTCATCGAAAAAAGTCGTCTTTTGCTGAAATTTTTTTCCATACTAAAAATACAACTTAATGAATGAAATAATCATATTCCTTATCTCAAAACGAATCGATCGACTTATATAAAATTTACAATTAATAAAGAATTCGTAAAATAATTCATGTTTTTCAATTTTATTGCATTTATAATTCTTTTTTTTTCAACTTCTCCAATTAACTTTTGTACCTATCATTAATTTATTGCTTCCTCAATGAAGAAGCAAATTTTATTGCTTACGTGAAAGCGAAATGTCCACGAAAGGGACTTAATTTTTACCTAGTTTACAAAAAAATATGAAGAGAATACAAAATAAATACATTTTATTTTACAGGGAACTGAATATATTTATAAACCACATTGGGGTGAACAACTAGTTGGCAAACACAGATCAGTTGTTGTAGTTGTTGACATAGAAGAGGATACGATAAAAATTAACCAATTTATCCCTGATGATTATTTCGTTGGACAAGTAACTTGGACTCCCAATGGCGAATATTTAGTTGGTGTTGCTTGGAAACGTGAGGCGAGATATTTAGGATTGTATGCTTGTACCAACAGAGCCAGCTGGATTTTCCTTCTGAAAACTTCCGAATTCAGTAAGATATTTATTAAAATTTTCAGCTTTTAGATTCAATTCACTCAAGCGTCAGTTTACAAGATTTATAAACAGTCATATCATATTAACAAAAATATTGTTCCACGCATTTCGAGTTTATTTTGCCAATTTTTTACTTCTGAAACAAAATTAATTCAATTTATCGACGCATTAATTTATTCAACATTTAAAAATAGTTAAAATGTTATCCGAATAAAATTTAATAATTTTGCATTACAATCTACCTAACTTACTTAATTTAACATGGTTTACATTTCAATCTTTCCAAATTTTAATTCAACAACATTTTGATTCGTTCTTTTATTTAGTTTCTATATTTCTTACTTTAGTCGATACAAATTATAATTACCTTATTCAGATTTTAACCAATCCATAATTTCTATTTTTTAATCTAATTTTTTACAATATTTTTTTTATTAGTGGAAAATTACAACTATTTTATTTTCAATCGATTTTAAATTCAATTGATTCAAACTTCAATAAATCAGCATTTTGATCTATTGAATATCAATTTTAATCGATTTAATTAGCTATTTTGCATATCAAATGATTTTTTTTGCCTTTTTGTCGCTTCTTTTTCTAAAATAATTTATCTTTGCATTTACTTTAAGAAGAAAAAAAAATTAAAAAGAGATATTGTATTCCCTGTAAGTACTTTATTTGTAAATAATTTTCCAAAAATACTACCTAACTGCAATAGTATTAAAAATAAATATTATTGCATTATATGTCATTCAATAAATAATAAATACTAATCAAAACAATTATATCTGATTTTAGAAAAACTCTCAAACGATGGTTGTGCAGCTCGTTGTCCACGGTTCAGTCCTGATGGAAAAACTCTTGTGTGGATGGAAAGAGATTTAGGAACCACGCATAACACATGTCACAGATTGATGCGCGTAAAATGGGAAACAGATGAAAAAGTAAGATTGAAAATAGTTTTTAAATTACAAAGTTTTGGAAATGCTTTTTTAGACAACTTTTCTCTATAAGAATGCGTATTATAGTATACACATAAATATGTTACATTTGTTCCGGATCAAATTTTTCATATCTATGTCTTCAACTTTTTGTTTTAAATAAATAAAATTACCTTTATTAATAAAATATAAAGCTTCCTCCATGAAAAAGCAATAAGTACAAAAAAAACCTTAATTACATAAAAATGTGAAAGTAACTATTTTTTTACATTTTCAAAGCTCGAATCTTGCTTTCATTCAAGTTTTGACAATGTTGAAAAATCGTTACTTTCGCCTTTTTCCTTAAGTAAGGTTTTTCATACTTATATTATTATTTAAGTTGTTAATTATTTAAAGAATTTTTAATATTAAAGACTTAAGGCGTTATATACTTTTTTGATAGGAACAAATAAAGGAAAATTTTCTTAACTTTATAGTTGTTTTAATTGTAAGGCAGTTTTTAGATTTTTTTTTTTTAATTTAAAGTTTAAATTAAATTTTTTTTTAGTTTAAGCAGTTTTAAATGTATATGAAATCAATATTAAGAATATAAATTTCAATTACACAGCAACTAGTCAAATTTAGGAATTTAAATCCTAATTAATCATAATTGTTAATAATCAAAAATTGAACAGGTTGCATTACATTGATTAAAATTTAGTAAAAATTTCTTTGAAATATATAGATAATCAATTGTATTTTTTACATTTATATTGTTTTTTCCATAATTAAGTTAATTCACAGTGTCTAGAAATCCAGAAAATGACGTGAATTTAATATATTATGAAAAAAAACCGGGGATTCTTAAAATAATCCAGGAATTTTCAAAAAAGTTTGAAATTTCGTAGGAAAATCCTAAAAATTTAATTTTTAATCTTATATTCTTAAATAATTTTAAAAATTGAATTTGAAATAGTCTAAAAAATGTTATAATTTCTTTTTATTTAATTTTTCATTTTAAAAAAATTGTATTGTTTTTTTCCTTATTTTTTAAAACAACTTTTTAAAAGTTTTTTGTTCATTAGGAAAAGTTTAACGTTTCTTTATGGATTTTCTTATTTATTTTCTTAATTTGAAAATCATATCCGTAAATATTTTCTTATTTGAAAAAAAAATTCTTTTTATTCTTTTATAGTTTTAGTTCTTGATTTTTTAAATTTTACTATTTTATAATCGTGAGGTGTTTTGATTTAAAGCAAAAACAATTTAAGCATTTTTTTAACTTTTTAATATTTTAAGATATTATTACCTTCTTTTTGAATTTTCCGACTATTCTTTTTAATAATTTTCTTAAGTTTTTCATTTTTAAAAAATTTATTTATTTTTTGTAGATTTTTCAATTATATTTTTATATTTTCATTTTCTTTCTTAATTTTTACATTTTAAAGTAGATTACTCTTCACTTTCTTATTTTTACATTTAGGTACGTTAATATAATATTTTTAATAGTTTTTGTAAGGTTTTCATTGATTTTTTTTTTTTTCCTGGTATTTCTGATGCTTTACAATTTTCAAATAATTGTTTTGTTTTTATAGTTATTTTTGTAGTTAATCTTAATATTTCATTCAAACCACTTAATTTTAGATACTATTTTTAAGCAAGAAATTTTAATTTTTTTTTATTTTAATTTTTACTATCATTAAGCGAACAAATCCGAAAAAATTGTAGTTTTTATGATCCAAGAATTCCGGCAATTTGACGAAAAATCCAAAATGATTATTTACTAGACACTCTGAAGTTAGTTTATCATAATATATATTTTAAAATATATATTTTAAAAAATAGAAAATATTTAGTACCTAGGTACTTGTCCGTTTTTTGTTTATAAAAGATCTTGAATTCTTTTTTTTTACATTTCATTACATTAAATTGCATTACATTTTTTGTATTTAAAATTAAATTATAAAATATTTTACAGACTGATGCTCTTATTGATATTGTTCCTGAATCTATAACAATTGCTCAAGAGAAAAAGTTTTATGGATTGTACAATACAAACCTTCCCCGACGTTGTTTTAGTAACGACTCCTTGTATGTTTTCTTAAGCAGTCCCCAACGAAACACCATTAAATCTTACTTGGTTAGTCTTGGTAAGCTAATAACATTTCAATCTTGCTTTAAAAGTATTAAATTTTAAAAACAAACATTATTTTATTATAATTTATTATTTTATTACAGAAACGAAGAATGTAGTTGAAATTCAAAACGATGACAGTAGTTTATTTGTTCTTGATGTACGGAAAAATAGAGTTGTATTAATGAGAACATCTCTGATTGAACCTCCTCGCTTAGTCGTGGGAAGATTCGATCCTTCAGTTGAAGCTGCAGAACTTCCAAATCTACATTTATTGGAAATCACCAAACCTCTAGTTATGCCGGAAGGAATGGATGATCTCATAATTGAAAATACAGATTACGAGTATAACTCTAAAGAAGAAATCAGTGAGTATTGCATTAACTAGATTCTATTCTTTATTTCTAATTATTAATTTAAGCCTTAATATAAGAATTAATTGCAACGAAATAATAGAAATCTGTTTTAGAGGAATTCAATTACACTTACTTTGGGAAAAAAGGAGGTGAAGACAAATCTATGCCGTGGGTTCTTATGCTCCACGGTGGACCGCACGCTTCTTATACCAATCAATTTTCCACTGAGGCTTGTATTTTAACTATCTTGGGTGAGAATTTTTTATTCTATCTTTTTAGAGTTTTATATATATTGTATATATTATTATACTTTTTGTTTAAAAGACTTTCAATTTAACCGAATTTTTAGCAGAATTCTCACTGAATAGAATTTTAAATAAGTCGAATTTTTAAATGTTAGATATCCATTCCACCGAATCTTCATTTGTTTGAAATTTTATTTGCACGAATTGTTATTATTTTAATATAATAATCCTTTAAAAGCCGAATTTGCATTTCCTAAAATTGCAAATGGTAGGATGGCCAGATGTTTGTTTGTCCGTTTGTAATTTTAAAGAAATAAAAATTCGACGTTTTAAGAATTAGTAAAAAATATCAATTCTGATAGATAAAGAGTTGGTGAAATAGATATTCTGGCACATTAAATAATTTGTTTTACTTAAAATGCTGTTGAAAGAAAATTCAGTTAAATTAAAATTCTTTTAAAATAAAAAGTTTGTTTTCTTGACTTTTAAAAAAAAAAAAAATTGAAAATTGACAAAAAATGTGTCCGGGAAATACCAAAAATCGACTGAGAAAAGACGACAAGTAACCGAGAACTAACAATCATAAAAATTATCGACACCCTGATTATATAGATCTTAGAGTTTTCAAAAAAATTTATTTATCAACCTTTTTATATCCCCAGGCTTCATATAGGCGTCCCCTATTTTTCACAAAAACTGGGAATTTGTAAAAAAAAACTTTAAAAAAAACTTTTGATCCCAAACTTAAGTTTATTCAAAGTTGTAAATTGCAATTATTTTAAAATTTAACAGTTAAAATTCAAAAAATAATAACTTTGTGATTCATTTTAACATAATTTAAATTTTTCAGATATTTTAAAAATTTTCTAACTTTATTATAAATTCTTTCCTTCCTTGATAATTTCCTTTTATCATTTTTTGACTTATTAATAATGAATTTTCTAACTAATTTTTTCAGTTTTTTGATTCTTAAATTTATATACTTCTCTTGACTTAATTTATTTAATTTTAAATAAGAATGAATATTAATATTAATAATAAAACTGATACATTGAGTGAAATGATCAAAGTTTGCAAAAAATTAATTTTTAAAATTGAAAAGAAAAAAACTCAAAGAAGATTTTTCTAATTAAATATTCATGTTTCTATTTTATTTTTAAATTTTAAATAATATCATTTTATGGAAAAATTAAATTTTTTCTTAT
The DNA here is from genome assembly GCA_037103525.1 of Ganaspis brasiliensis. Classification (NCBI taxonomy): domain Eukaryota; kingdom Metazoa; phylum Arthropoda; class Insecta; order Hymenoptera; family Figitidae; genus Ganaspis; species Ganaspis brasiliensis. Next base: position 35,088 of record JAZKLR010000016.1, read on the forward strand.
AATTTCTTATTCTTAAAAGAAAAATGTGAGTATTTTATTATTATTATTATTTCTTTTGTATTTTTATACAATTTCTTAATGCTAATCGCTTTTTAATAATTTTTCTTTTACTTGCTTTGAATATTTTTTTGTTGTTATAGATTTTCTCTTCTTTTTACGCAAAGTATATCAGATTATTTTATATAATTTTGGTTTTATAACATTTCGAAAAATTTATTAATTTTGTTATTTAATTTGATAATTTAAGGTAAGAGGGGAATACAATTTTTTTCCATTTATCTTATTATTTTTAGATTATGTAAGTTGTTTTTTATGTAAATCTATTCAATTTTCTTTACATTTTGTCTATTTTTTTGCAAATTTATTTACTCCTTCATAAAATTTTTAGATTCTAAGATTTTTTAAACAAATTTTTGTTTTTGTTTCTTTTATTTTCTGAATTAATTTACATATTCCATTTTAAATTTTCTTCAATTTGTAAATCATTTTCTAAATTTTTTCATTTTTAAAGGAATTTGTCATTTTGTTTACACCATTTTTACATTTTCTTATTTTATTCTCACTATTTTTATTTTGCAGGTCACTTTTCGCTATTCTTATATTTTTTCTAATCGTAAATCGTAAATTTATCAGAATTTCCATCTATTTAAATTTTATTACATTCAAATTTCAGTCAATTCAAATTCTTATTCTTTTGAAAAAATTTAGCTTTTAAGAAATAAGAAAAAAATTGGTTTTCCTACTTCTTAGGTTTAAAGGTGTTTTACTCATTTCGTAATAAGTAATCCCACAATCTTTGGTCTTGCAAATTTATGAGAATATATAATTTATTTATCTTTATTTTTTAAATTTTTTAAGTACCCTAAAAGTCACATATTTTTATATATTCAGTCCCCTATTTCCCCTAAAATATTCTTTTTTGCCACTGTGAAGCCTGCATCCCATTTTATCTTCATATAGAAAAATTATTTTTTGTTGCTCTAAAATATAATTTAAAATATAAGAATGGAAAATAAAAAATTCCATTTTGTATTCTTTAAAATTCTTTTTCAATAACGAATTAATATTCTTATATAAAACCCGTCCTTAAAAGATAGTAAATTTGTTGTAATTTGCTTATGTTACATTTTGTCAAATATTGGCATTATTCACAAAAAATAGTTGAGACATGTAGAATTTTTGGTTATAAAATCAATAATTAAGCAATTAATAAATGTTTAAGAAATAAACTTTATTTTTATAAATAACAACTTATAAAGTTATATGACAATGTTTTGGCAGGTTTTGGCATCATTCGAGTGAACTACAGAGGTTCAACAGGAATGGGTTTGAAAAACGTCGAGTACCTTCAAGGTAGAGTTGGTGAAGTAGACGTTCTCGACTGTGTGACAGCAACTCACGATGCATTGAAAAAGTACCCGTGGCTCGATCCAAATTATATTGGATTAAGTGGAGGTTCTCATGGAGGATTCCTAGTTTCTCATCTTAGCTCTCAATATCCCGTGAGTCTCTGAATTTTCCAAATCGAAGTATTTGTCATTTATGTTCTACAATTTTCTCAATAATCAGCTTTTATAAAAGTTTCTCTTGTTTAATTTTTCTGATTCTTATTTTTACATTTATTCATCAGATTTGTTAAACTCTAGAAACAAATTTTGAAAAGTCTGGAAAACCCGGAGATTTTATTATTAAAGATAATTTATATTTTACTTGTTGAATAAAATTACATCAATTTCGACAGGGTTTTAAATGTAAATACTGATCCAACCAACATCTTACACTATGTCTTAAACAAATAAAATAAATATGAAATAATATTAACAATGATAATTCAGTCATAATTAATTTTTAACAAAAATTTCCTGTTAATTTACAGGATCTGTACAGGGCAGTTGTTTCGAGGAATCCTGTGACTGACATTGCAGCTATGTATACAATATCTGATATTCCCGATTGGTAATTAAAATAAATTAATAATTTATGTTTTCTTAATATGTAAACATTTTTCAAAAAAGGACTGATGATAAAAAATTTGGATTTGCATAAATTTTTTATTTCTATTTATAAATAAACTGACCTACAGTCCCCTAAATGTCAGTCCCCCTAAAACAATCAATAATTTTGGTAACTGTTAAATTTTAACCCGAAATGTTTTCAAGTTGTTCTCTCAGCTAGAATTTTTATTTATTTTTTTATTTTAGGTGTGCAGCTGAAACAGGAACACCCTTCTACGAATCCTTGCCACCAAATACAATGGATACAAAATATGCGGAAATATATCTAAAAATGTTCAACCATTCGCCAATTGTCCATGCTGATAAAGTCAAAGCTCCCACTTTACTTCTACTAGGAAGTAATGATTTGCGTGTACCGTTCTTCCAAGGAAAACTTTGGTACAATCGCTTAATAGCGAACAATGTCACGGCAAAGTAAGTTATTTCATTTACAAGTCATATACCTAGTGAATTAATAGTATTTATTATTATTATTACACTTAATGTGACTTCAAACTAAAATGTTAATTTTAAAATTTTTTAATTAAAATTAATTGCAATATATACAGAGACACATGATTAAGTTCTAATACTCATTACTTAGAAATGATATTTTACAGAATTTCATTAGATGTAATTTTCTTTTAACCGAATTTTTATTGTACAGAATTTGTTTTCAATCGCATGCGAATTAATCTGAATTCTTATTTAAAGTAATTTTTAAGTCACCGAATTCATAATTACAGGATGCTTAGCGAATAATCATTTTCTATTTCCCGGATCGTTGTAACTACAAAAAGAAAACAAAAAAAAATAATTGCAAATTTTAAAACATCAGCAATACTATGAAAAAACGAAAAAAAAAACAACGAAAAAGTAAAAAACACTGAATAGATAAAAAAAAATGTGAGAACATTTAAAAAAAATGAAATGCTTCAAAAAAAATCTAACAAATATTAAAAAAAACACAATAAAATTTCTAAAGTTTATTGCTTCTAATTTTTGACAAGTGGAAATTCGTCATATTAAGAATTCTATGAAATAATTCATGCAAGTCAAAGTTCGGACAAATGAAGATTCGGATATTTTCTCATTTAAGAATTTGACTTATTTAAAATTCTGTGAAATGACGATTGTGCTAAATTAACATATTCGGTTGAGTTGAAATTCTTATAAATAAAAATTAGTTTAAAGGAAATTCTGTAAAATTAAAATTGTGATAAATATGAATTCGGTGACCTAAAAATTACATTAAGTAAGAATTCGTATTAATCCATATTCGATTAAAAATAAATTCTGTAAAATAAAAATTTGACTAAAAGAAAATTCTATCTAATGAAATTTCTAATTTCTGTTGAAAACAATTTTTCACTTTTGAGATTTTTTCAAAATACCCAAACTTATTAGTTTAGAGCTTTCAAATCCGAATTGTTTTAAGTACCTATTTTTTTTACTATTTAATTTTTTCAGAATGTTTATCTATGAGGATAATCACTCTTTATCATCTGATCCGGTCGAAATGGACAATGTTATAAACGGTGTCCTTTGGCTTATAGAACACAATTCTACGTTTATTCCTGCAGAGACAGAAATTACGGTAACTGTGACTGCTCCTGAAGAAGAAGTGAAAGAGGAACAGGTTGAAGAAAAACCAGTAGAGAAGGTTGTAGAAAAGAAGGAAGAAAAGAAAGAAGAAAAGAAAGAAGAAAAGGAGGAAAAGAAGCAAGAGAAAAAAAAAGTTGAAAAGAAAAAGTAGAAAACCATTCTTCACCTCATGTTTCAAATCAATAAAACTACATATAAACATCAATTTTTATCCTCGCCATTCTTTGTACGAAATAAGTTTATTTGAGTTTAATGTAAAAGAACTAAAACTATTTTACTAATAAATTTTATTAACTAAAACAACACTGTATTTTATTTGTAAGAAATTTACAGGTATTTATTATACTTTTTTTAGAAAGTTAACATATACAATATTGTGCGCATATATTTTCAAAATACTTTATAATTTATATATGTACAGAATATAAATGTATAGATATTTTAACTATACGATATGTACGGTATTTATAAATACATTGTATCTCCAAATTCATAAAAATACTCGCGTAAAAGTATGACTTTGATCAGTATAAAACTTGAAAACTTTGGAGTATCTTCAAATAGATATAAGTAGTCTTTTATTTTTGTAACGAATCGATATCACGAAACGCACAAATCTTTCTTTGTCGCGAATTGCACGTTTTTCGAATTGATGCACCGAATTCTAAAAGCTACTTTATCCTGCCTTTTGCTCTCTTTACAAAAATTTACTAAGTTAAATCACAACGTTTGATGCGAGAAGGCTGCCTTGAATAAAATAACTCTATGTACAAAAATACTCTAATAATCCTACATTCTTTCACGCTCAATTCATCACACTCGCACATTCATATTAATTTCTAAGATTATCTATAAATTAGAAAACGAGATTAAGTTTTGGCCGTGAGAAGTAGACTCTACGTACACTTGAAGAGTCCGATCAGTAATACTATTCTGATAGCGTGTTTAATCTTTCGGAAGATTATTCAAGTTATACAAAAATAGTTTTAAAAAGCTGCAGTTACATTGTTTTACCAATTCGACACCGGAACGATGCAGAATCAAGCATATCTTGGAAATATTTTCCAATGTTGCACAAATTTTCAAAAGGATGCTTTAAAAATTCAATAACAAACTCAGTGTGTAGATGTATAAAATTAATCTCGATTAAAAAAATCGAGTATTCCATCTAAATAAATTAATAAAACTGTCATTTGTCAAGGACAAATGGACTTTTATAAAATGGCAGTATTAGACTGTTGAGGAAAAAGAGAATCATAGCTGGGTGGTAAATCTTTATCTTGAACTCCAGAAGATACTGCAGTTTGTAACATGGGAGCTGTTGGTGCAGGAGGTACTCTTTCACTGTCTGCATTTGCCATTGCTCTATTGGAAGAAGGCCCAGAGCAATCATCAGACCAACACAATTTTTTGTGCTTCTTGCATATCCAAAGACATGTAACGAATAAAATAAAGCAAAGAAATATTGTCGTCACAGCTCCCACAGTCACTTTGGTCCCTGTACCATCGTTTTCTATACTTCTCACACATTCCCTTTCATCATCACAACCATCTATGGCACAATTTTGATATCCATCACATATGTAATCCTTCCTAATACATATTCCTTCTGAGACTTGACGGAAATATTTTCGATCTACTTTCGAACACCCTGAAAACATATCAAATTTGTATTTATTCTAGTTAAATGTATAATTTATTTGTTTGAACTAAATAATCTTAAACATAAATCGCAAATAAAACTGCAATATAGATTACAGTTTATTTTAAACATTAACATCCCTATTTAAATTTTGGAAAAAAGAAAAAATCAGGAAATTAAATGAAAAATAAAGAAAATGTCTTTAAAAATTTTTAATTTAAATTTTATGAATGAATGTAAAAATAAGAAAAATGGGGAAATGTGTTAAAAAAAATTAAATATATAGAATGAGAAATGTCAAAAAAAATTGTCAAATTAAAAGAAAAATAAAGTTGCAAAATTCTGTATAAGAATGATAAAAATGATAAAAGGTGAAAAAAAAGAAAAAAATCGTAATCGTAAAAATAAGGTGAGAAAATGTAAAAAGATCAATAAAAAGTCTGTAAAAGAAGTGGGAAAATTCTTAGAAAACAAAAAGATAAGATAAATATTAAAAAAAAGAACTTAAAAAAAATCAAAAATAGAGAAAAATATGTTAAAAAATGTGAAATTAAAAGAAATCGGAACAACTTTAATTGAAATTTTAAAAACAAATCCTGAAAAATTATCGAAATAATTTTAAAAATGAGGAATTTATGTGTAAATAAAAAAACAATTGTGAGAAAAAATAAAAAATCTATTAATCAGAAAAATTCTAGAAACTCAAATTTAAAAAGAAAGTAAAATAACATGTAATAATTTACGACCAAAGGGTAAAATTTAACAAACTAGATGGAACTTATGTCTGGACATTTCGCTTTCACGTAAACAAAAACATTTCCTTCTTCAAAGAGGAAGAAATATATTAATAATAAAATAAAAGTTAATTTTTCTTTTTTTTGCCTAAACGGCCGTTTAGGCCAAAATGAAAAATTAATATCACACGGCATAATAAAGCTTAAACCTTATTAATTTTTTAAAATAAAAGTTAATTAGAGAAGTTATTTTAAAAAAATAATTTTTAATACAAAAAAATGAGAAAACATGGATTATTTTACAAATTTTTGATCAATTATAAAATTTATGTTGGTCAATCGATTCGTTTTGAGATAAAGAATATGATTTTTGTATTCATTAAGTTGTATTTTTAGCATAAAAAATAATTTCGACAAAAACAGAATTTTTTTCGATGAAAAAAGATGCTCAAAACAATTTGATTGGGTATTTTCTAAAGTCCCTGTGTCATCTGAACATTTACTTAAAAATGAAAATTTAGATTTTTTAGATGAAATGGAGCCGATTTAGACTAGTTTTGGAAAATCGAAAATCTTGACGATCACAAAGCTTCCTCTATGATGAAGCAAAAGTGAAAAAAGTAAATGAAATTGTAAAAAAAACAAAAAAGTTCAAAACAGTCAAGAGTTAAATTTTCATTAAAACATTTTTTTTTTAAATTATTTTTTACAAATTTTAATTATTTTATTGAATTTTTTTTTTATTATCATAAATTTTTTTAAAATTTTTACACCTGTTTTTAATTATTTTCATAATTATTTTTATTATTGTCACGAATGTATTAATTTTTTACGCTTTTTTCAATTATTTTCTTCAAACTTTAATTACTTTTTTCATATTCAAAATTTTTTTGCCATTTTTGAATTATTGTATTAAAATTTCAATTATTTTCCTCAAATTTCTAATATTTTTATCAACTTTTTAATTATTGTCTACAAATTTTTAATTGTTTTGTCAAGTTTTCAAGTATAGTCTTTAAATTTTTAATTTTTTAAACCAATTACCAAGTATCTTTTCAATTTAAAATTATTTTTAGTAATATTTAAATATTTTTGACATTTTGGAATTATTTTCTTTAAATGTCATTTTCTTCAATATTTTTATTATTGTCATATCAACTTTTGAAGATCAGTTTTCAATTATTTATGTCATTATTCAATTAGTTTCTTTATATTTTAATCATATCTTTAATTTTTCAATTATTTAATATAATTTTTTAATATTAATGTATTACATGTTTTATTTTTTAATCTATTTTTTAATATATTTCTCACTTTCTATTAATTTGTTTCTAAATTTTAGTTATTTTTGTCATTTTTCAACTGTTTTCCACACATAAACAGTTTTTTGATATTTTTAAATTATTTTGTTCAAGTTTCAATTATTTTCTTGAAAATTCTATTATTTTTTTCAATTTTTCAACTATTGTCTAAAAAGTGTAATTTTGACGCAAGCTTTTAATTATTTATGTCATTATTCAATTAGTTTCTTTACATTTTAATTATTTCATCAATATCTCAACTATTGTGCGCAAAATTTAAATTTTTTACACTAGTCTCAAACTTTTGTTTCAAATTTTAATTATTTTTGTTATTCTTCAATTATTTTCTTGTAACTTCGATTATTTTTAAAATTTTTCAATTATTTACTTCAAATTCCAATTATTTCGTTTCAATCTTTGTCTTCATTTTTTTTATTTTTAATCAATTTTTCAATTAGTTTTGTCATTTACAACTGTTTTTTTAAATGTAATTATTTTTTTCATTATTCAATTATTTCCTTCATATTTCAATTAATTTTGAGATTTTTGAATTATTTTTTTCAAATTTAAATGGCTTTTCCTGCTGGCTCCCCCAAATTTAATATCATTAATACCAAGCTTATTATTGCTTATTCACTCACTTTTTTCACTTAAAAACTAATTATTTAATCAGTTTTTCAAATTAAAAAGTAATTTTTTTCATTATTTTCAATCTGCAAGCAGCCTTGCTTATTGAATAAATATTATTCATCGATTTGTTTTATTTATTATTATAGTTTAATTTCTAAAATGTATCACAATAAAAAGTAAAAAATATTTCTCGAATGAGAAATATTAAGAGACTATTAAAATTGTAGACAAAAATGCCTATAGAATAAAATCTTTGAAAAATTAATAAATTATAATGAAAAATTACCTATTTTGGGAAAGGAAAAAAATGTTTAAAAACATAAAAATAATTATTAAATTAAAAAATGTACTCAATGATCAAGAAATTGTAAAAGAATAGAGAAAAAAATAAATACAAAATAATTATTTTGAGTTTATTAAAATTATTTGAAGTGATTGAAATTAATGTTTTAATGAAAAAAAAGGACAAAAAATGAAAAGTCTTTAAAAAATAAGAAAAACTAAGAAATTATGAGAGAATATTGGAAAAAACCTAAATACATTTTTTGAGAAAATAAGTAGTTACAAAAACCAATTGAACAGCTTAAAAAAAATCGCTTCCAAATATTGCTAAAAAATAGAAAAATAATGATAAATTTTTAAAAATTTTGTAAAAGGATAAATTCCCTGAACTCTTTGCAAATTTACATTTTTTTCAAGATGTTTTCGCTACACTGAAAAAAATATGAATGTGAAAAACAACAATTTGGCTATAGTTGAGTCCATTTTAGTTAAAATGACAAGGATTCCTTGTTCAGTTAGCAACCGAAGAGAAGTTAATTCTAATAAATCAAACTTGTTCGACTTGTAATTCTTAAAAACAGAAAAAAATTTATAAATCATCTGAAATATTACAATTTTCCAGTGCAAATAAGTTACTTTGTGTCAATTAATCTTTAAAATAATACCAAAGTTTACTAAAGTTTTAATATTTTTTTCTGAAAATGTCAAATCGACATAACCTTAAAATATATGGCGACCAAAACTGGTATTATTTACTTTAACCACTAATGTTTGAAAGAGAGAAAGTATTGACAAATGTATTTTAGATAATAAAGAACTTATTGCAATAATAAAAGCAGTCGATCGCACAATTTTTGGTGTTAATATAATATAATTCCTAATTACTTAGAGTAAAAATTATCCTTGTCATTTTAACTAACCTCCCCTAGCTGGCGCCTTAACTAACAAGGAAAAATGGTTGATTCCTAGTAGACGGGTGCAAGGGAGTTTTTTCAGTGTACAAACTTCCTAATTCCAAAGATTTCTTGGATCACTAGACAACTTTATAAAATTTGTAATCGATTGAAATTTCGATATAAATTGAAGCTTTTAACAGAATAAGTAAAATAAATGAATCAGAAGAAATATTATTATATGGATATTAAAATTTAGAAAAAGTGTAAAAATGAGTCTGTGACTCCAATTAATCGTTGTCGAAAATTCATTCTTAAATAAATGTTTAAAATGTGATTTTAAATAATAATGATAATAATAATAATTTTTTCTTAATAGAAAAATAAATAAATTCCTACAATAAAAAATTAACACCGCCTTAAGTAGAAATTTACTAGAAAAGTGTATTTATTATTTAGAACAAAGAAAACAAAAAGGGACATTAATTGAAACTTCCCAATAAGGTGTGGATTGAAATAAACAAAAATGATTTCATGAAATAGACAAAAACGTCATTAATTTGGATTGAAAGGTTTCTCAATTTAAATATATTCTTAATCAATTTAATTCATTTCAATTTAAAATAATTAAAATTATTGTCCCTTGCATTTTAAATCAATTCAAAAAAATGTATTCTTATTTATAACTACCATGCATTAAATTAAATTGATTTCTATTTTTAGAATCTTAATACACAGATTTATAATATGAATAAGTTTGTGAGAATTGTTTTTTAATTGAATTAGTACGATATGAATAAATACGTTACAGACAAGAACGACAATAGTTTGAAATGAAATGGTTGAAAACTGAATCATATTTATAATAATTTTAATCGATTTTAATTCACACCTTCTTATCGGATTATTATCATACTATAAACTTACTTATATTCGGAGTATAAACGATAGACAGGTTAAGATGTTCAGTTGGTTTTATAGGTTCATCAGAAATAAAGATGAGAGTCTCTAACTTTCCTTGAGTGTCAAATTCTGAGTAATTATGATGAGATATTTCTGATTCACTTGTTTGGCGATTCATAAATCCACACCATTTAGGTGACCACTGTTCTCTATCTTTGATCCTAAACTGAAAATTTAACAAAATTACATATACAAATTATTAAACAATGGATTTCGAAAAAATCTGCGTGAAAAATACATCACAGAGAACACCCAAAAAATTGTCTTCACCTGTACATAATCTAAACACTCTCCGTTTTCAAGTTTTCGAAAATTCATATTTTGAATGACGGCAAATAATCCAGTTTCTTTTTGTCTCATTTTGATTGTAAATCTACATTGTTTATCACCATAAGAGATTTGCGAAAAAGGTTGAACAATAATTGCCGAACTCTCGTAACTATCTATTTTCATTCCAGTAGATTTGTTAAGAGGATGACAAATCTCTTCCTGCTCTATGTTACCTATATTCCAACAAAATTTAGGTTAGAATATAACAAATCTAACTATACTTAGTATACAATAATAAACAATTACATTACTTACAAACTTTGTATTTTTCCTTCACATAACATTGTTCTTTTCGATAAACCACTGCTTCTGAACAATAGATTATTAAAAAAAGTAAGAGACTAATAAGTTCTTGGCGTAGTTTGACCATTTTAAACAAACTAACATAAACATTCCATAAACTTGGGTCAAGTATTAAATATCTTATTTATAATCAGTGATTTTAATTATGAGATAATTACTGCAAATTTATATTTATAAATTTATGCAAATGTTTCATTACCGAAAAAAAAATTGAGAATTTATTCTCATGTAAATACATGTATATAAATTATAAAAGGATAATACAATTCAGACAATAATGCAATGAAAATAAACGACATATACAGATACAGAATTTATACAGCCCGATCTAGCAAAGTTGAACACTGAAGCAGACGTGGAAATATGCAGTCTTGCCAGAAGGAGGACAAAATCCATCCCCACTCTTACGCCATTTGGCTGGAACGTCAGCCTAAAAAGTACAAAAATGGGGATGGATTTTAGTTCCAATCCAGTCGCAGAAAACAACTTCTCCCTTTCCAGGCAACCCCACCATTTGTGCTTATTGTGCTTGTGTCGTCTGTTGTCTCGACGAAAGCCGAGATGAACCGAACGAGTAATTGAAATTTCGCGCGTACTTTTAAATATATTTTTCAAATTTAATATACAATTTAGTAAATTTTATTAAGTATTTCAAAATAAACTTTTATCAAACTATAGTTGATGGAAATTTTGGTTAATAAAAATCGACAAGATTCTTTCGTTTGGCACTTTTAATGTTTTTTTTCTTTAAATCAGTTTTATAATTTTGTTTTGAAAAAATGTATAAATTTAAATTAATTGTAAATTCATATAATTTTTATACTTTATTTATTAAATTGTTTATTGCCTTTTATTAAAAAGGTAGTAAAGTAAGCAAGTGTTTTAAATGCCTTTTTAAAATGATTTTTTCCTTTTACACTTTTTCAAATTTTTATTAAATTTCTATCAATCCTAAATTTTATTATCCTGACTATTATTAATTAAACATTTCTACTGTTCATAATTGAATTTTGTTTACAAATCTAAATTTCACTTGCTTTCAAATTCCATGTATTATCAAATTCTAAAGTCAATAATTTAAAATATGTTTTGTTAGATTTTGAAAATATTTAAAATTCATAATAATTAAAACTTGGATTGATAAAATTTTTTAATAATTAAAAAAACAAATAATATAAAATAAATTGAAGTTTATAATTCTTAAAATAATTTAAATAACCAGTGGCGTAAGTATTAAGGGGCAAAGTAAGGCAGTGCCCCGGGGTCCTTGAGCTCAGGGGGCCTACAGTCAATCCTTAAAAACCTTTTTTCTAAGGACAAAATTTAAAAATTTTATAATTGAAAAAAATTACAAGTAATAATTGAAATTATACAAAATAATGGCAAATTAATTGAAAAAAAATATGAAATCAATTAAAAATTAGGAAAGTATTTTAAAAAAATCATAGAAATGTTTTATAAATAAAGAAAATAATTTAACTTTGAGTAAATTACTTGAAAATCTTAAAAATAAATTGTAAAAATAATTAAAATGGAAAAAGTGATTGAGAAAACTAAACAAAATAATTGAAATTTGATGAAGGTAAATTTAAGATTTATGGAAACAATTTAAAAATAATTAAAATAATAATTGTAGAAAATAGTTGAAAAATCTAAAAATAGTACAAAATTGTATTTTAAGTAATTGAAATCATAGTAGAAAATTTTATATCACTTCAAATTTAATATTTTTGAAACGTGGACTAATTGAACTTCTAATCAATGCAAGCAGTTCAAATTAACTGAAATTTGAAGAAATTAATTTAAAATTGAAAATAATAATTAAAAATTTCAGATAAATAATTGAAAATTTGGATAATTATACCAAAAGAATGAAAATAAATAGATCGGAGAAAATAATATGAAATTACATAATTCGTTTCTAAGCAAAAGAAAGTAATTGAAGAATCGTTTAAAAGATTGAAAATTGAAGTCAATAATCTAAATTGGAAATAATAACTGAAAATGTAAGAAATTAATTGAAAAATAATGAAAATATTAAAAGATGGGGAAAATAACTGAAAATTGAAATAGTTCAGTAAATTAATTAAAAAAAATTAAAAATTAAAAAAAATTGCAAAAAAAATTTAATTAAAATTCAATTTTACCTCTACGCGCTTACTTTTCCTTTTTTAAATATAAAATTAGAAAACTCGTTTTTTTTATTTACTTTTACTTATTAATTAATTAAAATTAGTTTATTATAACCAATAGTTTTAAATACATTTTGTAAATTACATACATTTTTAAATAAATACCTATTTTTTCAGATGAAGAAGTATTTATATGAGAAAGTCCATCTCGTGTATATTTTGCTGTTGGTTATGTTTATAAAATACAATACATATATACCTACTTTAAAGTAAATACACATTTTTACATAATTAATTTGTTTCAAATTTTTTATTTTTTAATGTTATTCTTACATTAATTTCACAACACCAGGAAACTAATAATTGCCATAATAAATATTTATTTTTAATTAATGCTTCTGTATTTACAGTATAGAAGTTATTTCTTTTAATATTTTGATTTACAAGAGTTTAAACTCTTGTATATAATATGTAATAGGCAAAATAGTAAATATTTTTGCGATGCTTTATATGCACCTTTGGTCGTGTTTATATGATTAAAATTATTATTCTTTCTTTAATCACAAAAATTTTCAATTCAACAACTAATAAACTTTTAATATACTACATTTAATTTTTTGGGGGATCGAGTTAAAATCTAAGTTAATTGCGAGGTTAATTGACACCCGACACTTTTGAATTCTTTCGATTAAATATTCAATCAATTATAAGATTGCAATTTTTGTATTTGTATATATATATATATATATATATCTATATTTGTTATAGACAGAAGAACAATTCCTTTCTGCAAATTGATAACATGATAGAATTAGGCAGCATTTTCTCTCATTTTTAAAGTTAAGCATTGTATGAACGATTATAACTTCTTTTTAACAAGAATATTCATCTATCAATATATGTCCACTAAAATCACGTGGCAAGCAAATTAGATTATTTTTCATTAAACGATAAATTTAGCTACTAATTATTTCTAAATATGCTTTGGGAACTTTTCCTCGCTGACTTCCTCTAAATCCAATTAGATAATCCTCGTCTCCGACAATTTCAGAGACAGAAATTACCTAAAAAAAAAAGAATTCAAGACCCGTGAGTTATACAGATTTAAATAAAAAACTAGATTCCAAAATGCTCGCAATACTACTGAAAAGCAAGAAGGATTCAAAATCTGCTAAAGGATGTTTAACCCACTGACATAACTTCAAACTAGAAAATGGTTTTCATGGTTTTTCACATATAAACTAAAAATCTTATTAAAATTGATTTTACCCAATTTTGAAAGACACAATTGTACATAATATTTTAAAAAATAATTAAGTTGATACGAAATTTGTTATAAATTAATAATGATTTAACATTTTGTGCTTTTTCTTTCAAGTTAGTTTAATGTAAACAATTGTAATTTTCCTTTAATTCTTTTTTTTTAATTTAATTTTTTTTTTAATTTCTGTAATCCAATTTTGACAAATAATAGCTCATTTTAAACTTTGAAACATTCTCCACAAGTTTATTCGTTGAATTTTGTTAATAATATTTTGTTCAAAAAATATTAAACAAATAACATTTTACTATATAATATATTTTTTGAACAAGAAACATTTCAATAAAATTCAACGAACTGACTTGTGGAGAATGTTATAAAGATTTATATGAGTTATTATTTGTCAAAATTGGATTACAGAAATTGAAAAAAAAAGAATTAAAGAAAATTACAATTGTTTACATTAAACTAACTTAAAAGAGAAAGCACAAAATGTGAAATCATTATTAAGTGATAACAAATTTTGTATTAACCTAATTCTTTTTTAACCCTTAGCTGCACAGTGGTCAGTCCCACTGACCACCTATTTTTTTGAGTTTTTCGTAGATTATTAAAGATTATTGGAATACAGTCACTATTTTACATTTATAGACACAATTTTAATTTTCCTCAGTAAATTTCCGATTCCAAACTATGGTTTTCAAATAAAATATGTTTTTTAGTTTCCAAAAAAAAAATTTGAAAATAGCAAATTTTTTTCGATTCTCTAATTTTCATATTTTTATCTTCTTCTGATTATAAAGTACCTATTTTAATCGAAAAAAATTATTTTTTTGCTTTTAAAAAATGTGTGCATGTAAGGGTTAAAATGTATACAATTAATTGTGTCTTTCAAAATTGGGTGAAAATTACAAATTAATGTTCCCTAAACTTAAAGAAGAAACAGAAAATGTTAAATAATTTTTACTTGATAACAAATTTTGTCTATTGAGTGAAATTCATTTTAACATTATTTTTATTTTATGTGAAAAACCACTTTCTGATTTGAAGTTATGTCAAGAGGTTGAACATTTTTAAATTCAGGGTGTCTAGCGAATAATCATTTTGAACTTCCAGTGTCGTAAACGATAAAATTACAAAAGACTATTAAAAACATCATTATAAATGCAAAAATAAGAAAGTTCAGAACCATCTACTTTATTAAATATGAAAAAGTAAAGAAAATTATTATAAAAATAGGGAAAAAATTCAGAAATATGGTAATAATGTCTTTAAAGATTCTAGAAAGTTTAAGAGAAAATGCCTAAATTGTTTTTGTTATAAATCTAGTCACCGTCCGATATTTATAGATATTTTTTTTCAAATTAAAAAATTAATAAGAAAATCCATGAAAAAAATGTATGAAAATAAATGAATTTTCGTAAATGTTTTAAAAACAAAATTGTATAAAATAAACTGAAATAATTAGCGTAAAAGGAAGAAAATTAAAGAAAATCTATAACACGAAAGAATACTTTTTGAAGAAGGAACAAATGCATGATAAAATTAGAAAATTAGAAAAAGTTAGAAATATTTAAAGTAAGATAAAATGAAATGACTATTGCAATTTAAATTAATTGAAATTTAAAAGATTGTATAAGTTAAAGTTTGATTTAATTATTTATTTGAATTTGAATGATTTAAAATTATTAAAAATTTCATATTATTTATAACTTTCTTTTCACCTAAGATTTTTAGATCTTTTTTGACCATTTTAAATTAAGTTTTTTAAATTATTGAAGAGTGCAAGATTGAAATTGAAATCTCAGGATTTATCTACGAATTCACAGAATTTCTTAAAAATCCACGGATTGTTTTAAGAATTCCAGGATCTTTATACAAATTCCTGGTATTTTCCCGGATCGCTAGACATCCTGGGCTTATAAAGAAACAAAATCAAGGAGAAGAATCATAACGAAAATAGAAAACAAAATCATAAATCTGCCAGTATTTATTGAGTAGCTAACTTTAAATATATTATGTACACATATATTCACAATTATAAATGTAACTAAAATATAGTTTCTACGCAATAGAAAAAATCTAAAGGACAATCTTAAATAATAAACGAAAATCAAAAATATATGTAGAGTATCATAAACAATTGTCATGCGACAATCTTTTGCTCGGCTTTTAAATTCTGAAGTTCAATACTAAAGTAGTGAAATTTGAAAAAACTTTTATTTTTCTTCTATTTGATCTTTATTTTACTTTTTTATATAAAAAAGGAACTGAACTTCAAAATTTATTCTTTGTACAATAGATAATTATAAAAATAGAACTACATTCATAAAAACGTGCCATGCTTAATTTTATGTATATTTTTTTTATTTTAGATTATTTTTAGTTTATGCGAATGATAAGTGGATGCGCAATATTCATCGTTACTTGATCTCTCAGGAGTATAGTTAATAGTTTTTAAAGAATTAACTTCTAACAATTGGCCATTTCAGCATAGTTTGGTCCTCCAAACTTATGTCGTATAATCATTTAAATATACAGAGGTTTTCGTTGATTTCTTTTGGTAGTTACATTATCGTTTTACAACTTTTTATTTATCGATAGAATTTATAACAGTCAATAAAGTTGTTTCAAATTGCTTTTCGTGTATTAATTTGACATTTTTTTGTTACAATACAATTTTGTTTACAAATGTTTTAACCTACATACATAATTTTTAATGTTGCTAATACACAAAAAGAAATTAAAGTTTTTTAAAATAAACATTATTTTTATTATCATTATTAAAGTTCTGGGGTATTTATTTAATATTTTACCATGTTTGTAAGTCTTTAGAAAGTGGTCCACTCATTAATACAAAATTTTTTGGGGCCAAAAACGAACGTTTCAGAAAATCGACAATAAATGTTTCTAATCAAATTATAAAAGATCTGAATGCGTGTAGTAGTTAACTAACACCTTTAGCTATCTAACGAAGTACATAAATTCTTCTAACTCTTTTGCAAACAAATTTGATTTACTTCTATCAAAAGGTGACTCACTCATTAAGCTGTTATTTTGCCTCAAGATAAGTTTAGTTCATTGAAGAATTTACCAAATTTTATGTTCGAATCCCAAAAATATGTTTAAAAAAACTCAATTTAAATCGATCATTCCGTTAGAGATTGGGGAGCATATTCTGAAGAGGCTTAAGAAGAGTTTTGAACCTGCGTTTTATTTTAAATTTAATTAAAAAAGGTCTTTAAAAGGGCGCAAAATCGCTTTGTTTCGTTGTGTGGACTCTCAAGAGTTGTGAATTAATAACTTTTCAATATTTTATACATTTACGATTTTAGTGCAACTTATTTTTTTAGTACTAATAAACTGTAATTTTCAGTTTATTTCCTGTGTCAAGTTATTAACCCATCCACTTATCATTCGCATAAACTAAAAATAATCTAATATTTAAGTAGAAATGTTTAAATAAGTTAAATCTTCGTGAAAATAAAAGTATAAAAATTATTAACTGGATAAAGTACAACTGGATTGAATATATATGCAGAAAGTATTTTATAATTTGCATTAAAAATTTTTTTTTGCAATTTAGTTTTATTTTCTTTCTAAAACTTATATTTATGTTTTTTCTTTTGTATTTTTAAACTTATTCTGAGTAACATATTGTGTTAACGTTCTTTCGTGTCTAGAAGTTTTGTGAGTATTACGTACAAGAAAATGTATTAATAATAATTGCAGATACATATTTATAAAAAAGACTTGTAAAGAAGAACTTTCAACGAAGAGATTAGACTGCTCTATTAAATAGTAGAAAATATTATTCATCTATCATTATTAATTTATATCTCATATAAATATTTCTAACAAGATTACGGTTATATTATTCTTATTGCAGAGATTATTGCCTATACGGTAAATTTATTGCAAAGAAGTTTTTGATTTTCTAAAGAAATTATACATCCATATTCTAGAAGAATTTTCAAATTACATATTAGTGATGATTGTTTTCTTATACTTGTAAATATTAAACAGCTGTCTCGTCATGTAGACATTAAAAAAAACCTAAGTGTTGACAAAATACTAGAATTTCAATAAAAATACGCAACGTTCTACAGATTGATTTTTCAAGCAATTGCATTTTTGCATTGCACATAGCATTATTTTTCTGTGAAATTAAAACTTTAATTTCAATTAAATACACCTCATTTACACACAAGATAAATTTTTAAAAATTCTTATCTACGATTTGTAAAAAAAGTGCTTAAAAAATACGATCACACAACAATAACAAAAGCACAATGTTTAAAGACTAAATAAATTATAAACAGATATTCAACTTATTCACTAAAATGTGCAGACAATATAGTAAAGATTCACAATTTAAAAAATGAATGATTTAAAAAAAAGCTATCAGCAACTAATTTGATACAAATAATCTTATTTATATATTTATATAAAATTATGATTTCTTTCATGCTCGTGCATAGTAATTGGAAAATCATGGAATTAAATTAAAATAAAAATAATATCGATGCATTCGTTGACAAATGAACCATTATTAATTTTTGAGCCCTTCTTTTTAAAGAAATAGACGATGAATAGTTGTCCATTAAAAAAAAAACGAACATTCAAAAATCGACTAAAGAGTAGATCTAACACACGATATGATGAGATCTAAGAATGAATTCGTGCTTCAAATAAAAGAGTCTATGAAATATTGGTCAGGCTTCTTTTAAATTTCAAACTTCGTTACCTCGTCTTGCTCGAGGTTTAGTTCAGTGGAATCTCTTGCAGTATAATCGCAGACAACTCGGGCTCTATCTTGTCCATTTTCCGTAGGTGCAGATGTTGATTGAGTGGATGAATGGAAAGAACCACCAGACAAACTGATAGGAAGAAACTTTAAATTGGATGATTCTGTTGATAACAACTCCAGAAATGAACAGATATTTCCTCAAGGATTTAACATTTTTTTACTTCTAAGACCTTCTTATAAATTAATGGAGGAGAATTAATATTTTCAAAAACCAATTTCAGAAAAAATCAGACCAACATTCGGAAAAGAAGGTAGACCAACTCTATATTTCCGTGTATTTTAAATAAAAATCAGTACAAAAACCAAACGCATGATATATCGATATATCGACTTTTGATCCAGTATATCAATTATCGATTTGATTTTAGATTCATTATATGCTTCACAGGGATTCCCCACAAATTACCAGAAACTTCAGAAAGGCTCCTAAAAATTTCCCAGGGACTCCCAGAGATTTCCTAAAGATTTTCTGGGATTTCCCAGGAACTCCCAGAAATTCCCAGGGATTCCCAATAATTCCCATGATAATTATTCTCAGGAATTTTCCGAGAATTTCCAGGGATTTTTCAGGAAACCCGAGGGAGTTCCAAAGAATTTCCCAGAGATTTTCCAAATTTATAGGGCTATACCAGGGATTTTCAGGTAAATTCTAAGAATTCCCAGGGATTTCTCTGGGACTCCAAAAGAGTTCCAAGGAATCTGCCAGAGACTCTTAGAGATTTCCCCGGAATTTCCTAGAGATTCCCAAAGATACCCCAGGAATTTCCAGGGATTCTAAGGAATATCCAAAAGATTCTTATGAATTTCCCAAGGACTCCCAGGAATTTTTCTGGAATTTTCCAGGGGCTCTTAGAGCTTTCCAAGAAATTCACTAAGATTCCTCAGGAACTTCGCAGATTTCCCAGTAATTTCCAAATATTCCCAGGAATTTTTCAAGAATTAGCAGGGATTCCGAGGCAGTTTCCAGGAATTTTCCAGTAATTACTAGGAATTTACTAGGAATTTCCAGGAATTTCAAGAAATTTCTAGAGATTCCCAGAAATATTCCATGAATTTCCAAAGATTTTCCAGGAATGACCAGGGATTCTTATGAATTTCCCAGGGACTCCTAGGAATTTTCAGAAATTCTCAGAAATCTTCCAGGAATTCACAGGAATTTTTCTGGGATTTTCCTGGGGCACTTAGAGATTTCTAAGAAATTTACTAGGATTCCTCAGGAACATTGCAGGTACTGCCATAGATTTCCCAGTAATTTCCAGATATTCCCAGAAATTCTCCAAGGATTCGAATGGATTCCGAGACAGTTTCCAGAAAGTTTCCAGTAATTACCAGGGATTACCTAGGAGTTTCCCAGAGGCTCCCAGAAATTTTCAAGGATCCTTAGGAATTTCCAGGAATCCCAAGAAATTTCTAGGGAATTTTTATGAGTTTGCAGGAATCTTCCAAGAATTTCCCAGGAATTCACAGGAACTCCCATGAATATCTTAGGAATTTTCCAAGATTTCCCACGGCTCTTCAGGTACTCTCAGGGGTTTCCAGGGATCCCAGAAATTTTCAAGGATTCCCAGGAATAATCCAGGAATTTTCCAAGAATTCCCAGTGACTTTCCAGGAACTCCGAGGGAGTTGCCAGAATTTCCCAGGATATCCCAGGGATATCCCATGAATATCTCAGGAACTTCCCAAGATTTCCCACGGCTTTTCAGGTAATTTCAGGAATTTCCAGGAATTCCCAGAAATTTTCAAGGATTCCCAGGAATCTCCAGGAATTTCAAGAAATTTTTGGGGATTCCCAGGAATATTCGAGGAATTTTCCAAGAATTCCCGGTGACTTTCCAGGAACTCCGAGAGAGTTGCCAGAATTTCCCAGGATATCCCAGGGATTCACAGGAACTCCCATGAATACCTCAGGAACTTCCCAAGATTTCCCACGGCTTTTCAGGTAATTTCAGGAATTTACAGGAATTCCCAGAAATTTTTAAAGATTCCCAGAAATCTCCAGGAATTTCAAGAAATTTCTAGGGATTCCCAGGAATATTCCAGGAATTTACCAAGAATTCCCAGTGATTTTCCAGAGACTACCAGGAGTATCCAGGAATTTCTCCTGGATGTTTAAAAGATTTTCCAGGAATTACCAGGGAATCTTAGGGATATCCCAGGGATTCCCAAGAATCTTCCAGAAATTCACAGGAATTATTCTGGGATATCCTAGGGGCTCATAGAGATCTCTAAGAAATTTAGTAGGATTCCTCAGGAACTTCGTAGGTATTGCCATAGATTTTCCAGAAACTTCCAAAGATTTCTCAGGAATTTTTCAGAAAGTTTCCAAGAATTTGCAGGGATTTCGAGTGAGGTTCCAGGAATTTCCCAGGATATCCCAGAGATTTTTATGAACTTCCCTGAAATTTCTCAACAATTTTCCAAGAATTCGCAGGAATTCCGAGTGAGTTTTCAGAAATTTCCCAGGAATTACCAGAAATTTCCATAAATTACCTAGGGAATTCCGGGAATTTTCATGAGTTTGCAGAAATCTTCCAAGAATTTCCCAGGAATTCACAGGAATTCCCATGAATATCTCAGGAATTTTCCAAGATTTTCCACGGCTTTCCAGGTATTCTCAGGAATATCCAGGGATTCCTAGAAATTTTCAAAGATTCCCAAGAATCTCCATGAATTTCAAGAAATTTCTAGAGATGCCCAGAAATATTCCAGGAATTTTCCAAGAATTCCCAGTGATTTTCCAAGGACTACGAGGAGTTGCCAGGAATTTCCCCAGGAAACTCCAAAGATTTTCCAGGAATTACCAGGGAATCGCAGGGATATCCCAGGGATTTCCAGGAATCTTCCAGGAATTCACAGGAATTTTTCTGGGATATCCCTGGGGCTCTTAGGGATTTCTAAGAAATTTACTAGGATTCCTCAGGAACTTCGCAGGTACTGCCATAGATTTCCCAGGAACTTCCACAGATGTCCAAGGAATTATTCAGAAATTTTCCAAGAATTTGCAGGGATTCCGAGTGAGGTTCCAGGAATTTCCCAGGGATTCCCAAGAATTACCCAGGGAATCCTGGGAATTTTCATGGGTTCCCAGGAATCTTCTAATAATTTCCCAGAAAACCACAAAAATTCCCACGAATATCTTAGAAATTTTCCAAGATTTCCCATGGATTTCTAGGTATTCCCAGAAATTACCAGGGATATTTCAGGGCTTCTTATGTATTTCCCAGAGACTCCCAGGAATTCACAGATGTTTTCCTGGGATTTCCCAGAAATATCCCTCTGGTAAATTCCTAAACCCCAAATACGCTTTTGTTGTCTGTGAACGACGGACAGACACCAAAGTCTCTTTTTATGTCCTGTGACAATAAACCCTAAAAAACTATCTTGATTTGAAAAGCGTTTTGATGAAAGGGTAAATAATTTAATTTTTATCATTTTGACCAATTCAAAGTTACATTTGAACTAAAATTTTAATTTTCTGTTAATGGGAAACAATTATCAAATTTTGGATTAGCTTTTCTAAATCGTTTCTAATAAACAGGAAATTATAATGATAATTATAAGAATTTGTCACTTGATGAAATAATACAGATGAGAAAAAAAATGGATCAATCTTCCAAGTCAAGGTGTTGAAAAAATCAAAAACACTAAGTCTTTTTTTAACGTTTCGACAGCTCAGCTGTCCTCTTCAAAAACGTAGAAAAATTTGAGAATCCACTTGCGATCAACACTATACATATAAATCGACAGGAAATTATAATATTTATTCAAATGCAACTTACATTGATCAAAATGTGGAAAATAAAATTATTTACTCTTCCACCAAAACGCTTTTGAAATTTAAGTAGTTTTTTTTTATGTAAAATAAGGTAACGGAACCTTTACTTGATCAGTACCTATTGTCGCTCTGTGATGATTTAATTAGAGAAAATTAAATAATAGTTTTATTACATTGGTAAAAATAAATTTTGTAATATTCGAAGTAATATTTGGCATCAATATTAATATACCATTAATTAATTTTATTCAGTTAAATCATTACTGATCGAATATAGGTACTGATCGAGTATAGGTTCCGTTACCTTTAATTATATGGAAATATAGATTTGAACGAGATTTTTCCCGATTGTTTATCTAATTCCTTAACAAAATTTTTATTGCATCAAATTTTTCAGAATCCCATATTTGTGATAAATTTTGAATACTCAGCTGTGCGACTCCAAAGGAGATTTCTATTATTTCGGATCAAATTAATTGTCAATGAAAGTTTAGAACTTTACTATGTAGTAAGACAAAATGATATTTGAGATTAATATCGGGTCAAAATATTAATTAGCCTACGAAATTCGAAATTTTTATAAAAAATTAAAAATAGCAATATCTTTGTTCTACAAGTTGTATCAAGATTTTCTTTGTTTTTTAATGTTAACAACAAATATAAGAAATAATTATATTTCAAAACAGTTTATTACAATTTTAAAATAAGAGAAATTATTAAGTAATAATTGATTAACTTTTGAGCAGCCAGTAAAAATTGAGTGATGATGCAAATGCTAAAAGGTCTTGTCTGTATTTTCTTGAAGATTCAAAAAGAAAAAAAGAAGAAATGAAAGAAACTTTTAATATTTACATTTACATTTTATTAAAGTTTCATATTAAAATCTTTCATTTCTTCTTTTTCCTCTTTGGAATCTTCAAGAAAACACAGGCACGATCATTTTAGCATTTGCGTCATTCAATTTTTACTGACTGTTGAAAAGATAATCAATTATTATTTAATAACAATTTAATTTTAAAACTGTAAAAAATTGTTTTGAAATAGAATTATTTGTCATATTCTTTGTGTTACCATTAAAAAGAAAAAAACCTTCATACAACTTATATAACGGAAGATATTGCCATTTAAAATCTTTTATCCAAATTTCAAATCTCGTTAACTAATAAATATATTTAATATTTACTTCATACATTGGTTAAAATTCAGAAGTTTAACCAGCTTCGAATAAATTAAGGCAGTTTTTGACAAATTGTGACCAATAAAAAATAAAATTTGATTAAGTTGATTTCACACTAAAAATTTTGATCCAATAAAAATAATGGCTTTCGAAAAAAACTCATGCTCCTTTATTTAAGCTATGATATTATAAAAAATAATAAAAAAATAATGTAAAATATTGCCAGATATTTGGGAAATATAATAAAATTTAATTATGCCTAAATAAATTTCATATGTGATGAAAAATCAGTTTCTTTAAATTATAACGCTATTAAATATTTGAAATATGTAAGTTTCTTTCGTTCTTTATGTTTTTGTTTACAATTTAATATTGCTACTAAAAAATTATACGAACTTACAAATCAATAAAATTTTGAGGGAAGAAGTGAAATAAAGTGCTTTCATTTGACTTAAAATAAAAAATGGAAGCACTAAAGTTTCTTCAACTATTTTTCAAAATTAATATCAGAGAAATAAAATAATGCAGCAATTAATTAATTAATAAATAAATAATAATATAAAAAAATGTTTTAAATTCTCAAAGATTTCTTCCTATATACTCAACGCTTCTAATAATTCTGTCCAACTAATGAAGAAGCATGAAATAATACAGCTATAAGTAAATATAAATATATAAACATTATCAATAAAATGTACATGAATGAGTATAAAAAACAGTAAGACACTAAACCTGATTGCAGAGAATTAAATAAGTAGATTCCAGAAGTTTTTATAACATTTTGAAAGATTCATTTTAAAGTTATTGCACAAAATTTGAGAATTTAATTTCTTTAAAAATTTCGTTTTTCTTTAAGAAATTATTATAATTCTGAGATTCTTATTCAATTTTTGATTAATGATGATGCATGAAAAATTATATGATTACAGATAAACACATATATAATAACATTGATTTACATATATATTTGCAACAGAGTATAGAGAAAGAATTAGATTAGATTTTTCAATTAAAATTACAATAATTACTTTAAATACGTATATTAATTTACTATAACTACACAATACCCACATGTAGAATGATAAAAACAGATTTTAAAATGTTTATTTTTAAACACAAAGAGCCGAACCTTCAACAGTCAACATCAACTTAACTTAATCGTGCAATTAACTAAAATGCTCAAAAAATAAAATATAAAACTTTATATTATAAAGTAAAAAACTATGAGTTCTTTTTTTCGACTTGAATATATTCTTAAAAGTTTTACCTATTAATTTTTCATTAAAATAATAATTAAAAGTTAGAATATTTCTAGGTATCAAAAATTCATTTGATATAATTGATTTTTCATAAAAAAAAAATAAAATAAATAAATAATAATAAATTAAAATTAAAAAATGGTAACATTTGTAATTTTTCATCTAAGAAACTTATAACAAAAAAATATTTAAGTAAATAATAAATTTATATAATGAATAAAATGTATTGTAAACAATATTTATAAGAAAATTAAGTTGATTAAAAATTGTAAAAAGTGAAAAATAATATTTGACAATTTTCTAATTAAGAAATTAAGTTATTAGTAGAACCTGTCTAATAATTGAAATAAATCTATACTGTTATGATAAACATATAAATTTTAAGTTCAAAGAAATGTCAAAAAGCAACAATTTAATTTGCAAAAATAAAAAAAAAATATTAAAATAAAGAAAATGGTAATTTTATTAAATTCACAAGATTGAAATTCCTAAAGAATCAGCTCTTTTTATACAAATTATTTGACAATAATCATTAAAATTAAATATGAAAAATTGTACTAAATTGAAAAATCTGTTTTTTTCTTTTTTTTTTTTTTTAAGAGAAAAGTTAACGAGTGATACCCCAGCCATGAAACGAGATCCATGCAACGTGAAATGATCGAACTAATGACTATAAATCACAGTCCCAAAATCAGTGAAACATGAGAGTACTAGGATGGAAATAATTTATTTCCACAAATGTAATACGTACAGAGTTCTTGAATTTAATACAACTAGATAGCTCAATTGCAAAATTTAATGAGACAATAAATTGCAAGTTTTAAAAGCGATTATTATTATTATTATTTTCTTGAGCTGATACTATGGCACTTGCTTCGTTTCCATGTTATTATTTTATTATCATTTTCGGCATTTTTTCTATCTTAGTGAGAAAGAGAGAGTGAGAGAGAGAAAAAAAAAGATTAACGCAGTTTTGTTAGTGCGGAGTAGGAATTCGTGCAAGATTAAACTTTAGTAATATCGGTGTCAAATGTAGCTGTAACATAGGGAGTTGCAGCAAGTGTCTGATGAGAAGGCGAATTTTGGGAAAGTGTAGGCGAGGGATTTAGCTCGATCACTTCCTCGCTGTTGACTCGTAGCATAGGACTTGGTTGACGTGCCCTGCAATTCCAACCGCACAAGCAAAGAAAGACAGTTAACAGAGACCAAAACCAGAGGAAGAATTTTTTCTCAAACCACAGTGACATTTTAAACAATATTCAATTTATTTAAACAAACATTTGTCTACTTTATAATAAAATATATTATAAAAATTACGAATTGAATTTCATTGCAAGTAGTGCGTAAATAATAAACAAAAGTCAAATTAATGGGGGCATGATTATGTTCTAAGAATCATTATTTAAATTTTTCATTTTACGGAATTATATCGCATATTATTTCCTTCTTGCCAAATTCTAATTTTTCGAATTTATTTTCAATCTTGAATTTAAGTGAATTCGAATTTTTACTTAATAGAACTTTTAGGTCGCCGAATTTTTAATTTAAAAAAATTTATTTTTAAAAGACTTTTTATTTCACCGAATTATCATTTGCCTGAATTTGTTTTTGAATAATTGATATTTTAAAGATTTCTTAAAATGATGAATATTTATTTGTCTGAATCTGCAAACGTTTGAACAAATGTTCGACAAAAATATTTTGCAGCGAATTTTAAATTTGAGCAATCAGAAATTCACAAGAAAACTGTAATTGGTTAAATTTTAACATTCACTCCAAAATCATTCATTAAGATATTTTTTCGAGCATTTGCATTTTCGAAAAAATAAACATTCGGTGTTTTAATAAATCAATCGAATATCAATTAGAGCAAATATATATTCGGACAAACGAAGATTCGGTCATATGGATAATTTGGCATTTAAAAATTCTACTCACTTAAAATTCCGTTCTGCTAAATAAAAATTCGATTAAAAATAAATTCTGTAAAATAAAAATTCTTTTAAACATGAATTCAGTGATTTAAACATTCTGTTAAGTAAAAATTCGTATTTATTTCAATTTGCTTAAAAACAAATTCGAAAAATCGAAATTCGTCAAAAAGAAAATTATATCTAATAAAATTCTATAAAATGAAAATTCTAAATAATAAATTGTAGAACTTAATCTTGAGCCCCAAATCATTTCTTAATCAGACGGACGCAGACAATCTTTACGTTGTAGAATTAATTTCCGCTGAAAACTATATTATTTTTCAAAGACAATTAGGAAAAACGTACTTTTTTGTTTTTGAAAAAAAAATTGCTTAACAAAGTTACGAGTGCCTATTTTAAATTTAAATAAAATAAAAGTTTAAAGAAAGAAAAAATTTCTTTTCGAAAAGGAGAATTTTTAAAAACCAAGGGAAAAAGTAATTCTTTAAAACATAGATATTTAAAAAATTATATTTATAAGTAAGTAAATTTAAGAAGTCAAAAAGTCAAGATTTGAGAAAAGTGCGAACATTTAATAAAAAATAATGCAAGACTATTTGAAACAAAGAGGACATTTTTTAAACAATTTAACAAATTATAAAAAAAATGAGAAAATAACAAAAAAAAATACTAGAAATCATATGAATTAGTGCAAAAATAATTAAAATCAATTAAAATACACTTACTATTAATTACAATTTTTAATTTAAAAAAGAATAAAAAAAAACTACAAAAAAACAGAAAAGTAAACAGAAAAGCTAAAAAAAACGTATAAGAAACATGAAAATCACAAAAACAAATTAAAAGATTTTCCGAAACTTTTTATAAAAAATGTGAAAATACATAAGAAAATTAACGTAAAAGCGAGGAAATTTTATTAAATATTATTAATTCAAAAATGCGCGAAATAGGTAATCTAAAATAATTTGTTTAAAATTAAAATAAGTTGAAATTCGCATTAACTGAAATCGGGATTAATATAAATTTACATTAATTTCAATGTACCTATTTTAACAAAACAACTGTGTCTTATTTTGTCATAATTCCAAAAATTTGGACTTTTGCATAAAGAATTTTTTCAAAAATATCTTTTAATTATAATTTAGTCTACTTCAAATTTACAGGAACTTTTCATCATATTAGTAACAATTTCTTCATAAAGTTCTTAGGAGAATATAAGGTGGAGTTTATAAAAAATTGATTTCACACTGAGAAAAAAAAACCGCCGTGGCAGCGGTAAAGTCATGCCATTATAGTAGGAATCAAACTGCCTATACATTCCCGCTATTTTGGCAGGAGACACACTGCAGTTTTAGCATTGTTTTGAAAAAGCATCAGGGACCTGGCAAAATTTTGCAAAATTTAGTGTTGAATAATACGTTGAACACATGAAGTTAATATTAAAATTATTAATAAATAAATTTTTTAATTAATTAATTTATAATTTGTTTTTAAATTGTATTAGAATAATTAAATCAATCAGTATTTATAACCAATGTTTAATTACAATCTCGAATCATAACAAAACAAGTGAGGATCGATCGTGAATTGTCATAACCTTCGGTTGAAATTTTAGCGGTAATGTCATGCCAAAACTGCAGTGTTCTAGTAACGCTGAAAACACATGAGTGACCGGAGCTCTTGTGGCAGTATTTTTTTCTCAGTGCATTTATTCTAGAAAAGTCTGTAATGATTTTGTTAATTAAATAGAATTTTAGAACATTTCTTATATACATTTTAAAAATAGGACAAGACTGTCTACAGGAAACAATTTAATACCAAAAAATGCCAAGCAAATTAAAAATTGTTTATCGCTTTTTTTATTTTTATAAAAAATTGAAATACACATAACTTGGTAAAAATGTCTTTTTACAAAATGAAAAAATACGTTTCAGCTTATTTTACTTAATGAAGAATAGCAAATTTTAGTAAACATTAAAATTTTTCAGTTTGCCTACTTTAAAATAAATCTGATCTAAATCAAATTAAAATTAACATCCATTTTTAAATTAACTTGTTGTAAATGAAGTCTTCTTTCATTCATTGGTACATTGAGGTCAAATTATTATTCCAGATCTTACTTTATTGTTGTTAAAAATGTCACAGGGTTCTGCGATAAAAGCATTGCAAACTTAGAGAAAGGAAAACAAAAGCTCGCCTGTCACCAAAGTAATTTTCAACTCATGCAAAGTAAAAATTACGGAATAGAGTTCTAAAATTTTCAGAACTCGAAAATAATTTTTTTAAAATTTCATTTCGTTTTCATTCATTATTGTATATTTCTATTCTCTAATAAAACACGGAGAAATATAAATGGTAACTATTACTTTCCAAATCGTAACTACAACCATCCAGAAGATGATAGTTACCATCCCTACGATATGCTATCAATATATTCAATATCTCTCAAATCAATTTAATTATAACGACTTTAGAGCTCTACACCGTTTAATAAATAATTGAAAAACTTCTAACACAGAAAACAAAGAAAAATACCCATCAATAAAGTGGCAAATTTCGTAAAATGCATCAAAAGTTTTTCGTCAAGATACAAAGTACGAAACACTCAGTGAAACAAAAATTTGTGCAAATCTTTTATTTCTGATTTATAATTCAAAAATTGAAACTAATCAAAAATTCTATTCTATAATTGAAAATGCAAATTGCTTAAAATATCGTGAATGGAGTAAAATATTTTTTTCTTTTTTTTTTTTGTAAGTTTTTAACTACTTGTTAAGTGTATGAAAGGACTTTGTTAATCACTGGGTTTTCACGAAACATGATCTTTGCGAATGAGTAATGGTTCTAAGCTTTTACTAAATAATCTGTTCGTCAGAGAGTGACGCAGAATTTAAAGACATTACTCACTCGGATCACCAGTCGAGAGTGGGAAAGCTGTAATAAGATGTAAAAACAGAGAAAAAAATTGTAATCAACATTATAGATAAAAAGGTAGGATGATGCGGGACGATGTAAAAACTCCTTTTTTTTTAGATGAATAAATTTGTTACTTTACCCAGCAAGTTCTCGTTGTAATTCTTGCATGGTCGCGTGACATTGAGCATAGTGGCGAGTTTGAGCTTCAGCTAATTCATGCAAGCAGCGTAAATGCCCAGCCTGTGAGCTTGAAACTCCTTCCAGAAGTAATTTCGTAATTTCCGCTTGACGATCGAACTCAGATTGAGCTATTCTCAGCTCCCGTTCAGCCTGAATTTAGCAAAAAATACATTTTATTTATTGCAAGTAAACAAATATAAATCAATTTATAATAACACAAAAATATAAATTGCAAATAACAAAAGAAATAATAAGTTGTAAAACTTGGAAGCCAGAAGAATTCGAATAAAGCAAAAAAAAGGGATTCCTAAATATTCAGAGGCTAGAAATGAAAACGGAAATGAAGCCAAAACGTGAAAAAAATAACAAACAAAAATTGTGGTACGGATGATAATCTCGGAGATTTTTAAATTCTTTTATTAATACCTGATCGAGTAAGACTTCAGGCGAAACACCGCTCTCCTATATTATGCAGCAATGGGCGAAACAAACCTCAGTGTAAACGTACACAACACTTAAATGAGTAATTTTTAATTTAAAAACTTTTTTAAAAACTTACATTCTGCTGACCCAACATGCTTCTTGCCTTCCTAACTCGATTTTTGCAAGCGTCTAAATCCAATCTGAAAATGAACGATTTTTATTTTAATTTATAATTGATTTTGAAAACATTAAAAATAGTTACAATCCCCTCTCATTATTCGCGGGATTGAAAAAAAAATTGTGCAGACTGAAATGACGCATCATTTTTAAGATAAGATAAAATTTTTAAATTTTAAAAGATATTTTTAAATAGAAATTATATCATACGAAATAGCTGATGAATTGTATCTATTGCAATTTTTGAAAAATGTTTTTTTTAGTAAATTTTTGAAGAGCTGTTCTGTTTATGTATATAAATAATAATAAAAAATTCTTGTGATTAGCGGTCGTTAGCAAGAGAAGATAATATGTTGCTACTCATAATTTAAGGCGATTCGTTTTTTGTTTAAATGTATTTTTTTATTTTTTTAATTTATCCCTCCGAATACAGAAAGATATAAATTTAAAAATGACAGTCATTTAAATAACAAGAGTGAACAAATATTACTAATATAACGAATATTACCTCTTTGTTTCCAAAATAGCCAACTCCTTGCTGATTGTTTTCATTTCACCTTCCAGGAATTTCCTCAATGGTTGAATATAACAATTAGCTGATGTTCCAATAAAGTCCCTCTCAATTTGACCCAATTTTTGCTGACATTGGCCAACTTTGATTAAAGCACTCCCTGAAATCATGTTTAAAATTTTCAATTGAATTTTTTTCTTTTTGTTCCCAATTAAAATTCAAAATAATGTTTAAAAAATAATTAACCAAATTTTAAAGGAGGAGTATATTTATATAAAAAAATAAACGATAGTATAAAAAATATATAATTAATATAAAATTAATAAAACTTATTGAGTAATAATTACAGAAAATTATTAAAAGATCTAAAAACACTAAAATTAATGAAAAAATGTCTTAAATATACAAAAAGTTAAGGATATGTTTTAAAGAGCCTGAAAGAATAAAAAAATGTAAAAACACGTAATAAAAAATAAAGAAAAAATATTTGGAAAAAGTCCTTTTTAAAAAAAATTACACAAAATACGAAAAAATGAAAGTATCATAAAAAATATTTAAAATCTTTTGAATCATCGTAAAAAAAAAGAAAAACGAGGAAAGATTACCAAAAAATAATAAAAACTAAAATAATTTTTTTTTCAATGTAAAAGGTTAAGTTAAAAGCATACATAAGAAATGATACAATTCTTTCAAATTAAAAAGTTAAGGAGATCATTCAAAAAATGAGAAAATTTTAAAACTATTTTGAATAACGGAAAACCCTTAAAATATATATTAGAAAGTGTATGAAAAAATAAAAAATCTTCGAGAAAGTAAGAAAAGTAAAAAAATTCGATGGAATATGAAAAAGGAAGAAAATTTAATAAGACAATCTTTTGAAAATTTGAAAAACGGAAGAAAGTTTAAAACAATCTATAAAATTAGGAAATGATAAGATTAGAAAAAACATTTAAAACAAAACAACGCAAAAAACAGACAAGATGTGAACACAAATTGAATAAATTTTCAAAACAATGAGCGTATTTATTTTTAAAAATATAGAAATAATTATGAAAATAAACGAAATAAAAAGTGTAGTAAATGCTATAACAAAATTGTGTAAGATAATATTAAATAATTTGTATAAAAAGAAGAAAATTAATGAAAATCATAAAATAAAAAGACAGATACAAAGAAAAATACAAAATAAAAGGGGAAAAAATCTTAACATTTTCTAAAAATAAGAAATTATAAGATAAAAATTAAGAAATTTCTTAGAAATATTATGAAAATTAAAAAAGGATTTTTGTAAATATGCAAAATAATTAATATTATTTAATTATTATGCATTTAAATTTGAATTAATAGAAATTTAAAAGTAAGAACAAATTGAAATACGATTTAATTAACGTTTGGAATTTATTTAAATTATAATGACTTAAAGAAATAAAAATGTTATACTATTTTTTGGTATCTTCATACCAAAAATTTGTAAATCTTAGGTATTTTTATCATCTGTATTAGCACAATTTTTTAAATTTATAAAGATTAAAATATTAAAATTGAAATTTTAAAGATTTATCCTCACATTTGTGAGTTTTGTTTATGGTATGCGATGTTTTACATGCAGTATTAGACAGCAGGAAAGTTGTAAAGTTTTTTTTGATTTAAATCATGATTTTAATGCAAATTCCCCAATGATTTAAATCCATAACAGCCCTGGTATCAGGGCTGATAAAAATCATGATTTTTTTTAAAAAATCAAATATTGATTTTTTTGAAATATAATGAGTATTTAAAATCACCAAATGTTTATTTGTAAGTAGTTTATTAAACAAATGAAGAAAAACTTAAAAAAAAACAACACAAGAATGAAACAGTGAAGTAATTATTATATAAAAAAGTATAGAAACTCTTTTCAAAAAATTAAACTATTTACGGACATTTTTTTTTAATTAAAATAATAAATAAGAAGATAATTTTAAAAAAACGTTAAAATATATTACAAAAGGGAACAGCATTTTAAAAATAGAAAATTAGAGGATTATTTTACAAATTGAATAAAAAAGGAGTCAATAAAATTTTGTAAAATTTAAAAAAATTTTAAAAGAAAAGAAATTCTATGAAATAGATGAATGATGTTCAATAATGAGAATATTTAGTACAACATTAAATTTACATAATATAAAACAAAAGAATAAAAGCTTTTTAAAGAAGTAGAAAATTGGGAAATTTAAAGAAAGTAGATAAAAGCTCCAAGTAAATGTTTTCGAAAATTCGTAATTATAAGATAAAAAATAAACAATTGAAAAGGAAGAATGCTTCTTAGAAATGGATAAATGATGACAAAAATTAAAGAATTAATTAAAACGCAAGAAAGAACTAAAAAAATAGTGAAACATCAAGAAAATTAAATAAATAGGAAGAAAATAGAGAAATGTTTTTTTCCTTAATCTAACAAACAAAAAAATGTAAAAAGTACAAAAAATTAATATATATATATCAAGATAAATAAAAAGAAAGTCCATAAAAGAAACCTAAAAATCCTTTAAAAATAAGAAAAAGTTTAAGCAAATAAAACCAAACACATTTTTATAATATTACACTTAAAATAAGTCCAAAAATAAATTTAGAAAAATAAAGCAAAACTAAATTTTTTTTTAAAATTGAATAAACTTGCAACAAAAATGAGAGTACAGTGGAGACCCCATTATCCGGACCCCTATTATCCGGATTTTCGATTATCCGGATAAATTACATTTTTTTTTTTTTTTAATTGCAACATATAACTCAATTCTAATATATCTGTGAATTTTGAATTTTCACACGTTGTGTTTTTATCTATTTTTATATTTTTAAGAAAATGTTTATGTAAATATTTCGAAATATTTCTAATTAAACATTTATTAATGTTAATTTTAAGAGTTTTAGATTGTTTCAGTCTTATTTAAATTCATTGGAAATAAATACCTAAAATTATAAATTGAAAATTTATTTATTTCGTACTTTTTTCGATTATCCGGATGAGTGCCTGCATTCATTAGTCCGGATAATGGGGTCTCTACTGTATTTATTTTTAAAAATATGAAAATAATTATGAAAATCAACGAAATAAAAAGTTTCGTGAATGTTATAATAACAAAATTGTGTAAAATTATATTAAATAATTTGTATAAAAAGAGGAAAATTAAAGAAAATCCTAGACTAAAAAGACAAATACACAAAAAAATTAAAAGTAAAAGAAGAAAAGATCTGTAAATTTTGTAAAAATAAGAATTTATAAGATAAAAATTAAACAGTTTCGACAAATTGAAATCTCTTAGAAATCTTGTAAGAATATTAAAAAAAAAAGGGATTATTGTGAATATGAAAAATAATTAATATTATTTAATTATTTTGCATTAATTAATATGCATTTAAATTTAAATTAATTGAAATTTAAAAGTTGGAACCAATTGAAATATGACTTAATTTACGTTTGGAATTTATATAATTATAATGACTTGAAGATATAAAAACGTAATACTATTTTTTGCTATCTTCATACCAAAAATTTGTAAATCGTAGGCATTTTGAAAATCTGTATTAGCACAATTTTTAAAAATTTTTTTAAGATTAACATATAAAAATTTTAATTTTTAAGATTTATCCACAAATTTGTGGTTTTTGTTTATGGTTTGCGATGTTTTACATGCAGTATTAGACATCCGGAGGTTTGTAAAGTTTTTTTTTATATAATTCATGATTTTAATGCAATTTTCCAATGATTTAAATCATGATTTAAATCAATAACAGCCCTGGCTGGTAGATACTCTTAAAAAAATAAAAATCGAAAAATTCTAACCATAGGCGATTCCAGGCCCGAATTCATTTCCTGCGTCAATCATGTCCTGTCCAACATACTCCAAATTACTTAGTCTGTTTGGTTTCCTTTTGTCGATTTTCTCATAGAAAAAATCTTCGATTCTATTGCCTGTGATAAAAATATTTGATTACAATAATTTGAATAAAAAGATGACAAAACATGAGATTTTAATATTTTTTGTTTCCAAATTTTACCAGGATTAGGAGTAAGCACTGCTTCCATATTTCTAAGAATCTTTTCAGTCCAAGTTTTACACATATTTGCTCGATCTGCTAAATGTTCGAAGTGCGCATCTAGTTCTGTTTTCTCAGAAGTCCCAAGAGTTTCTTCAGTAAGCTAAACAGTTCAAGAATGAAAGTTAATATTCTGAATTTTCTCACGTCCTCGATAAAAATGAATAAAACATTAATGATAACATGTAAACAATTATCTCTCCTGTATTAAACAGAAAAATGAAAACCTTTTACTGCTCGTTTACAAACAAAAATTAACGGTTATTTTTATAATACAATAAATGTGAAACATATTAAAATGAATTAAATTGAATATAAATACGATAAATCATTAATTTAATAAAATAGAGTTATACATCTTATAACAAAGCAAAAATGTCAGAAGTGACGGTGCTACTAAACACCCACACAAACAATTTTTAAGAATATATAATGCTTGATCCGATATTCAAAATATGAAATATTTACCTGCACGACTCTACTAAGTGCTGCTCCTGCATCTTTCACCATTTTCTTTACGTTAAAATCCATTTTTGAAAAAATAATTTCAGAATTTATGCGAACAAACTTCACCCCTTTTTCCCTTCCATTAATCACTGATTTCACTGGCCAAAGACAGGATAACCAACCTCAAGAAAAAAAAATAAAAACACTACATTTTATTATTTAGTGATTTTCTTTCTTCCCCAGAAAATATCGAGAAAATTTTAACAAAAATTAAAAATTTACAATTACAAACAAGTTAAGAACATTTTATTTTCATTAAAATTACTTACGGGCTATTCTATAAAATAATATAAAACGACCAGGATATAAAATGTCAAAAATAAATTGAGGTTATGTTATCGAAATTTTTTTAAAAATTGTTTCCACTTTTTTATTACGGTTTTATAATTGTTACACATGCCCCACATGCCTATCGAACAACAAACCAATTCTTAAATTATTAAAAACATTGTATCATATTATTTTTTACTTCCTCAATGTTGAAATCAATCTTTTTCACTTTTTTCAAATTAAATCTACAGGAGATATTTTGAACTAAAAGCTGTCAGTTGTAATCAGCTGTCAGCTGTCAGTCTGTCATGGGCAGAAAACTCAGAAAACATAACTGAACATAACCAAAACCAAAATCACTTTCGTGATTTCTGTTTCTTCTGTCTTATAATCAATCATGAAAGTTTTTCACGCTTTAATTTCTTTCAAGTGCTTTCAAGATTAAATATGACTAAATTATGGTCCTACATAACAATAAATTATTTCCTGTAGTCTTGTTAAAAAGGTAAGATAATTAATTGTTGTTTTGCAAAAAAAATAAGGTCGTTCATTTTTCTCTATAGTATTAATAATAATTTGTTTCTCTTAATATAGTTTGAGGTTCATCGTTTACCTTTAGATATTTTAGTCAATTTTTTAACTTTATTTTAGTGTATTATATTGTATATGTGTGTATATATTTGCAATGTTTTCTTCATTAAGAAATTAGATTTTATACGTGGAAAATACTTTTTTGGAAGATTTAATCGAGTTTCTTTTTTAATAGATCATATATTTCTTAATACAGTTATTATAAATATCGTTTAATCGCTTAGTTTACCGTACAATAAGCAGAGTTTGAATAATAATAAATATTTTTTAACACGGATATAATATTATCGTTATAAAGGAAATGTAAGATTTTAATTCAGT
Source organism: Ganaspis brasiliensis (assembly GCA_037103525.1). Classification (NCBI taxonomy): domain Eukaryota; kingdom Metazoa; phylum Arthropoda; class Insecta; order Hymenoptera; family Figitidae; genus Ganaspis; species Ganaspis brasiliensis. The sequence continues at coordinate 72,088 of JAZKLR010000016.1, forward strand.
TTTTAGTCAATATTTTAATTTGCAGAATTCTTTGATGTTGCCATGGATACGGGAGCACATTTTGGACGCCTGGCATAGCAGGAAGAGTTCAAGGGCCCAAAGGAGGTCCTTGATTCTTTCTTCCATCAGATCAGGGGCTCCTGAAAGTCGTAACAGTTCTATGCACATGCCATCGTCCTCTGAACCTGAAACATTTTCTCTTAAAATTATCAGGTTTCTTTCAACAATACGATACTATTTTTATTGAATATATATTCTTCTCTTTTTATCTGGGCTGCAATATAGATTTCAATCATCTGGTCATTTGCATTTAAATTATGGTTAAATCAAGAAGGTTTCAAAATCTGATGGGAAATTAGTACAACATGAAAAAAACTGAGAATTTGACAAAAGATTCGGAATTTTGCAAAAAGTGCCAGAAATTCGTAAATAAATCTAGAAAATTTCTAATTTTGATATTGTATTTTTTGAAAATTGTAGTAATAGAGATGCTTAGAATAAAATTCTTAGAATTTTGGTTAGAAAAAGAGTCAAATATAACAGGCTGTTATGGATTGAAATCACTCTGATTTAAATCGTGATTTAAACCATTGGGGAATTTGCATTAAAATCATGATTTAAATAAAGAAAAAACTTTAGATATCTCCGGATGTCTAATACTACCTGTAAAAAATCGCAAACCTTAAAAAAACCTAAAAATTTGTGGATAAATCTTGAAAATTTCAATTTTAATATTTTATTCTTCATAAAATTTAAAAAATTGTGCTATTACAGATTATCAAAATACCTACAATTTACAAATTTTTGGTATGAAGATGGCAAAAAATAGTATAACATTTTTATATCTTTCATTCTTTCATTATAATTTAAATAAATTCCAAAAGTTAATTAACTTGTATTCCAATTTGTTCCAACTTTTAAATTTCAATAAATTCAAATTTACATGCATATTAATTTTTAGGATTTTCTTTAATTGTCTTCTTTTTACGCAAATTATTTAATAATAAGGAAAAAAACATTACTCCGTTTCTTCCTATTTTTTTAATTTTCTTGATGTTTCACTATTTTTGTAGTCCTTTCTTGCGTTTTAATTAATTCTTTAATTTTTGTCATAATTTTTCCTTTTCTTAGAAACATTTTTCCTTTTTTTTCAATTGTTTAGTTTTTATCCTATAATTACAAATTTTTGAAAACATTTATTTGATGCTTCTATCTACATTTTTTAAATTTCTCAATTTTCTATTGTTTTAAAAACTTTTATACTTTTATTTTATATTATGTAAATTTAATCTTGTACTAAATATTTTCATTTGAACATCGTTCTTCTATTTCATAGAATTTCTTTTCTTTTAAATTGTTTTAAAATTTTCCAAAATTTTATTCATTGTGTTTTTATTTAATTTGTCAAATAATTCTCTAATTTTCTAATTTTGTTCTCTTTAATAATATATTTTAACGTTTTGTTAATTATAATCTTATTTATTATTTTAATATAAAAAAATTTCCGTAAACAGTATAATTTTTTTTAATAGAGTTTCTACTTTTTTATATATTTTTATATCACTGTTTCATTCTTGTGTGTTTTTTTTTAAATTCTTTCTTCATTTCATTAACAAACTACTTACAAATAAACATTTGGAGATTTTATTTACTGATTATATTTTTAAAAAATCAATTTATGATTAAAATAAAAAAATCAGCTTTTCGAAACTGTTTGATTTTTTTCTTACAATTTCTTATATCTTTTTAACCATGTATTCATTATTTTGCACTTTTTTCACAATTAATTGAAATTTTTTGTTTTAGAAGATTTTTGCTTTTGATATTTTTAGGGTTTTTGTTTTTCTATCTTAGGATTTTTGTAATCTTCTTTTTTTGTTTACTTAAATTATTTAATATTATTTTCCACAATTCTCTTTTCATGCCATGCAGTAGACTTTTCTTTTTGTTAATTTTATATTTTTCAAAGAAAAATTTTGGAAAATATTCTTATTAAATCTTTTCATTCTTTGAAGATTTTGTTATTTTTTTAGACATTTCTTTATTTCTCCTTTTTTAAAAACAATTTTTTTAACTTTTACGTAGTTTTAATTCTTTATTTCTTCGTCTTTGATATAATTTTCTGTTTATTTTAGATTCGCTCATTTTTTTTTTTTAATTTATTCAATTTAATTTAATTTTTCTCTATTTATTCGGAAACTTATTTATCATTTCATAACGTTTTCAGTTTCATATTATAAAACATTTTTTTATTATAGCTTTCCTAAACTTTTTTATTTTCGAATGATTTTTTAATTTCTTCTGTAGACTTTCTATTTTTTTACATTTTTAAAAATTGTTTTTTAAATATTTTTTAATTTTTAGTTACTTTTTACAAAATATTATATTTTTTTGTAATTTTTGTATAGCTTGTTACATTTTTTCAAAAAAATTTATCCATTTTCTTCTTTTTCATTTAATTTATTTGTTCTTTCATAATTTTGTTATTATCGTTATTTGAATCTAAATCAATTGTAAAATGTTATGATTATTTTTTTATTTCTTAGAAATATTTTTCCTTCTTTGAAAGTGTTTACTTTTTATCTTATAATTTCGACTTTTCTAAAAACATTTATTCTATACTTTTATCTACATTTTCTAATAATTTCTTAATTTTTCTAATTTTTTTTCTATGAATTTTCTTCTTTTACTTTATTTTATGAAAATTTAATCTTGCACTTAATTTTCTCATTTTATAATAATTTTTCTATTTTATAGAAATTTTGTTTATTTTTTTAAAACTGTCAATGTGCTTTTCTTTTCTTTTAAATTCTCAGTATTTCAGGTTTTTAAAAAATGTATTCATTTTTTCTTCTTTAATTTTTAAAATGATTCTCTATTTGTTTTTTTTCAATTTGTTTTTCTCTTTAGTATAATTTTTTACACGTTTTTTTGTTGATTTTCTTAAATATTTTCTTATTTTAAAAAAGAATGCCCATAAATATTTTTATTTTTTAACAATATTTTCTACTTTGCTATATTTTTCAAGACTTTTTTTTATTCTTGTGAGTTTTAAAGAATTTTCTCTATCTTTTAACGATATCCATAACTTTTTTATTTTAGAGAAATTTTTCATTTCTTTTGTAGACAGTTTTTTTACCTTTTACATTTTTATTTTTCTTTATTTTTTCGGAGCTTTTTTCGACAATTTGATAATTTTTACATTCATAATTAAATATTTTTTTTGTATTTTTTCCTTAGGAATTTTTGGCTTTTTTTTAATATAAGTTACTTCTTCGTTGAAAATTTTAAATATATTTTATAGATTTTTTGATATTTTTCAATCTTATAATAATTTTTCTGTTTAATTTCTAATAATTTTTTTTCAATTTTAATTTGTGTGTTTCTAAATAAGCATAACATATATTGAACATTTAATAATTATATAAAATGTCTTTTATTTAATGTATTAAAACAAGTTATTTACTTAATTAGGAATTAATATAATAATAATAACAATAATAATATAATTTTTGTAAAAAGTAAAAATTTCAATTATGCTTAAAATAGGGATATATGTTTGTACTAATAATAGACTTATTTCTTAACAATAATACTCATTTTACTCTTTTATTTAGTTTGGAAGGACATATTTTTGAAGCAACCGTTAAGCCAGATTTCACAGTTGAAAAAGTAAAATCCATCGCAATGAAACACTTTTACGATCAAGATGAATCCAAACCAGTTTCCAATTTTCGTCTCATACACGCGAATAATCTTAAAGCACTTTCTAACGAGCAAAAATTAAGTGAAGAAGATTGTCATGATTCAGGTAAATCAAGATTCTTAAATAAATAAGAAAGACAATTAATTATCTTTCTAAAAACAAAATCAACTTTATTTTATAAATTAAAATTCATTATGGCTTCTGTTTAAAAAATAACGTAATTTGTTTAGATGAGCTTTTATTATCGGAAGTTAGACCTCTTGAAGCAAAGGAAAATTTATCCGATGAAATTTTAAAAGGACCGACAGAAGAGGATATAATGAAAGCAACTGCAGATTTACCGATAAAAAATCCTGTACGACCTATGCCAAGTACAAATTGTCCGGTTGATGTAAATATTTCTTTTCAATAATACTTCTAATATAAATTTCTTAATGTGCAGATACATTTTTATTTATTTTAAATAATTAATTTAGGCCAACATAATTATCTTTATAGTATTTTTTTCTGATCAATTTATAAATTAAAAAAAATATAAAATTTTTTGTAAACGTTTCGACTGTTTTGATAATTTTTTATATTCTATATCTTTTTTTAATGTTGTATTTGTAAACTATTTAGCTCAATTTAATATTAGTATCTAAAATGTCATGTTTTCACTTTTTTCTAAATGATTCTCTTATGGCTCTTTTTATTTTATAATAATTAGCTTTTCTTAACAAACAAACAAAAATAAATAAATAATAATAATAATAAAAATACAATAGAAATAATTTTATTAAACTATTTAATGTTTTTAGTTTCAGCAAGAAATTCACAAAATTTTAATAACTCTCGTACAAGCATCAGCTAAAATTCTTATGTACAGTCCAGATGCAGATAAACTTTATAAAACTATTAGGCAATCACTTGAGGCCAGATATAAACCTCCAAATGATCCAAAAGCTGTCAAATATCTTATGGACATGGGTTTCTCAGAAAATAAAGTCATCAAAGCACTACGTTTGCGAAAGTAAGAATTTTTATATAATTTTTATTATACTTTTATTTCTAATTTTAATGGAATAAATAAATATATGTATAATTTTTTAATTATTTATTTTTTATTAATTTTTTAAACTTTTAGAATGAACACAGCTGAGGCACTTGAATGGTTGATAGAACACGAGGAGGACTCTGAAGATGAGGTTTTAAAGCTTCCAGTTCTTGAATTAGATTCACTGATAGACGGTCCCAGCACATCAGGTTTATATTATATTTCTATTAAAAATATTTCCAGGGCGTCCATTAACCTTAAAATCCTTCAGAACCATGAATCTTAATTAATTAATCCAAATTTTTCAGAAATTAATCTCTTTTTATGAAATAAATTCAGTTAATCAAAACATTAATTTGTTCAAAATTTTAAACGACTAAAATTTATAATAAATATAAATCTCAATCTTAATTTACTTAGTTAAAAAAGTTATTGGCAGAAATATTAATCGATTATAAATTCAATTAAGCTAAATGTATCATGATTAATTACATTTCATTTTAATCAATTTTAAATTTAAAATATCAAAATTCCAGTTTTTTAAATTTTTAATCTACATGAGTGCCCATCAATTTACAATAGAATAAATTCCATTTAAGCCAAACTTTAATTTATTCAATTTTCAATCTATTCACATTTTAATTGATCCGAATTTTGAATTGATTAAAATTTAATAAGATTTAAATTTGAATTAAATTATTTGAATTGAACTTTAACTTTCGATTTAAACTTGGATATATATTCTAATTTATCCAAATTTGATTCGTTTAAATATCATTTGATCCCTTATTTAATTTATTTCCTGTTTTCTGTTTTTTAGCAATACAGTACTGACAATTTTAAAAATTAAACATTGTATCAAAGAATATAGAAGAAAACAAATAAGCTTTATAATTTCAATTTATTTTTATTTTTTATTTAATAAATAATGATTATTTGCTGTAAAAGCCACAATTTTTTCCATTTCAGTAAATCCAATTCAGCACAATAATTATTTCAGAATTTTCAAGTTTTCAAAAATAATAATAAATTTGTATGGATGAAGTTCTGAATCGAATGATATACTTTTGTCAAAAATTTTAATCGATTGAACTAAAGTCAATTAAAATTTCATATAATGAAAGTTCAGATTATGGAAAGTTAGGATCTATGTAAATTAAATCTGATTAAATTAGATTTTAAAATTAATTAAATTTCAATTTTATTATTATTTTGATAAACTGGAACTTTATTTATTCATTGCACAAATTAAAAAGTGTTTTTTTCTCTTCTCAAAAATGAACTTCAAAAACACTTCATTTGAGACCTTGAAAAACCAAAGAAGACTTTCATTTATTATTTTCAATATTCGCTGAACATCTTGGTTTTCCTTATTTGAAGATTATCAAATTAATAATTACCATTTTATTTTTAGACAAAACAGGTTCAGTAATTGAGCCAAATCTTATTAAAATAGTTGCATTGACTTTGGAGAGCTTCCGTCAGTATAAAAAATTGGAATTTAAACCTAGTCCTAGAATAATACAGTCTCTTCAGGAAATGGGTTTCGAGGAGAAAAAAATTGTTGAAGCACTTAAAGTCACAGGAAATAATCAAGCCAATGCTGTAAGTAAAAGTTTTGAAAAAATCTGATATACATTTAAGTTTATATTTAATTTTATGGATTGTGATTTAAAATTTTTTAAAAATGTTTAAACTCAGGAAAAATTAATCAATTGACTTTTTTTGTAGTGTGAATGGTTACTTGGAGAAAGAAGGCGAAGTTTGCACGATTTTAACGAAGGAATTAAGCCAGACGAGCCGATTTATAAAGCAATTATGAGCAATCCTCATATTCAGCTTAGTCTAACAAATCCAAAATTCTTACACGGTAAGTTCATAGAACAAGGAAAAATTGTTTCAAGACAATTTTTTCTATTTGTGTATTCTGTGTCAATTTAAAGAATTTTTCTGAGATACAATTTTGCTGTTAATAACTAGAATACACAGTAAGATTACATTTTATATGTTTTTTTAATTATCAAGTAAAAAATTTGCCGAAGAAATTTGTAATTTGAGAAATATTTTATCGAGGGAATTCCAGAGTCATTTATTACTAAGATATTTTTTTTTTTAAAAAGTAACTGATATTTTGTTTTATAATTCCAAAGAAATCTAATATTTTCTTTATTTAAAAAATACCTACTGTTTTATTTATTTAATTTCATGAGCCGAATTGTATTTATGTAAGTTAATCTACAGCAAAATTGTGTTTAATAAAAAATTTTCATGAATTGATATGGACTGACTGATTGCATGCATTGGCATTGTATTTTTTCAAAAAACGATAAATATATTTTTTTATTTTTAGCTTATTTATCAATCCTTGAAACACCATCTTCGACAAATTTATGGATTAATGATCCTGAGGTATCTCCAGTTCTTAATCAAATTTTTAAGACATATCATGCTGAAAAACATGCACTTGACATGGGTCGATTCAACAGCTAACGATTCGAGAAACCACGTACCAGAGTCGATAGATTATCTATATTTTCCGATAAAATTAATAAAAGTTTTTTTTCAAAATTCTGCTAAAAATGTAGTTTATCAGGTGGGTTATTCCAAAAATTGTTTTATTAATCCTGTTGCTCGGAAATTAAAAAAAAATGAAATTACATTATGAAAAATGTTTTCAGGTATTATAATTATTATTCAACGCTTTCTGTGGTTTATTATCTTTCATTTAAATGCATATATTTTTAAATCATTTAATAGGTTTTAGCTTTTAAAGATCTAAGGTAAATTAAAAAGTGGTTCTTATACTAAGTTACAAAATTATATTAAAAATGTTTTTTATTTAATATAATTATAAAATTTCAAAATTTTCTTAAGTTTTATAATTTTAATATATTGAATCACAAAAAATCACGTAATAAATACCATAAAATGGCAAAAAACGAAAATCAGGACCTAATTCTACAAATGTAAAACAATTTGGTTTTATATTGAAGATAAAGGATAAATAAAAAAATTTCGTATCTAAGCAAAACTGTGTCCATTTAAAAATGCTTTTAAATTAAATTTTATCAGTGTATTAATTACATAAGTCATTTTTAATATATTTTTGTAACATGGTTTGAGTAGAACTTTTTAACCTATTTTAACAATTGGAAAAAGATTCTTTTCTTAGAATAATGAAGATATTAAGCGTCAAATAATGATCATAATACATCGAAAAACATTTTTTCAAAATAATGTCACAATTAAATTGAAAAATTATTTTTGGAATGAACCAGGTGCAAATTAATCTTTAATAGAACAAAAACGAAAGCCAGAATAACTTAGACTATATAATGATTAATATATTTTCTCAGTTCCATTGACGGTACATATTTATAAAAATTTTACAATTAAAATGATGCTCGAAGTTTCTTTCATGAAAAGCTCTGTAAGTATTTAACAAAGGAAAAATCGAGCCATTGACAAAAATCCTAAACTAACAGTGCAATTTTTTTTAAAGAACGAAAATTAAATTATATTTATTAAAAATACAAAATCTTTGAAAAAACGAATAAAATTACATTTGAGCTGAAATTAGTAGCAAAAACTTTTAAAAAAATTAATGTGTTAAAAGAAATATTCAATCAAAGAATTTTATTTTAAGCTTCATTTGACGTTATTTTAGGTTGAAACATTCTTTTAAATTAAACAAAAATATTTATTTTATTCTTCCTTTCAAAAATAAATATTTAATATTTTAAAGGGTCGATACTCTTTAATTTATTAACTGAAATTGGAAAGTGAATATGATCTGTAAAAATCGACTTGATATTGATGATTCGCTCGATCAAGTCATTATAATTATTTTATATTAACCGAGCGATAAAGTAGACTATCATGTTGAAAGTTGACGCCAGTCATTAAAAAAAAATAAAATAGTTAAGTGATTGTTGATGATGTCCGCTATTTTGAGAATTACGTCCAACTAAGCTGACGCAATTTGAATAATTTATTTAAAACATTTTTGCTACACGACACTGCTTCTTGTGAATTGCGATTTTTTGTGATACTATTTATTACTCTTTGTTTTTATTAATTTTAAGACCTAGAACTTTGGAAGATTTAGCCTTTTTCGTACTCGCAATAGATAAAAATTTGTATGAGTTTTATTTATTTCTTAGCAAGACTGGGTAATATGATTTTGTATCAAGTTTTATATATATTTCGAGAATTTGGTGACTTTCGCCTGCAGAAGTGAAGAGAAGTTTTATGCATGAGCTTTGAGATTTGGGAGCAATGAAAATTGTAGATATATAGATATACTCGACTATTTAAAAATATTTAAATGAATTGGAGAATTTTTAGTTTTTTTATTGAGTTAAGTACTGATTTATATTTTAAACGGATTGTAAAGACAGATTACATCAAATGTATTGTATTTATATTGTCTTTATTTCCTTCTAGTCTTTTTGTTTATATTAAGGCATTAGTCACAAGACAGTCTCAATAGAAAGTTAATGTGTTATTTTTTAAGTAATAAATATACAATTTTTATTCATTTTTATGTTGTAACTTTGTATATTGTTTCAAGGTATAAATTTCCAAATCAGCTTAACTTGTTTTATTACTATTTTTAAGAGACGTTTTAAAAATTTAATGAAAATTAAACCTTATTGAATTTTGTATTTGTTATAAATGTTAATCTAAGCATGGGCCCTTTTCACGTGAACGTAAAAAAATAATAAATAATATAAATTGTACTTTTATTTCGTATAAATAAATTTTAACTTTTTGTTGAGACTGTCGAGATATGTCCAGTTTATATAATTTAATAATAAACTAATTTTTTTAAACTGAACTATCAGTTTCAACTGAAATTCAATTATTTATTGAAAAATTTATTCCAATTTTATGAAAATGATTTTCTAGAAAATTATATAGAAATAAAAATTCAAAAAAAATCTAGACAAAAATAGATTAATGTAATTTCCAAAGAAATGTGTTCATTTCTTGCTTCCACTAAATAATAATTTGCAAGAAAAGTTTAATAGTTTGAAAAAGAACTGAAGCAATAATAAGACAAAAAAATTGCAACGAGGAATTTTGCAGAAACGTAACTAAATGAAGTGTTTTTGAAAAGAATAAAAGCATATGTCTAATTTTTCGTTTTAGTAAATTGTCTACGTTACATTTCTATTAGGCTTTAAATTAAGTAATTACATTTTTTAAATTGTTGACATTGCCGATTTAGTGCAATGCTATATGTAATTGAATCTAAAGTAGACAAAAATATATTTTTTGAGTTGACACATTGTCTTAATCTTTTTTCCTGTGTATTTGATTGTTAATTTGTTTAATTACATTTGAAATTTAATAATTATTCTTGATGCGAATTCTCTATAAGTTTTATATTTTAAATTATATATAATTTTTAAAGTAAAATATGCAATTTTTCAGTTTTGAATGGAATTTTGTGTCCAAAAAGGAAACGGATGTTCATAATAACTACTAAAGTTTCTAAACTTTTATTATAAACAAAGTTATAAATATAACTAATGTTATCATAAACTATATCATCTTAAATTATTTTTATATTTTAAATACCTTTATTATTATGAAAAAACTTTTTTTTTTCAAAAGATATAACTGAAAGATGCTCTATTGATTATTTTGAAATTTCGTTCGCCTTGTTCAAGTTCAAGCGGCTCAAAGCGAAGTATCGTTTGACAATAATAAATCAAAAAAATAAGCTAATTTTGCTAATTTCAAACAATTTTTTATTCCAAAATGGTGTATTATTTTGAAAGTGATGGTAAGTACATTTTACTGTAATTGACATTATAAAATTATATTGCAAAACTCCTTTTATTTATGTTCTTAGGATGAAAGTGATTGATAGGTTAGAAAAATATTAATAATATATATTTTGTAAATTTCCAGTGGTCCAACCACCTGTCACTTTGTTTATGGGAGTTGACAAATATGAAAGTAAGTTTATTATTCTTTAAATTGAATAAATGTTAAGAAATTTATTAAAAATTTCAGAAATCTGTTAATAAACATAACCTCGCTTTTCAAACTTTTCTATTAAGGTTTCCAAGGTTTCCTAACATAAATTAACTTTCCTTTATAAAATTTTTTGTTTATGATAAAGATCTTTCATCTGTATATATTATAAATATATATAATTTTAAATGCTTCGGCTTAGTTATCATAGTTTTTAATTTATATGCTTTCAAATTTTCTTTATTTTTATTGCCTTCGAATTTTCTTTATTTTTGGTCGCTTTCAAGTTTAAATGAATCAATTTTCATAAATTATTGAATTTCATTGAATAAAGGATTCAATATTTGAATTTTGTTTTGCCATAGTTTTAAAAATCAATAAAGAAATGCATTTTTTTCTTTTAATTAAATTTTTGTATTAAGAAAATAATCATGGATAATTATTACCTTTATGAAAAATATCATTATACATAAAATCCTACTTTTTAACGTTTTCCTATGAATTTTAAAGATTAATTTATATGCTGATCAAAAAACTTATTTCCATTTATGAGAATTTTTCCTGGAAACTGATTATTTTTGTGATATTTCATTTAAAACCTACTTGAAAATTTCTATCCCGACAAAGAGCCTCCGGTAAACCTTATTTTAAGATTAGATTAGATTTGAGCGATTTTAGAAAACAAAAGATTTTCTGCAGTGATAAAAAATAGGCGCCACATTTGTAGAAAACTGCAATTTAATGCTTAAAATCGGCTGCAGCCCTCTAATCTGAAAGGATTTTAATTTTCTTCTTTTAGGAAATAATCAGAGATTAATTCTTAAGAAGATAGTTTGTCACTAATTCAAAAAAATTATAGTTAATTTGAAATGAAGGAGACTTCATCAGAAAATAAACATTTTTTTAAAAAGAAGACTTTAAAAAAATGTTTATTTTCTGTAATAAATATATGTCTCAAGTTAATTACGTATAAGATTCAATGACAAAAAAAGGTACATTATTAAAACTCAATAAACATATTACTGTTGTAATGATTTTTCTTTTTTATATTTTTTAATTAAAAGTTTTACACTTTTTTACAAAGAATATGTTTCTTTACTAATAATCATTGCAATTGTAATATTAAAATTGAAATAATAAATTATAAATAATAATTATGCATACATCTTTTTAACAAAATAATATTATAAACAAATGTCAACTGTGACCTTTTGCTCATATCTTTCTTCACTTAATGCCTTTTAAAAAAAAATATTGGCGTTTGAAATGTGACTTCAAATAAACCGAAAATTTTGGAAAATTTTCACGTAGAATGCCCTAAATTTTCTAGCTCTTATAATAACTAAAAATTTATGAATGACATCTTTGATTACTTTCCAAAAGAGAAAATTAAAATCCTGTAAGATTTGTAACAAATTTTAACACATTTTTACTTTGTTTTTTATTAAGATGAAGATCTCATTAAATGGGGTTGGCCCGAGGACGTTTGGTTTCATGTAGATAAATTCTCATCAGCCCACGTGTATTTAAGACTTCGATATGTAAGTTCGTTTTTAATTTTTTTAATTAAATATAAGGTGTCCACTGGTAAGAGAAATTCTGAGAATTTAAAAAGTTAAGATACATTTTTTTCAGTGAAAAGTTATGGCATATTTGCTGAGAATATGGCACAAAAATTTATAAACTTCGATGTTTTTCACCTCCATGTATAATTTTGCCCTAATGTATTTATTATTTTTCAGTACTATAAAACGGGGGGGGGGGGGGTTTAATCCAAAAAAAATTTAAATATATACATTGTGAAGAAATATTCATAAATTCACAAAATAATGAGACAAGGGTATATCTTTTTAACTTGGCATAATAAACTTGGAATAACTCATAAAAAACAAAAAGAAAATTTTAATTTACATTATGTAAACCCAAGAAAAAACATTTAAATCGAGAACAAAATATTACATTAATTTTAAATAATAAATGATTCCAAAAATAATAATTTTCAAAATATTTTTATCATTTGAGCTTTTAATAAATTCTTGCTTCCTCATAGAGAAAGCTTTATAAACTTTAAAATTTTTTATTTTCCAAAAATAGGTTTCATTGACTTATTTTCACCTAAAATGTCTCGTAAAATGCAATAATTTTCATTCTTCAGCAAATGTGTAGTAACTTTTTGTCGTCAGGATATCTCGATAAAGTTTTAAAGAATTTCAGAAAAATTTCGTAGGCTTATTAAATTTGTAAATATTTAAATGTAGACCCAGGGATTTTTTAAAATACTTAATAACATTTTTTTAAGCACCTTTTTTCATAAAAAAATCGTTTTTTAACAAAAATTTGTTTCATGCAGGGTTGCCACAGGTCAGGGGATTCAGGGAAAACAGGGAAAAGTCAGGGAAACTGAAATGGGTCAGGGAAAAGTCAGGGATTTTCATCAAAAATACTGGAAAAATGCAAAGAATCTCTAAAAAAGATAAAAAAAATTATATTTTTCTGGAATTTACTAAGTAGAGAAATTTACTAAAAAAATTTTGGAAGTCATATTTTAAACATACTAAAAATAAATAATGTTTGGAATCTGACAAATAATTATATTTCACAATTTATTAATTTCTTCAATTTTTAACAATTCTTTTCTATTATGATTCCGACTAAAATTTTCAACATTTTCATTACTTTTCAATTATTAACTTCAATTTTCAATTATTTTCATTATTTTTCAATTTCTTCGTTAAGTCTTAAATTTACTTTACGAAAATTTCAATTATCTTTTTCTTCAATTTACCGTTATTTTCATCATAATGCAATTATTTTCTTCCACTGCACTTCAAATATATTTTGTATTTTTTCCAATTATTTTTTTTAAATTAAAATTTTTTTTTTTTGTTCTCAAATTATGTATATCATCTTAAAACTATTTGTCTCAATTTTTAATTATTTTCATTATAATTCAATTAATTTTCTCAAATTTGAATTCTTAATTAATTACCTCAACTTTGAATTGCCTTCTTCAATTTTTAATAATTATTCAAGGATTTCATTTTGCAAGTATTTATTCCAATTTTTCAACATTTTTATTATTTTTCGATTAATTTTCTAAAATTTCAATTGCCTATTGATTCTAAGTTTAACATCATTTTTAAATTATTTTTTGTTTTTTAAATCATTTTTGTAATTTTCTTCTTATGCAATATTATTTTCTTCAACTTTTAATTAATTTTATTCAGTTTCAATTATTTTCCCATTTTATCGGCAGTGAAAACATTTTCTCCAAAATTTCAATTTATTTCTATTATTCAATATATATTCTGGAATTATTTTTAATTAATTTTTGAGATTTTCAATAATTTTATTGAAAACTCAATTATTTTTTTCTATTTCATAGATATTTTGTAATTTTTTCAATTATTTTGGTCAAATTTACATTATGATATTTAATTTTCTATTATTAATATATTTTTCAATTCTTTTCCCAAACTTTTAATTATTTTCATTTTTTTCAATTAATCTCTAACATTTCCAATTATTTTCCCCAATTTTTATTTATTCTCATTTCTTCAAATAATTTATAATATTATCTAGTATTTTTCTCAACTTTCAATTAGTTTCTTCAATTTGAGAATATTTCTGTGATTTTTAAATCATTTTCCCCAATTTTTAAATGTTTTCGATATTTTTCAATGAATTTGCAAAATTTGTAATTATTTTAATTTTTCCCAGTATTTGAAGTCCAACTACATATTTTCAAATATGCAATTTTTTAAATTTCAATTATATTATCTTCAATTTCTTTTTCCAATTCTAAAATGTTAATCATAAATAAAACTTGTTTTACTCATATTTAAATATTATAATATTAAAAATATTTATAATTGACGCTAACACAAGCCTCAGAAACTAATCGCGCGCTAGCGCGCGTTCTATGATCTACTTTTATAGTAAATATACGAAAAATTGGTTTTAAAAACTTAATAAAGGTCAGGGAAAAAGAAAAAAATTGGTCTGGAAATCAGGAAAAAGTCAGGGAAAATTATAATAAAATATTTGTGGCAACCCTGTCATGTTAAAACATATAATTTTAAAGTGTACTTTTATATTTTATATTTATAATGGCATCTAATTTGAAAATGTTTTTGATTAAAATGAAGGGTCAAACGATTGATGATATTCCCAGTTCAGTGTTAGAAGATGCCGCACAACTTGTTAAAGCAAATAGTATTGAAGGAAATAAAACAAATGACATTGACGTCGTTTATACAATGTGGTCTAATCTTAAAAAGACTCAAGGCATGGACGTAGGACAAATTGGTTTCCACAAGGATAAAGATGTTCAAAAATTGCATGTCACAAAGCGTATAAATACAATAGTAAATCGATTGAACAAAACAAAAAGATCAGAGCAAGTTAATTTTAAAGCACAAAAAGAGGAAAGAGACAGGAAGGAGCGAGAAAACAAGAAAATGATTCTGAGAGAAGAAAAGGAAAAAGAGAAAAAGGAAGAGAAGAAACGTCAAGATGAAGCAGAAATTAGGTACTTGGGAAATACATTTTTTAAAAATAATAATTAATTGTAAGAAGTCAATTTTTAAAAACTAATTTTAATTTTCCTGTTTTTTTTTTAGGAGTTATAATTCCCTATTTCAAAATGCAAAAATGACTTCAAATGCGGATAATTCTGGCTACGACTCTGACGATTTTATGTGATGAATCCTTTCCTCAAGATTGAAATTTTACAAGTAATCAATATTGCAACAAAATCAGTGCGAAATATATTTTTAACAAAACGTTCAAGAATTGTTTTTCGTATGCTGTTGTCAAAGGAATGATTTATTCTGAACTATATATGATTTCTTTGTGAAGTGATACTGATGTGGATCGCGTTCCACAAATTCCAAGTAATTAATTTCAGTATTTAAAGTTTTCTTAAAAAAAAAGTCCTATTGTTTTTTAAAAGTGCAAAAAAGTTTAATTCAAGAGAAATGAATGTCTAAACTTATATTCCAAAGGATAAAAATATTAATAGACTCTGATAAAGAAAGGGATTTTGAACTTTAAATTATGTTTGTTAATTTTAGAAATGTATAACCAAGATAAATAGATGTTTTGATTTATATAATTAGTTTAATAATTTAATCTTTTTTTTTTAATACTGATAACAGTCATTATGTTTAATTACTTTATTAAAATGATTGATATTTTTACCTATATTTATTATTTTATTAAAAAATATTTGTTAAAAAATTAGATATTATTAATAATTCGTCACGAAAGAGTAATATTTACAGCTTTTAAGGCATCAATAACCCAAGTCGGAAAGTCTCTATTTGGATACATTGTAAACATAAAATCTTGAACAAATTTGGGGAACGTTTGGGTCTCTATACTTTCTCTTATGTCTTTCATCAAATTTAATTGAAAAGCAATATTGTGAACTGTAAGTAAGTGACAAGCAACAGTTTCCGCAGTAACGATTTGATGAAGATACGCTCTAGTATATTCCTTACAAGTACTACAATCACATTTGTCGTCAATAGGTCTTTTGTCATTTGTATATTGCTCCTGTTTTAAACTTAATTGTCCAGTTCGTACCAAGGCACATCCAAATCGCTGAAAAAATATTATATTTTATTCATATTACTCGTGAATTTGTGACGCGAGATGAAGAAAGGGACCTAAGAAGGCAAAAATCTTAGGTTATGTTCAGTGAAAGTTTTACTTTGATTAAAAGTTTCTTATTAATAATGTAAAATCAAAACCAATTTTTATTAAATATTTTGGTTGTAATAAAGACATAAACACTAATGGTTGGTATAGAGAATTGATCCTCTTTGGTGTATTTTCATTCCAAAAATCACAAACATAACCTAAAATTTTGTGCTTATAGGTCCCTTTTGTCATGTCGCGTCACATTTTTGTTTTGAGATTGATACTGAACAAAATTTAGTAATAAATGATGACAAAATAAACAAAGTAATAAAACATTAATCATAGAAAAAGATTGATTTTGGGAAAATACTAACAGCGGTTCTTGTTGGAAAAACACAATCGAACATATCGACTCCTAGCGCACAGCAAACAACCAAATCAACAGCAAATCCAACTCCCATTAAATATCTTGGTTTATTTTTGGGAAGAATGTCTGTAGAGAGATGAACCATTTTCCAAAATTCATCTTTGCTTTCTCCGCCACTAAAATTTAGAAAAATAGTTAGTTTTTAAAATTATTATTCGGCATTTCATTTAAAATCGTTCCACCTACAAAAGACGGTCGCAAAAAAGGTTCTTTTTAAATAAAAATAATTAATTTATTTATTTATTCGTTAACGGGCTTACAAAGAGAAAAATTTGCCCTTTTCTTTTTTATATTATAATATAATTTATTAATTAATTAATTTCCACAATCCATATGGCTCCATATCTTTATAAAATAAAATAAAAAAAACGCTAATAAACTCTTGTTATAAAAACGAAACAAAAATAGTGGCATAATTAACTCAGCCACATTAAGAGTTCACATTGAATAAGATTCTTCTTAAATTAATTATGAAGGTTGAGAGTCTAACGCTAAAATCCAAACTAGAACGCAGTTCATTTGCCTCTTTACATAGTCTAATCAGAACTGAATTATTACTCATACAGAACACTCATACATTACAGAATTGAATTTGATGAAAATTAAATGATATGCACTATTTTGAAAGAGAATTAATGTTTTTTCGATTGATCTTTAAATTTAAAAAAAAATTTCTTTATTTCGTAAAGAAATTCCTATTTGAAATCTAAAACTCTATATTTCTAAAAAAAAACTCCCCTCAAATTTTATTGAAACCTATGCAAAAAGAAAGCTAAGATTTTATAATATCTAATTCCTTTGAATTTATTATGGAAATTTTAGAGGATTTATAAATACAAATTATATAAAATATGTGTTTTTGAAAAATCTGACATAAAGTGAAGTTGAATTTACTTAATCAAGAGTCGAAATTGTTTGTCTTTGGTTTAAATTTCGAAAGAAAATACGAATTATTTTAAAAGATTTTTCAAAGAATAATTATTTATTATTTTAGTAGTGTACAATATAGTTTAAAGTGATTCTAATTAATGAATTTTAAATTATTTGTAAAATAAATTATAAAAAAATATAGGGTATAAATGTACCTATTACTGCGAATGCCCTAATTACTGCACTTATTTGATTAATCCAAGTTTCAATGATTAATAATTTAATTATTAAAGTTTAAATTACAATTTACCGCAGTAATTGGAACATGAATGTGTTTCTATTACTGCTGACACAGAGGAAACCTAATTTCCAAATACACGTTTTTCTCGACGCAGTAATTCAGACATGCCCGTAGTAATACCAGCACAGATTTTTTTTTTTAATATAAATTTGTTATTTTTAAAAACACATAATTTATTTTTAGAGTTTAATTAGTTATTTCTACTTCAATAGATAACAAAAGTGCTTTTAAAATCATCCAAATATTTATCTTTCATTAGTATTATCTTTTTTGTTCAGTCTTTTTACCAGACTTCGATTTCACACCGCAGTAATTGATACATTTACCTCTATATGTTGTAATTTTCATTAAAAATTTAAAAAATCTTTTTGCATAGGTTTCAATAAAATTTGAGGGGTGTTTTTGTGATATAAAGAGTTTTAGATTTCAAATAGGAATTTCTTTACAAAATTGAGAATTTTTTTTTAAATTTAACGACCAATTGAAAGAGCATTAAATTCTCTTTCAAAATAGTGCATAATATATTGTCAATGATTTAATTTTCATCAAATTAATTTTATTTAAAAAGAACCTTTTTTGCGATCGTCTTTTGTAGGTGTAACGGTTTGAAATGAAATGACCCTTATATATAATTATTATATTATTTGATATTATTATAATATAATACAAAATTACCTTAGTCCTCCAATAGCGTAGCCGTTAACTTTTCGTTTTATTAATTGATGAGCGCATTCTGTTCTTAACTGAGCATTAAGACCTCCTTGTACGATTGGAAAAATATTTTGTTCTTCTGGTCTTTGGTGTGCGGTTAAACACCTATCAAGCCATCTTATTGTTCTGTTTCGATAAAAAAAAAACCAGTAAATATTTAAATTTACCTTCAACAGGTTTACTTCTAGTTGTAGATTTATTTTTTTATAACAAAAGTATTACCTGTTCATTGCTTCCTCTACCCTTGGTCCAGTCGTGAGGGTACTGACAACGTCATCAAGTTGCATAATTATATCTGCCCCAATGGCGTTCTGAATCTCAATAGAGTGTTCAGGTGTCAACATACATTCGGAATCTGTTAATATTAATTATAAAATAAAAAAATAACTTTTTAGAGAAAAGAAATTGTGAAAATCTTGAAGAGATAAAAGAAAAAAATCTAAATGATGGTTTAAAAAATACAAATGAATATAATGCTACTAAAGAAAAATTGAAGTTGTACTTTAAAATAGTTAATGAATTCATTTTCACCTTTAAAACCTTCAATTTTAAAATCAATGCTTGAATTATAATAGGTAGCAATTTATTATCACTAATTAAACTTTTTTCACTCATTTAAAAATTCATCGTCTTTCTTTAAATTGAAAAAAATGTTAATTTATTCAAACTTTAAACGATTCGAATTTAAAATAATTAAAAATGCAAGTAATCCAGGTTTCAATATTTGAAATGTATTAAAACTTTCTTTAATTTACAATAAATCTTTTAAACTTCTTTTAAAATTGTCATTCTTTTCTATTATTATTTCAATTATTGGATTCAATTTTTAATTATGTTTTAAATTCTTCAATTATTTTCATAAATTATAAATTGTTTTCTTTACATTACAATTAATTACAATTATATTCAAATTGTCAATTAATTTTTTCAACTTTTAATTATATTCATACAAATACCAATTATATTCTTCAATATCTGTAATATTATCATCTATATTCAATTTTCTCATTTTTCAATTGATTTCTTTTTGTTTCTATTATTATATAAAAAAATTTGTTTTCTTTGTTAAAATATCAATTGTAATTTTTAATTTGTTCACAGAAGTTTTTAGATTTTCAATTATTTCTTCAATATTCTTCAATTTCAAACATATTCTTTAATTTTTTGAATAATTTTTTTTACTGGTAATTAATTTCTGCAAACATTATTTATTCCACAATATTCAGTTGTTCTTCTTTTGTTTTTAATTATTTTCTTTCAATTTTAATAATATTTTAGCTTTCACTATATTTTCAATATTCGCTTACGTATTGTACAAAATTTTAATTCATTTTCTTTAATTTTTTTCACTTTTTAAATTTATATCCTGCATTTTTTAAACTTTTTCATTGGAATTAATTATTTTTAAGTTCTAATTATTCTCCAAAGTAGCTTAAAAGTATAATCAGTTATTGTTTCAATTATGAAGAAGTGGTCTTTGATATGATTTATTGTTAACCTTAAAAACCTTGGATTTTTTTTTGCAAAAGTTGCTGGTTACCCTGCATTAAAAAAGTGGACTATAAAATTAATATTTAACAGTTTAAAATGAAATAAGAAAAAGAAAAGTGTGAATAAATTAGAATACCTTATTATAAAACAAGTAGATATAATAAAAAAGCTATTTAAAAAATTCGTATCGAAAACATCATAAAATACTTTACATTCTGTGTTTATGCAATTTTTCTCGTATGATTTACGTTAGTAGCTACGATTTATATATTTTGCATCAAATAGTAAAACTTTATTTGGTAAGTTTTATCATTTATTCAAAAGAATGTCTACTTCTTTATTTAATATAAAAAAATTGTCTAATATTAAATATCTTTTATATACCGTCAAAAGGAGAATTAAATTTAACACCATCTTCTGTGATTTTTGCTAATTTGAGCAATGAAACCATTTGAAAGCCTCCAGAATCAGTTAATAGGGCTCTATTCCATCCCATAAACTTATGTAAACCTCCTGCCTTCTGAAGAATTTCCGGACCCTGAAAATGATAAATTATTAACAAAAAATAAGCGTACTAGAAACATTGCTTACTGAATTATTAAACTGGTTCATTAAAATTGTTTCAATTTATGAAAATAAAAATTAAAAAGAGGTAAATCCTTAAAAATACTCAATTTTTTTAGAAGCATTTTTAATTAAAAGGAAAGACTCGTTCTTATTGAATTTTTAATTCAATAAAATTCGTATTAGACTTGCCGTATAATATAATTCTTTTTTATTATATTTTATATATTTTAACTCACTGGTCGTGTTCCTAGATGATACGTGTTACTCAGCATTATTTGACAATTTAAATTCTCTAATTGTTGAGGCAGCAATCCTTTTAAAGTGCCCTGTTTAACGGAAGAATAATTTAAAGAATAAACATTGAAAAAATAAAAATTTTATAAATAAACAAGAAATAAATTTCAAAAATCTGATTTAAATAAAACAAAACTCAGACTTTTTGTAATAAAAATCATAGTTTTGAGCAAGAATAATTGAAAATTAAATTTCAACCTACCTGAGTTCCAACCGGCATAAAAACTGGAGTATCTACTCTACTGTGAATAAGAGTCATCACTCCAGATCGAGCTTTTGAAGATTTGCATTCCGCAATCAATTCAAAGATTAAAGGAGACTTTTTTGCTTGAGACATATTGTCTCTATTTGCTCAAATCTATAAAATAAAAATTTACTTTTAATTTGATCGAAATATTATATTAATTGTGTTTATAAATTTCAAAAACAAATTTGTAAATTACTAATACAAAACATATCGGAAAAATTCTACTTATTTGAATAATTAAATAAAACATATCAACATGCAACAAATTTAATAAAATTTGTTAATAATAAAAAAGATAAATATTCCACACGCACTTTAAGGTTAACTGCAGTCAACACGTTTTTTAGCAGACGACATTGACAGATTTTTAAATGACGAGTGTCCATTATGGTCATTATTGACGTCATTAATTAATTTTGTTTACATATGACGCGTCTGACAAAAAAATTTTATTTCTGTAATTGGTCAATTTTTAAAATGAGTCTCATCTAATTTGTCAGTTCAAAATCCACTGAAACCCACTGACCAATCAACACCTATTCTTAACCTAAAAATCACAAACGACATTTCGCTAGGGTTTGAATCGTTTCATTGAAACATTGAAACTTTCATCGAAAGTTTCAATGTTTCATGGACGAAAGTTTCAAAGTTTCATGAAACTTTGAGTGGAGGGGATAGAATTTAAATTTCGCGCCTTCAAATTTATCTGTCAAGTAAGGTAAGGTTAGTTTGCCCATGTATTTGCGCCATATTGAAACTTTGAAATGTTTCATGAAGCATTGAAACTTTCATGAAACATTTCAATTAGGAAAGTTTCATGAAACTTTCCAACCCTACATTTCGCCGTCTGCTGGTGACATTTCAAAGTGTCAGCAAAGCAATAAAACTGTCGTGAGAGTCAGTGAAAATGATTTTTCACAGCATTTTCAAAATAGCTCTGCTGTTTTGTGTAAAATTGCAAACAAAAGTCTGAAAAGCGCCTCCTAGTTTGTTGTTGTTTTTTACACTGTGCTAAGTTATTGTTGCAAATATTTGGAGCAAAATTTTCATAAAAATACATTTTTTGTCTAAAATATTTGTCGATGCATAGGTATAAGTGGGAAACAGTTTAAATAAAAAAGATTGTGTATTCATGTCACTGTACACGCAGTATCCGGTGATATTTTTACAATGGCATCTTTAGAAAACGAATCTTTTCACGACATCAAATCGCATTTCGTCCACTCAAACGAAAATTCAGAGTGGATTCCACTTTCTTTAACACATGTCGAGTACCCTCACGGTAAGTTTCATTTAAAAAAGTAAATTTCTGTCGATTAAAAAAAAATTTATTACCACGCAGCATATTGTTTTAGACATTTTTATTGCAATTCATATCTTTTAATTCATAAAACAGTAAAATGAATGTTTTCAACTTGTTTTGATTTTTTTGCACAAAAATATAATTTTGTTTTTGGTATATCATAATTTGCTTTAAAAATTCCAGTTTATTTAAAGACACTTACTTTAATATACTTTAATTTGAACAACAAAAAAATTGTTTTTTCTTTAAGATTAATAATGTAACTTAATTAATATATTAAATATAAATATAAATATATTGATATTATTTTAATTTTTCAACTTTCAGGTGATGCGTTTGGTAAATTTTTAGCTCTTATTAGTTTAACACCATTTGCCGTTCTAACTGCTTTTATCACATTGATCATTTTTAGGAGAGATCTTCATACAGTAAGTAGAAATTAAAAAATTCCAAAAACGAAAACACACTACACGAAAACGTATAATATTTTCCTACAATGCATATTTTAAACAATAATTTTCAATACTTTTCTTGTCGTAATTAAAAATTCTCTTTAAAAAAAGATTAAAAAAATATCATTAGACAAAATCTCAGAAAAACCCTATTTTAAAATTAAATTACAAATAAAGATAGGAATTTTTAGTTTTTTACTATAACACGATTTATGTCCCTAATAAGGAACTTGAATTTATATTTTAATAATTATGCTTTCCATATTATACTTCATATATTTATTACAATTATTTTTTATGAAGTTGAAAATTTTTGGTAAAATATTACTTTCTCTATAAAAAAAACAATTGTAATAAAATTTTTGTTAGAAAAAAATTTTTTAAACGTAGTTTTAAAATTTTATATTTAAAAATTATTCAAATCAATAAGTAGTTTATAATTAAGATCAATTCATGAATTACAATAAATTAATAATTTAATCATTAAAAATTTTAATACATTTAAAAAAATAGGATTTGAAAGTAAATTTAATTAAAATTAAAAAAATTAATAACGTGAAATTTCACATTTATAAAGGAAGGATTTTTAATTTATTTGTCAGGAAAAATAACATCGAATTTCAAAAATGAAATTTTTCAGTCTAACGAAAAAATTTCACTAAATGTTATCAAAACAAAACTACATGGAATAAACAAAAATAATTCGCACAGAAATATTAAAATTTTAGAAAATTCATTAAATTTAAAAACAACAAAAAAGAAAAGAAAAAGAATGATAAAATTAAAAGCAAAAAGAAAAGAAATTAAACATATTGTAGCTAAGAAAGGGGAACATTTTTAAGAAACTGAAAAAGAATAATATAAATAGAGAATTTGTTTAAAGGTCGGAGAAAAGATAAATATTACGAAATAACGAAAAAATTGACAGGAAAATTAAAAAAAAGTCGAATAGTTTTAACTTAAGTCTACTTAAGAATGTAAATTTTAGATTAATTAGCGTTTGGGTTTATTTAAATGATATTGATTTGAAATTATGAAAACCAATTAATGTTTCAGTAAAAAAACGAACATTTGGTAAATTTAGATTTGTAAATATTTCACTAAAAATAACAGTTCTTATGTCTATTGTAACCTTATGAAGAAGTTCATCACCCTTTCCGCTCAAAGATAAAATAACTGTCTCTATGAAATTTCTAATAATCATTTTAAACGTTTAAATTCAATTTTATAACTACTTATATTCATGATTTTTTTAAATTATTTACCTGATATTGTAAGAAATCAAAAAATATGTTTTCGTACAAATGAAGTAAACTATTTTGAAAAAATATATACAATTAAAAAGAATATTAATATAATAATCTAAATTTTAATTTTTCAGATTGTATTTTTTTGTGGAATGGTTATTAATGAAGTCTTAAATTTTGTGTTAAAACATACAATATGCGAGGCTAGACCTATGAGACGTGAAGTTCTTTATTCAGAATATGGAATGCCATCGTCTCATTCACAATTTATGTGGTTTTTCACAGCATACATGGTTCTTTTTGTATTAATCAGGTAACTATGATTAACAGTTTAGAAAACACTGGCGGAATTATTGAAATAATTAATATGATTTTTTAATTGAATTTATTATGATTACAGATTACATCATAACAATAATAGTACAATCTCAGAGAAATTTTGGCGTATGTTGACAATAGTTCTTTGCATTACTGTAGCTGTACTTGTAGCCTACAGTAGAATTTACCTACAGTATCATTCGAATGCTCAAGTCCTGTGTGGAATGATTTTGGGCAGTGCATTGGGAATCATTTGGTTCTTAATCACACACTTAATCTTGACTCCCTTCTTTCCTGTGATCGTTTCATGGTAAGTACGATTTAGAGATAGTAAAAAAAAATTTACTAGCAAATTAATTTAATTAACTATTTTGTTATTTATATAACTAAGCTAACTAAATAAAAATCAAATCATACTGTAATTATTATAACATATCGAAGTTGATATAATAATGAAAATTGACTTAACAACTTCAAACTAAATATTTTTTGATTATAAAAGTAAATTATTTAATAATTAAATTTCTCTACAGTTCTTAAAAACTAATTTTAATTGATTTCGACTTTAAATTACTTATTCAAATTGCAAGCGATCCTAAATTTGATGCTAAATATTAATTAAGATAGAGCTTAATTGATTCTTGTTTTCATTAACTTAATTTTTATTTTATAGTGATATTAATTATTTTCAACTTCCAAGGATCCAAACTTTCATTTTTATGCAAATTTGTATTGATTCGTGTTTTTATTATTCCTGGCTTTAATTATCTAAATTTAAATCAGTCGTTTATTTTCAATTTTATTTAACCAAATTTTAATAATTTATTACTTCAACTTATTCTAATTTCAACTTTTTAAAAATTTTTTTAATTAAAACTGAAAATTTCCCAAATTTAAATTCATTTGTGTTTTCATCGACACAAATTAAATTTAAATTAAATTGTTAGTAAACATGAAAGGAGTTTGAAATTAATTAAATCAAAATTTAAATAATATCAAACATTATTTCAGTCGATAAAAATTTTAATTTATTTTAATCTACTTAATTTTTAATTCACCCAAATTTCAAGTTTTTCAATATTACCTAATTAACAATTAACAATATTAACCATTTCAAATTTCAAATTATTCGATTTTCTATTTATTCAAATGTTAATGGATTTAACTTTCAATAAATATTATATATTGATAGAAACATTGTTAATTGATTGTAAAATTAATTTCGAATTATCAAATTTTGACTATTTAAATACTTATCCATTCAAAATTTTAAATTGTCCTAATTTTAATTCTTAATTTTGTTAATTAATTTATTTTGTGTTTATGTTTAACATTTTTTAATACATATTTTCGAAACGTAATTTATCTTTACACCTACTTTAAGGAAAAAAGTACTATGATCTGAAATATTATAAAAAAAATTATTATTCTAAATTTTAAACTGTCACAACTCTATTTGATTGAATTAATGTATGATTATTAATTTATTTTAATTTCAATTGAATTAAACTTAGTTATTCAATAAGGCAAATATAATTCATTGATGTCAAAACCTACTGAAGATTTTTAAAAAAGATTTTATTTTTACAATATCGACCTACGAATAACAAATCTCTTTCCCGAATTGAATTAATTTTTATTTATACTTTTTTAAATTTACATATTTGCTTCTATTTCAGGAAAACATCAGAGTATCTTCTGTTGAGAGATACGACTCTTATTCCAAATGTTTTGTGGTTTGAATACACAAATATCCGCACAGAAACAAGAGCCCGTTCTCGCAAGCTTGTTTCCATGAAATCTCAATGACGCCTGATGGTAAACCAATGGTCAGAAAGCAAATGAATGAGAATGCCTTGTTAATTATTTACAGAAAAGTCACAAGAAAATGTTACGTCGATCGGAAAGCTCAGGTAAACAATACCATGGGTTCAAAAATAAAAATATTTCAATGCGTATCTGATTCTTACAAAGTTCATTCTCAAGAGGTCGAAAAAATAATAAACGAAAAAAAAGTGAAAAAAATAGAAAAATAAAAAAGCGAAAAAACAGAAAATTAAAAAAAAAAGTAGCTTAGTTGGGATAATAATTCTTTTAAAGACTTATCAATTTTGAAATAGATATCGTAAATTTATGCACCGAGGCGATATCTAATGTCACCAGTCACTCGCATGCATTCTTGAAAATTTTTAATTTTTAGTTCTTGCAGATAAAAATGCATTAACTCGAAGGCAATAATGTTTTAAAAAAATGGTAATCGTAAGTCAATATCTATAATAAGTGGACTGGTCATGTCGATCTGAAGTGACTAATGTAGTCAATAATCGACATTTTATTCCTTAGCAAAATATGTATGAATAGTGATTTTATCTTAAAGCATTTTTTAGAGTCTATACTGTAGTTAATTTCTCAAAGACAAAAAATAGTAATTTGCATATTTATGTATTCAATTTGATTTGAATAATTCAAGGAAGCAAAAGTCCAAATAAGTTAATCAAATGATTTTTGAGTTACTTTATAAAGTCAATCAAATCGAAAAAGTCGAAGCAATCTAAAATAATAGAAACATACTATCTCTTAGATCTAGAAAAAGTGAAACTGAGCAGAGGCTGCATTTGTGCAGACTTTTGTAAAGTGATAATTTTCTAATTATCAAGTATTAGTATTGTTTATATAAGAATAAATTAACCAAGTGTCGATAGTCATGTAACATATCATATTTCCATTTTTGTGGACGAATCTAAGAGTCAATGATTTATGATTGATTAATGAATGACTGAAAATCCAGGATCAGCATTTCGCAGTAATCACAAAATAAGCAGGGCTGAAATATTTCTCAATTAGTATAAAAAGTCAAATCGAATTTTCTACTTTGTCTTTAAGGATTAGGTAAATTTCTCGAGAATTTTTAGCTCTGTCGGTTTTTTAAAAAAGATGCAACTGCCTTAATGCTGATTTCAATTAAATCGATACAATTTTTGTTATTCTTTTTTTTTAAACTCTTGTAATTTTTTGTAAATACCTGTGTCTTGTATTTCTATACTTAAGTTTGATATATTTTTTGTTACATTTTAAATACCTAAGAGACTTGTGTAAAGCGCTATTTATACGAAACTGGGTTTCGTTTTACAATGTTTTATATGTATAATTTTGAGTCATATTAATATGGGTTAATAATTGTTTTGTTACAAACTCATTATTAATTGCGAGGCAAACGAAATATGGTCCCAATGTGTATAAATTTTCACTAAATGTCTGACAATGAGAGAGTAACCGATCAACGTAAACGCACAATTTTATAAATTTAAGTGCTTTGTTATTGACTAAAAGAATTTATTGTTAAATTGAAAATTACGTATGCATGGAATGACTGAATTTTAATTATCGAGATTTGGGTGGAAATGATAGTTACTGGTGTTTTGTATCTAAAAAAGAATAATAAAATACATCTTCAGAAAATACGTTTTTTACAGACTTTTTAATTGAGAATTTACATTCAATAGTAATTTTCGGAGAAAAGTCATGTTTTATAAATGTGACTCAAGTAACTTACATTTTAACTAGCAATATTAAAGCGCGCAAAGAACTTTGCATTATTGTTGTTCATTTAAAACTACAAATTTTTGCAAATTCAAATAATGATTATCACGAAATTAAAAAATATATTTGAAAAATAACGAAAATAATTGACAGTTGAAAACAAAATTCGAAAAAATGGCTACATAATATTACACAATTGAAAAGAGTTGTTTAAAAAATTAAACAATAACTATTAAGTTTAAACAAAAAGTTGAAAAATTATAAGAATAACTGTTTCTAAAAATTTGCAAATTGAGCAACTGAGGGAATAAATTGAAAATTTAAGAAATAAATTAAAATTTGAAAAAATAATTGATAATTGAAAAAAAAAATTACAAAATGATAAAAATAATTGACAATTGAAAACAAAATTCAAAAAATGGATAGATCAATGCACAATCGAATAAACTAATTTAAAATAGGTAAAAATTATGTCCATTTCATAGACATTTCGTTTCCAAGTAAGCAAAATAATTTGCTTCCTCTTGGAGGAAGTAATAAATTAATATTATAAAAGTTAATTAAAGAGCTTATTGAAAAAAAGGATTTTAAATGCAAAAAAATAAAAAAGCATGAATTATTTTACGAATTTTTGATCAATTATAAAAGTTATGTAGGTCAATCGATTCGTTTTGAAATAAGGAATACGATTTTTGTATTCATTAAGTTGTATTTTTAGCATGGCAAAATTTTTTGGCGAAAAACGATTTTTTTTATGGAAAAATGTGCTCAAAAAAATTTGATAATGTATTTTCAAAAATCCCTGTGTCCAAATTTAGATATTCATGAGCTACTTAATAAGTCGTCCAAATTTTATTGAAATCCATTCAAGCGTTCTCGAGATATCCTAGCGACAAAAATGCTATACACACACACACACACATACATCTGGACTTTTGCTTAAGAATGAAAATTTTCGCTTTTTAGATGAAAATGAATCGATTTAGACTATTTTTTGGAAAATAGAAAATCTTAACGATCACAAAGCTTCCTCTAGCAGGAAGCAAAATCAAAGAATAATTATAAAATTTGAAGATAATAATTGAAAATTGAAAAAAATGTAGGAAACAATTGAAAATTGTAAAAAATAACTAATATTTGAAGGAAATAGTTGAAAAATGACGAGATTAATTGAAAAATGATGAAAATAATTGTTAATTGAAAACAAAATTCGAAAAATTACTAATAGATTAATAGACAACTGAAAAAAATAATTGAAAAAAGCCGAGAATTAATGATTATAGAAGAAAACAGTTAAACAATTATATTTAAAATTAAAGAAACTTAATGATAATAGAAAAAAGGATATAATTTTTTAATATTAAAGAAAATAATTGAAAATTGAACAGTGGAATTTAAATTTGAAGAACATAACTGCGTATCAAAGAGAATAGTTCTAGAATTGAATAATTGAATTGAAATTTTAAAAAAACTTTCATGAATGAAAAAATTAATTGAAAAAATACAAGAATTATTGAATGTTGATGAATTAATTGAAAATCGATAAAAATAATTGAAAATTAAAAAAAATATCTAATTCAAAATTGAAAAAATAAATTGGAATTTGAAGAATTTAATGGAAATTTCAAAAAAATAATTGACAATTAAAAGAGTCCTTTATTATGCACTCTCCCCGCACATACCGCAGGGTTCGAGGAGCTATCTTCTTACAGAAATTCCTTAATCACTAATTCTTAATCCTATTACATATCTTAACCTTAACCTAAACAATATCTTACTTTCTAAATTTGTTCCAAATTTATACCAAATTTATACCAAAATTTATACCAAATAATACCGCGTTCTCTCACTCTCTCTTTTTTCTACCTAGTCAAGCTTTTCTCTTCCCTTCTTCTTTGTTTATCAAATCCCAACACGTCTTCGCCAATTTACTCCCCTTTTCACTCTCCAGGTTCTCCTAGAATCCCAACGCCCTCTTTTCCTGTCTTATGCCTATTTTATCTCTCTCCAATTCCTCTCTTAACATGTAACCCGGACAAAACCTGCTCACCCCCATCGTCCATTTTAAATACCTCTCGTGCACCATACTCTCTTTCTCCAATCGTTCTTAAATCTTCTTACCCCATACTTGCACCATAACTCTCCCTGCTCTTTCCAATCTTCTCTCCACGTTCCTGTTCTGCTTTCCACTATACTGGAACCAATATCCCAGATAGCAGAACTCGTTCACGACTTCCACCTCTCTTCCATTCAGCTTCCATGCTTTCTTCTCTATCCTTTTACATCTCCTAAACCTCACTATTTTCCTTTCCTCCACGCTCACACACAGTCCTTCCTCTCCCACTAACTTTACAAACTCACTCAATAGTAATCTCATTCCTTTTTCGTCATCGGCCATTAACACAATGTCATCTGCGTACGCCAGTGAGAATAGCCGACTTTTACCCAATATCACTCCTCCTTTACCTCTTTGGCAAACCTCTCTTCGAGGTTCCCTGTCAATAAATTAAACAAAATCGGGCTCAGCCGGCAGCCTTGCTTCAAACCTCTTGCTAACCAAAAGATTTCACCTACCGTCTCTCCTCTTAACTCTTTATCTTACATCCATATATAATTCTTTAATTCTCTTAATCAATCCTTCTATCCCTTTCTCCCTTAAAACCTTCCATAAAATTCCTCTGTTTACAAATGGAAACGCCGCTGTAAAATCTACTAACACCACTACCTTCTCTCTCCTAAATCTCGTTTGGCTATCCGGAATTCATCCCAATTCCTCTACTTTTCGTTCTAACCTATTTCTTATTATGTCTGCGTATATCTTATATCCTACTGGCAATAGCGTAACCCCTATATATTCTTCCACCTTTTTCCCTTCTCCTTTCTTTCTCATCGGAACTATCAGTCCTGTTTTCCATTTTTTCGGCCATCCCTTTCTTTGCCATACCGTGTGTACTATCTTATAAACCTCTTCTCTTTCTTTCCTTCCCCTAAACTTAAAACTTCCTTCCTCTAATTCGTCCCTACCCGCCGCTTTGCCTCTTTTTATTCCTTCTATTACTTCATCTACCTCCTCCATGCTGATCTCCTCAACATTCTCTTCTACTACATTACTTCTACCTTCTCTAATCCTACCGCTCGATCCTCCACTAAGATTTTTAAAATAATCTGTCCACTCTTACATCCTTATCTCTCTATTTATACATTCATTATTTGTCCTCTCTCTATTGATTACCTCTCATTCTCTCCCTTTTGATATTGCCCTTTTTACCTCTTCTATGTATCATATTTTTTCGTTCTCTCTTTTATCACCTAACAGCTTTTCTTTCCTTTTTCGCTTTCTATTATACTCTTTTCTCTCCACAAACCCTTTTCTCCACACCTTAATGTATTCCCGCGCCTCTTCCCTACTTTTCTCATACTGTGGGGGATTCGCCCTTAGTATCGCGAGCTTTGTGAATCGAGCTTTAGCTCCCCGCTCCCCGCTGAGCGTACACGATCAGGTGGTCGGAGATGATCGTCAGATCTTCTTCCGACTTGGTGTGAGCAGGACGTGAGTGCGTGTGAGACTACTCTGTGATATTAACTGTGTAATTGTTGCTGACTTTAAATATATATCAAATGACGTTAAATTGAGTATTCTGTTCTCGACTACAACCTTCTTACAAATTATGGAATTCTGAAAGGAATAATATCAAGTTTTCCACACTGGTGACCCCGAATACAGTTTGTGATTCAGGAAACGTGTCGAAGAGTAACTCGTCATTATCCTGCGCATCCTAGTGAAAAAGCAGAAAAATCATGGTGATTGTGCAACACCAAAAGTTCTCACACAGTCCCTGAAAAGCAGTTTTGTGAAAAAGTGAAAATTAAATATTTTTCTAAACACGTGCAGAACATGTGTTTCGAGCACGTCCTGCGCCATTTTGAATTTCTGGCCATGTGCTGAGGCGCATTTGTTATATTACACAAACACAAGTCGGAAGTTTTTGAACTGGAAATGTTACGCTATTGCATTTACCAGTAATTAAATGACTGATTTCGAAAGCCAACAAGTAGAAATCTGAATATTCAAAATTTTGAACGAACGAGCAAACTATGTTCCTGACTGTTTGGAGATTATGAAGGAAGGTTCCTGGTTCCTGCCGTGCAATTGTGGGAGGTGTCGAGTGCAGTAATCAACCTGGAGAGCATAAAATTTCGATTTGGAATTTCTGGAGTTCGAGGTTGCAGAAGGTGAAGCAGTTGCCGCCATTTTTGACTCCACCTCCCCACCTTCGCTGGTAGCAGTGTCAGCTGGCATTCAGTTGCCGCCATCTTGGTTCCATCGCCCCACTACACGCCAGCGGTTCGCAGCAGTCATCGCCTGTCGGAGAAGTTCTCAACCGTATGAATATTTCATGTCACGAGTAGTAAGTCTGAATCAATGTGTGTGTCGTCTGTGATAGTAACGAATAGGTCGAACAAGTATAATCTGATTTTAAATCAAGTAGTTTAACTAATTATGACTTTTAAATAATAACATTAATTTCGATAAAGGTTAAGTTTCGGTACATTTAGCAAGTATGACAGGATATTTATTCTTTTTTATTACGTAGTTTCTGTCTGTTTATGAGGGCGCATTGATGTTGACAACCAGGATTATTTTATTTCTCGAAACAGTGTGTTTCGCTTTGTATTTTTCTGTTTCAGGTTGGAAGCTGCACAACAATATAGTATAATAAATCTGTCAAATAAAAATTCACCTAACCTACGTACCTGTCAAATTGACTTAGAATATTTTTCATAGAACCTCGAACAACTTAATATAGTTTTTTTTTTTTTTTTCTTTCAATTTTAAATACAATTAAATTATTATTGATATTACTTGAAGCTGTTTAAAACTTCAGGAACATGATTTATTATAGTAGTTTTTCTTTGTTAATTTGATCATAGTTGTTTGAGGTTGGGTTGTTGACATCAGTGATGTATTTGTGTATTATGACACATGGTTTTGCCGTTACATGTTACTAACTATTATTTAATAACCGAAACATTGCTTGTGAATTGGAATATTTTATTTTTAATGCGTTTCTGCATATTTGAGAATACCTTGAAATTTTTCTAAAATTCGACACTACATATACTATTCGTATTTCGCGATTTTAATATTTTAACAGTGCTTGTTAGAGACGTGTATTTAAAAAAAAAATGATAGTCTATGAACATTTTATTTTGTTTTTCCGGCAATAAATATTTTCGTTAAATAAGCAAGTGCATTCTCGGGCAGTGCCGTGTTAATGGATATGACAGAGATTTCATGGGCACATTTATCAATATTTGGTTAAGCAATTGATCGTTATAAATCATTATTTTCATTTTATGTAATTTTTTTGTTTTTTTTTTTTTCTCTCTTCTGTGATTTTCGCGAAAATTTCCTTGATGCTCCAACGCGTGCCGTCTCAGGTGTGTGATGGTATCTACTCGTGAACAAACTCAACGTAATCTTAAAGCTTTAGCATCAACTTCGGATCGGTCGACTCATGCTTCGGTTTCGAATTCGGTAATTGCTGAAGAGAATCCGACGGTGGATGTTACGATTATTAAAGAATTATCAAAGCGTTCAGGTAAGACTCTTCGCACCCCACCAAAAACTTCTCAAAGTCAAGTAGAAACCAAACAGCGTACGCCGGGAATTGGGGTCGCGGTTACACCGGGAGATTCGAATTCCGGAACTGAATTAAATTTAATTGTTGATTCTTCGTCGGCGGAAAAAATTTTGGAATCGTCAATTCGGGAAAATACAGGCGACAACGGTCTATTAGATTCAATCCCTCAGAATTCGTTGGTGAGCGTTTCAGTTAATATGGCGAATAATAACCTCGATTCAGAACGTTCGGCCACTTATTTGCCACCTTTCAATCGCGACGATCCCGATCTCTGGTTTAACCAGGTAGAAAGATTGTTTACGAGGAAGAATGTAGTCACTGAGAAAGACAAAGCTGATGTCTTAATAGCAGGTGTCAAATCCGAGGTATTGACGTGCGTTAGATCAATTTGTTTATCAAAGGACCCCCCCGCAGACATATATACTCAGATTAAGAACGGAATCCTTTCGAATTTTGGCGTTAGCGACGAGCAGCGGTTGAGTCAACTAATTAAAGGTGAAATCATTAATGGTAAACCGTCTTTTGTATTAAGCCAGATGCGCAATATTGCCAACGGCCGTTGCAATGATGAGGTCTTACGATCTTTATTCATGGATCACTTACCTTCTTTGCATAGACAAATCCTAGCTATAAGTAGTACCAAAAATTTAAATGAAATTGCGCAGATGGCTGACAAAATTACTGATCAAATAGTA
The DNA here is from genome assembly GCA_037103525.1 of Ganaspis brasiliensis. NCBI lineage: Eukaryota > Metazoa > Arthropoda > Insecta > Hymenoptera > Figitidae > Ganaspis > Ganaspis brasiliensis. Next base: position 106,572 of record JAZKLR010000016.1, read on the forward strand.
GCTCAAACCAATGATACGCCACCGTGCGTGAATGTTTCTGCTATCGATAGGCCGAGCGGGAATTTCGACCTTAAAGTAGACGCGATTTTGACTGAACTGGCAGGCATTAAAGAGAAAATTGATAATCATGATAGAGTTCTCAGTCGACCCCGTGGTCGTGGTCGTGGACGATTTCGCGGAAATTATAGAGGCAGATCTAGGTCATATTCGGGTCGTGAAAGATCATTGAACCGGTCAGATGTTGAAAACCGGCCATCGCTGTGTTGGTATCATAGGAAATTTAAAAACAAGGCGACAAGGTGCACAACGCCCTGCTCTTGGGTTGAACCAAAAAATTTGGAAAACCAGTAACGCCTCATCGTATTGACGCGATCGATGAAAAAACCGGCTCAAAGCGTCTGCACATTTTCGACAAAGGGTCGCGGTTGACATTTTTGATAGACACCGGTTCGGACATTACGATAATCCCACATAAGGGAATTAAAGGTCGATCTCCGTCCACATTGTTTTTATATGCCGTGAATAATTCCCGAATTGCCACTTATGGAACAAAACGTATGTGCTTGTCCTTGGGATTGCGTCGAGTTTTTAACTGGAAATGTATTGTAGCAGACGTGCCTTATCCCATTATCGGGGCAGATTTTTTGTCAAATTTCGGTATTTTAGTAGATTTGCGGAATCGAAGAATAATAGACTCTGATACGTGGCTGCATAAGTGCGGCACATTAAAATCGGTAGAAATTTATAACGTTAGCACGATCGATCGGTCTTTGGAATTTTCGAGCATTTTAAATGAATTTCCGGAAGTGACCAGTTTGCACCAAACGGAAAAATCTCCGAAATGCAGTACGGTTCACCATATTTTCACTAAAGGATTTCCGGTTGCGCAACGTGCGCGTCGTCTGGCACCGGACAAATTAAAAATTGCCAAGGACCAATTTCAAGAAATGGTAAATGCCGGCGTGTGCAGACCGTCCAGCAGTCCATGGGCCTCACCCATACTAATGAAGTTAAAAAAAGATGGCAACTGGCGTATCTGCGGTGATTTCAGGCGGTTAAACGCCATTACCGAACCAGATAGGTACCCAGTGCCATACTTAATGGATTTTACTGCCAACTTGCATGGCAAGACCGTTTTTTCTAAACTGGACCTTTATAAAGCGTATCATCAGATACCGCTGGCTGCCGACGATATTCCTAAAACTGCAGTGATTACGCCTTTCGGTTTATTCGAATATACCGTGATGACGTTCGGTCTTCGGAATGCCGGTCAGACGTTTCAGAGATACATATTCGCCGCCCTAGGGGATCTCGATTTCGTCTTTGCTTATATCGACGACATATTAATTGCCTCCAGTAGTCGTGAAGAACACGAGAGACACCTTAGGATCGTCCTCGAGCGGTTAAAAGAATTCGGACTTCGACTTAATTTGAGTAAATGCCAATTCGGCAGGTCGGAAATAGAATTCCTCGGTCATATGATAGATTCTCAGGGGTGTAGACCCACGTCTCATAAAGTGGAAGCCATTGTCAATTGGCCCAAACCAGTCACGAAGGATGATTTACGACGCTGGTTGGGTCTCGTAAATTTTTATCGTAGAAATCTTCCGCACGCGGCACATTTGCAGGCCCCTTTACACGAACATTTACGCGACGTGCGTAAAAATGACAAGAGGAAAATTATATGGAACTCTGAGTCAGAAAATGCGTTCGAAAAAATTAAAAAAGAGCTCATTGATGTAGTCACCCTAGCTCACCCCTGCGACAGTGCCGAAACCCGTTTAATTACTGACGCTTCGGACACTGGCATTGGGGCAGCCTTGGAGCAGAATTTAAACGGTTGCTGGAAACCTTTGGCATTTTTCTCACGAAAATTAACGCCCACACAGCGCCGATATAGCACGTACGATCGTGAACTCACATCAATTTATGAATCTATCAAGCATTTTAAGCATTTCCTCGAGGGTCGCGAGTTCGAAATAGTTACAGATCACAGACCCATAATGTACGCACTTTCGCAAGTTTCCGATAGGGCATCGTCACGCCAACAGAGGCAAATTTCATATATCTCTCAGTTTACAAATCGAATCGTTCATATCCCAGGCAGCGAGAATTATGTGGCCGACGCTCTGTCTCGTATAGACACAGTATCATTACCTACAATTTTTTCATTTGAGCAATTGGCTCAGGAACAATCGGACGACGTTGAGTTAAAAAAGACTCAAGCTTCTGATAAGTTTTCTTTGAAAATTAAAAAAATGACATTAGGTAGCGAATGCGCAGAAATCATATGTGACATTTCCGGTGAGTGTGTAAGGCCCATTATTCCGAAATCCTTGAGATTTAAAGTTTTCCAATTGTTTCATGGTCCGTCTCACCCCAGTGCGAGAGCCACGACTCGATTGATTAAAAAAAGGTACGTATGGGAGTCGATGAATCGCGACATTAAAACGTGGGCAAGAGCGTGTCTTCAATGTCAAAAGGCGAAAATCGGTAGGTACCCGTCGTTGCAACCTTCGACCTTTACCCCGCCAACTTCTCGTTTCAAACACGTCCACATGGATTTAATTGGTCCTTTGCCCATTTGTGACGGATTTCGTTATTGCCTCACGCTAATCGACCGTTTTTCCCGTTGGCCAGAAGCCGTGCCGTTGAGGGACATTAGTGCGCAAACAGTCTGCCGAGCTTTTGTTGATGCATGGGTTTCTAGATTCGGCGGTCCCGAAACTGTCACGACAGATCAAGGTACTCAATTTGAGTCTCGTCTATTTACCGAATTACGTCGCGTGATAGGGTGTAACCGAGTCAGAACGACGTCATACCACCCAGCTTCGAATGGAATGGTGGAACGTTCTCACAGAACGCTTAAAGCGGCAATCATGTGCCATTCAGATGACGGATGGGTATATGTCTTATCAACGGTACTTTTGGGCATGCGAATTAATATTTTGAAAGACGGATTTTCTCCTGCCGAATACGTGCTAGGAACTACTTTACGCGTTCCCGGAGAGCTTATCGTGCCGGAGAGTGAGTCGAGTGATCCGCAGGAATTTTTATCGGAGTTTCGACAAAACATGCACCGGGTACGTGCGGTTCCGGTGGAGCATCACGGGGAGAAAAAGACATTTGTTCACAAAGAGTTGAAAGATTGCTCACACGTATTTTTACGAGCACCCCCTAACAGGAAGTCTCTCCAATGTCCATTTACCGGGCCTCACAAGATAATTGAACGCGTTTCCGATCGAGTATTCGAAATAGATGTAAACGGAAAGCCTAAAAATGTATCGATAGAAAACGTTAAACCTGCGCATTTTGCGCCGAATGATGAATGGATCTCAATGAGTAAAAATTGTAACAAAAAAATAATCAACGAAGGTCAGAATGCAAAAATGTTAAAAAATGTCAAAACATCTCTGACCGGACCACCTATTTACGACATCGAGAAATATATATCGGTTCCCGAGAATGTATCGCGCGATTTTAATAACGATTTTAATAAGATTAATGACAATGTCGAACTACAAGTTTCGCAGCCGAATAATTTAAATGTAAAAGAGAATCCGATTTCACGAAAAATTGACATGACAAAAAATAAACAGAAAAATGTTGCAAAAGATTTCAATAAAAAATTAATAAGCGTAGATTGTAAAAAAGCAAAACATGTGAGTTTTGCTCCTACGAAATCGCAGGTTCCCAAAAAGGAAACTAGTACCGAGCGAACAAGCACTGTTAACCCTCGTGGGAGAGATATTGTTGTAAATTCAAATAAAAGCACTCCAGATCAGTCTGAACAACCAAAGAAGCGCAGTAAATTTATACCCGCAATTTTGCGGAGACGTCAAAAATAAATAGTTTCCATTTTGTGAAATTTTTTTATAAAAAAAAAAAATTTTGAAGAATTAAAAATAATTTTCTGGTCATCTTACGGCTCTTCTTTTGTTTTAAAAAAAAAAACTTTTATTAAATAACAAAAATCATCTGGTGCGTTCCTCCCTCAAGGGTCGGTCGTCACTCGGGGGGGAGTGTGTGGGGGATTCGCCCTTAGTATCGCGAGCTTTGTGAATCGAGCTTTAGCTCCCCGCTCCCCGCTGAGCGTACACGATCAGGTGGTCGGAGATGATCGTCAGATCTTCTTCCGACTTGGTGTGAGCAGGACGTGAGTGCGTGTGAGACTACTCTGTGATATTAACTGTGTAATTGTTGCTGACTTTAAATATATATCAAATGACGTTAAATTGAGTATTCTGTTCTCGACTACAACCTTCTTACAAATTATGGAATTCTGAAAGGAATAATATCAAGTTTTCCACAATACTCTTCGTCCCACCACCCTTTCTTTTTCCACTCTACTTGTTCTTCGCTGCCTATTTCTTTCTTAACTTTATTTATAATGTTCCTTAATTTTCTCAACCTCTCATTTACCTCTATCTTTTCTACCCCTTCAGTTCCTATTTATTCCTTTTGCATCCTTTTCTCGAACTCCATTAACTTCTTTTCTCCCCATTCTCCCATTTAACTTTTTTTCTCCCTCCACCTTTACTATACCTTCTCTTTTTCCAGTCCTTCCTTGTTCTCTCTATTCCTACTACTTGTACTGGGAAATGTCCCGATCCAATTTCCGTTGCTATCTCTATGTACTCTACTACTCCTCTGACCTAGTCATCTCCCATCACGTAGTCAATAACCGTCAATCCTTTTCCCTCTAATGTAAACTCTCCCTCCTCGTCTCCTTTTATACCTCCGTTAAGGATACCCACACAGCACCAGAAATTCCCTGAATTTCCCCTGAATATTGGTCCACATTTCCCGAATATTCGAACCTAATATTCAGGGAAGTTTCGTGGAAGCATCAAAATGTCCGCCATAAAGAATATTGGACGCTAAATTTCCCTGAAAATGTATTTCTAATTTTCAGGGAATTTCCGCATCTAATATCCCTTTAATATTCACAGTATTCGTAAATCTTCTGTACATGATGCGCAATGGTCGAACTTGGTTTCTGTGACACTTACGGCTGCGCAGTAGTTTTTAATGTTCTAGAATCCTACGGGTGCCAAATATGACATACAATTTTTATCAATTACCAGATCAAAAAAATTTTGGAAATTTTTTTTAACTTTCCCTGAATATTCTAGGAATATTAGATGCGGAAATTCCGTGAAAATTAGAAATACATTTTCAGGGAAATTTAGCATCCAATATTCTTTATGGCGGACATTTTGATGCTTCCACGAAACTTCCCTGAATATTAGGTTCGAATATTCGGGAAATGCGGACCAATATTCAGTGGAAATTCAGGGAATTTTTGGTGCTGTGTGGGTAGTCCACTCCCTTTATGCCAAAATGCCTAACATCTCCCTACCTTTGCTATCCTCTTCCTTATGTTTTGACCTTCTCACAAATTTCTCCACCTCCTCACACCACTTTCCTTCTCCAAGCTCTCCTGTCCATGCATTAAAATTCCCTCCTATTAGTACTTTTTCGTCCCTTCCCATTTCCATCCATTCCTCCATTATCCTCCATCCTACCTCCTCTCCTCTTCTCCTATAAATACCAACTATCGAGATGTTATCTTTTCCTATTTTTAACTTTCTCGCCATACAACCATCAAGCTCTACGCTTCCCTCCCTTAGACTAACCTCTTCTATCTCCTTTTTCAATCCTGACACCATTCCTCCTGCACTTCTACCTGTACTCCATTCTCTCTTCACTTTCAGTATACGCCATTCAAAGTCTTTTGGCCACTTCTCAATCGTTTCCAAAAAACTTTTATCCTTGTTACCTAATCCAGATACATTCCAAAATGCTACTTTTATTCCTTCTTTTCCTTCTCCTGCTTTTTCTGATTGTGAAACGCCTCCTTTCTACCTTCCTCTACTACCTTACCCGATTCCTTCTCTACTATCCATTTTCCACCGTTTATCCATATGCAATTTCTCCCCCACCTTACTACACATCCTTTGAATCTTTCCTCCCTTGCTTTTTTCTCCAGAAGCCACACAATCTTTCTTTTCCTATGCGTCCTATCTTCTTCTATTCTTTCTGGCCTAACCTTTAATTTACTTTTTGCTCTCATTACCTCCCACCTTACCTATTCACTTCCTAACTCCACTATCCCCTCTCTCTGTTTTTCTCTATCTTTTCCTCCTACTCATCTTCGCCCTTTTACACTAACACTTACTCCCATCTCTTTCAACAATTTACTTACCCCTTCCGCGCCTCTTATCTTTTCTACCTCGAGCCTTTTTATCACGATATTTGCTTTTCTCTTTTCTCTCTCTAATTCTTCCATTTTCCTCTCCATTTCCTCCACCCTTTTTTTTACTGACACCTCTCCTTCTTCATGCCCTTCAACTCGATCTTTTCTTACTATTTTTCCCTCTTCCTCTATTTTTCCTCTTACCTCACTTAGCCCTTTCATTTTATCCTCCAATTCCCAGAGTCTGCTCTCATCTATTTTCGCTCTCTCTAATCTCTCCCTCTCCGCATATTTCCACTACTGTCTCAACTCCTACTTCTTATTTGTCCACTTCTCTTCCCATCTTTTACACATTTCCTTTACCTCACCTACCTTCTCCCAAAAATTCTCCATTTCTTATCCCTAACCTCCTCTATTTTTCTATTTTCATCCTTTTTCTTATTAAACCTTTCTAACGTTTCACTCGTCTCTTTTTTCATATTCTTCAACGTCTGTTTATTAAATTTACAATTAAAAAAAAATTACAATATATGACGAAAATAATTAAATATTAAAAAAAATAATTAACAATTAAAAAAAAATCGAGAAATGGTGAGAATAATCGGCATTCGAACAAAAAAATGTTCAAAATTAATAAATAATCATAATTTTTTTTTTTTTGCTATATTATACAGCCCACAATCAGTTGAATCATTTACGGGCACTAAGTTATTGTTAGAGAGTTTTATACCACTATCTGTCAAATTAAAAACCATAGCAATTTTTTGAGATTTAGGATGTTGTGAATGAAAATTTAAAAATCTACCCGAATTTGTAGGTTTTTCCAAAAAGTTTTATAAAAAAATATGTGAATAAAAGATTATATCTCATCAATTCAAAACAAAATCAGCCAGACAACGAATTGTTGTATCGAAGAGTGAGCAAAATTTGCCTACCCTACATTGGGGATTTTTTCGAAAAAACATCATCTCTTTTTCGACAAAATAATGTTATAACCATCCCACGAATTGTAAACAACAACAATCACATCAGAAAAGGTAAAGATCAAACTAACAAAGGTGACAAAACTAATTGTGTATATACATATAGACTTAGTTGTAAAGATTGCTCAGCTTCTTATATTGGTGAAACTAAAAGAATGGGCATGTCCCAGATCTTGGAACCACTTGAGACTAAAATGTAGAATTCTATCTTATCTCCCATATTTAATTTGTTAATAATTTAATTGTTTTTTAAAATTTTTAATAAATTGAACATTCATGACACACTTTATGACTTTCGCAAACGATTCCCAAAATTTTAAATCGATATCTTCTCTAGTTTATGCTTAAGTACGTGTAAAAAAATTAATCAATATTACCGACATTAAAAAAAGAATCGGTAATATTGATTAATTTTTTTACACGTACTTAAGCATAAACTAGAGAAGATATCGATTTCAAATTTTGGGAATCGTTTTCGAAAGTCATAAAGTGTGTCATGAATGTTCGACTTATTAAAAATTTTTAAAAACAATTAAATTATTAACAAATTAAATATGGGAGATAAGATAGAATTCTACATTTTAGTCTCAAGTGGTCCCAAGATCTGGGACACGCCAAGAATAAATGAGCACAGACAATCAAAAACCAATGTAATGGCTAGGCACAGACAAATTCATAAACATGAATTTGATTTTAATAATTTTATGATTCTCGACAATGAACCAATATGGCAAGAGAATAATATCCGTGATGATCCATATTAATTTACAAACAAAACCTTTGAAAAAAAGACGACATAAAAAATTTAACCACCCTGTAATAAGAGGGTTATTGAGCAAGCGTTTTGGCTAGTTGAGCAAGCCCTCTGCTCAATTGTCCTAACGAAATATGGACAATTGGGCTGGCTGCTCATTCACCCAATGCATTGAGTCCAATAATCCACAAGGTATTTCGAGCTTAAAACTGGAGAAAAATCGACTTAATATTGATAAAACACTAAGAAACGTTAAATTAAGCATAAATACACAAAATTAGATAATGAAAATACGTATATTAAGAATAAATAACATTTTCGAAAAGACGTGATTTATTGACACACAGGGAGCAGGACACCTGACTAGCAAAATAGACGTAGCCAATCACAATTTAGTCTCTCGCGGTAGAAAGATTTTGATTGGCTACGTCTATTCTGCTAGTCAGGTGTTCTGCTCTCTGAGTGTCAATAAATCACGTCTTTTCGAAAATGTTATTTATTCTTAATATACGTATTTTTATTATCTAAATTTGTGTATTTATGCTTAATTTAACGTTTCTTAGTGTTTTATCAATATTAAGTCGCTTTTTCTCCAGTTTTAAGCTCGAAATACCTTGTGGATTATTGGACTCAATGCATTGGGTGAATGAGCAACCAGCCCAATTGTCCATATTTCGTTAGGACAATTGAGCAGAGGGCTTGCTCAACTAGCCAAAACGCTTGCTCAATATCCCTCTTATTACAGGGCAAATCTACAAAAACTTTTTTAATAATCTAAAGCTTTTTTGAATATCATGACTTCTCATCAAAAATTAATTTCCCTTGGATACGGTTTTCTTATTTATATAATTTCAATTTGTGTGTTTGTATGTCTGTAGGTATTATTTTCATCGACGGCTTAATAAGCCCCACTTACGTCAATTATTACCTATAATTACTCATTATTATTTAGTGTACTGAGAGCAACTGTGTTGATCACAATTCAAATTTTATTGACTCATTTTATATATTATCAATTTTAATAATTTTCGGTAATAGTGTATTTCTTATTATTTTTTTACTTGTGTTTTAGTCAACCTTTTGTTATATATTTTGTTCTCTTAATTAAAAACAATAAATTGTTTTACAGTTTCTGATGAAGATGGCTGATCTATCGAAACGTAAACTTTAAAAAAAGTTTTTTGTGTTTTTTTACCTTGACTTGGATAGATCGATATATTCTCTAATTTATTTTAATTGAACAAAATAATTGAAAAACGAAGAATGCAATTGAAAATTGATGAAATTAATTAAAAATTAAAAAAATAAATTGAAGATTAAAGAATGAAATTTAAATTTTAGGAAAATAGTTGATAAGTGAAAGAAAAATTACAAAATGACTAAAATAATTCTGAAATGAGGAAAATAATTGACAATCGAAAGAAAAATTTTAAATCTATGTGGAAAATAATGGACAACAGAACAAAATAATAATTAAACAAACAATTTTTGAAACCTTGATAACTCGGAACAGGATTACAGTAGAATATTCTTAAATAGCTCATTCAATGTGTTTTTTAATCACCTGCATAATAATGAAAATATATTGAAGCTTGTAATAAAGCATAAAAATCAAATTATTAAAAAAACAAGATTTTCAAAATTTTAGATTTTTAAAATGATAATAATTTTGGATTAAATTGCACTAGAGTGTTCGCTAATTGCTCAATCGATGCGTTTTCAAAATATGAAACGAATAAAGTACTTACATTTTAGCTTTTTAAAAAAATATACAATTTTGCAAAAAAACGATTTTTTCCAAGTTTTTAAATGCGAAAACAAAATAGTTGGAATTGATCGATCGTTCTATGTATTATAGTTTTCGAGATATACTTCACGTTCGACATCCTGAGGTCAAAATCTGTCAAGATAGGTAAAAAAATCGTAATCGATAATTTGAGGGTAAAACAATACTTGCTCTATGAGGCAGCAATAATAGATTTATTTAATAATGAAATTAAAATTATTTGAACTGATATGTATCAATTTAAATTTTAATCAATTTTTATGCATTTTTTTAAAAGTAGGTATCTGATTTAAAACAAAAAAATATCTAGGTGACAAACTTCAGGTGTGGGCAGAATGAATGAAAGAATGAATTAATCTTGTAGATTATTATTATAGAAGATACATTATTTACATTTATTTACAATATGAAGTAAATTTCTATGCCTGATTCCATCTTCAGAAAATAGGTTTTTTACAGAATTTTTAATTGAGAATTCACATTCGATATAGTAATTTTCGACGATAAGTCATATTTTATAAATATGACTTAAGTAACTTAAATTTTAATACATTATTTACACTTATTTACAATATGAAGTAAATTTGCATGCCTGATTCCATCTTCAGAAAATAGATTTTTTAAAAGACTTTTTAATTGTGAATTTACATTCAACAGTGCTTTCAAGAAAATGTTTAAACTATTTACACTTATTTAGTTTGCATGCCTGATTCTTTTATTATGAAGGGAAATGTCTTAATAAGTGGGCCATCTTTCTAACTTCTATAAAATGAGAATCGAATAACAATCAATAACAATTGCCTTTTTCAGTGGTTTCTATTTTCACATTAACTTTAGACATCACTATTTATAGTAATTGTAGGTTTTTAGAAAATGGTCCACTCATTAATACAACATTTTTTGAGGCCCAAAACCATCGTTTCAGAAAATTGACAATAAAATTTTCCAATGGATTTATAAAATTATCGGACTGCTTGTAGTAGTTAGCTATAACACCTTCAGCTATCTAACGAAGTATACTAAATTCTTGTAAGTCTTTTGCAACATGTTTTATTTACTTCTATCAAAAGGTGGCCCACTCATTAAGACATTCCCCTACAAAATTTTACATACTTGCAATAGAATTATTTTTTACAATCTTTGAACTGATTATGCTTTTGTTCATTTAGTCTATCGTTTTGATTTACATTTACTTTATCTCATGGACACGAACTTTAATATTTACTTCACTATTTTTGTCATAAACTTCGCCATCTAAAGCTAACCTTTTACTTTTGATTTCTACCTTTTGAATGGCATATAAAGGTGTTTTAATTGGTAGAGTAGTTTTCAATTTTTTAGATAAACGAGTGATCTTTATAGTAACTCCATAATTCGGAATAGTGCATTTCATTAAAACTGGTTTTATATACCCAAATCGGGAATAAAACAGTATGATTTTTCCTTTGGTGGCATTTATTCTTATGAAAAATAACTGATTATAGTATTTTAAACAGGCCTGCAATAAACAATAATTTCATTAAAATATTTTACAATATAATATTTAATTTTTGTTACAAAAACAAATATTTTCATATTTACCGTGAATTGATAAACTTTCTTTAACTTTGCTTCTTCACAAATATTCGAAACATTCACATTAAAACCATCAGATTTAAAAAATTTAGAACCATGTGATGTTTTAAAGTGAGTCTCAATATTTTCCACAGAACCTTGCCAAGTACAATCGTTGAAATATTTAGAGCACACAATTCGAGAAATAGTCCAAATTTCTTCATGTTTCAATTTGTTAGATCCATCTAACAAAACTTTACAGTCAATTCTGTTTAACAGAGAAAAACAATAGGAATTGTTAATTCATGTTTAAAATTACTGTTTTTATAATTTAACCTAGCGAATCTTTAACTAACTGAATTTTTTGGATATTTTGTTTCTAGAAAAAAACTTCATATATATTTAGAGACGGATGAATATGTTCTAAAACTCATTAGTTCGAACTTTAAATTGGCAAAATTTCATTAAACAGAACTTTCATGAAGTCGAATGTTTATTTTATAGAATTTGATTTCAATCGAATGTGAATTAAGGAGGTTAGTTGAAAATCACTAATCGTCGGTACAAGTGGGTACAAGTTTGAAATTTTTAGCAAAAATAATTAAAATATTAATGCACATTATTGTTAAACTTGAGATAATTTTACCGTATAATTTCTGAGATCTTGTCATCCAAAATTCACTATTTTTCTTAATATTTTGCATTTTTCTAATGGCCGACGCGAAAAAAATTAGTAACTTGAAATATAGGTATAATTTAATAACTTTTGATGTACAATTAGGTTTTGATTAAAAATTAAAACAAAAATAATTCAATATTCAAAGATCATATATTACTCTTGAAAGACCAAAAGATTTACCGTTTAGTTGTTGAGTATTATTTATCCTAAAATTAAAATATTGCAAAAAAAGTTTCTTTTATGTTGAAAACACAGAACAATAGACTAAAAAAGTTGAATACCGCGAAGATTCTCGTAAAACGACAAATTTTAAAACGAATTTTTTGGCGTAAAAAGGGAAGTAACACAAAAAACTTCGAATAAAACATAAATTTTTTTAGTTAAAGTTTCAATAACTGTTACTGAACAATATATTTTTCAAATAATAGTCATAAACTTAAAATCGAAAATTCTGTAGCTGTCATTGAAATCATGGTTAGTTTGACAGATTTATAAATGCTTTTCACTACGTTTTTCAAAAAATTAAAAATTTAGTTTTACATAAAACTTTATATTTCATATTTGGCATTTTAGGAAAAAAAGTTTTTACCTTGACTAGCTCATTCAAACTATCCTCCTTAATTCGAGTTTTTACTGAGTAAAATTTTTAAGTCACCGAACTCATATTTAACATTAATCCCACTTTATAGAATTTCTGTTTAACAGAAAGTTAACTTAGCCGAATTTTTAAGTGACAGAATGTCCATTTGGACATTCTCAATTTTTATTTGTCCGAATTTCGATTTACACGAAGTTTCATTTGGCCGAAACAGAAAATGTCAGAATAAACATCCGTCAGAAAGTTAGTTTTTATTTTATAATTTTAGGAAAACAATTTTTTCCTCATAAAAAATGTAATAGAAAACGTGAAAGGCTTCAAAGTAACTTTTAAATATATAGAATGTTGCAAGGAGAGAATTAACATAACCTAAAAAATACTTTTCCAGGCAGCGTACAATTTCGACCTTTAGCCAATTTTTTCAGAAACAAAAAATGTAATTAAAAATATAACCATGTACCCATAATTTAAATTTTATGCAGATTCTAAAACTATTTTGACATTTTAAAAATATGTATTATTTTGGCTTCAGTTTCTAAACAAAATATTGAAAATTGTGTACTTTTTTGTATTCATAAGTTTCAATATTTTGTTCAGAAACAGAAGCCCAAATAATCCATATTTCTAAAATGTCAAATTAGTTTTAGAATCTGCATAAAATTTAAATTATGGGTACATGGTTATATTTTTAATTACATTTTTTGTTTCTGAAAAAATTAACTAAGTGTCAAAATTGTACGCTGCCTGGAAAAGTATTTTTTAGGTTATGTTAATTCTCTCCTTGCAACACCCTTAATTTAAAAATAAACAAAAGCTGCATTTTTTCGATATAGAATAATTAGGAATTTTTTATTTAAAAAAATGATTAGTTACCTTGAATTTATAGTGCTGGGAAGAATTAGTTGATTCAAAAGTCTCTCGATGGCTCGATTTCGTTGCAGGGGAATAAGTGTCCTGCAAAATGCACAAATCTGCAATTTAATTGCACAATTTATACAAGTTAAATTGGAGCAAATTCTACAGGATCGGATACCACGACTCTGAAGAGGTTCTAGACACACTCCACATTCCGTTAAAAGGGATAAGGTTGTACAATTAAAGCAGTCACATTTTTCCGGTAGTGTACAATTTTTTGGAATAACTCCATTCATGTCTAGAAAATAGAAAAAAAGATTATTTTATAATATTTTTAACAGAATTAATACTAAAAACTAGTCAATTTATCTCGTAAATTAAAAACAATTATTAAAAACATTATTGACATTTTATTGAAAATAATAAAATAAATATTGAAATAAGATACAAATAAAAATGATTTAATTTAATTGCTTACCATCATCGTCATCATTTTTTGTAGAAAAAGAATCTGAATCATTTTTATTTGAAGAATTCCATAAGTCATTTGGTTTCACGAATATATTGGAATAATTGGAAAATTTTAGAATTTCGCCCTTCTTATGTTGATTAGTTTTCATCTTAACCCGTATACTCTAAAATATTTAAAATAATTGTTAAAAATTGTTTATTAATAAAATTGCTTTAACTTAAAAATAAAATTGGAACTAAAATAACAATAATAATAATAATACCTAATAATAATAATAATAAAAAGAAGAAATAAGAAAAAGGATAATAATAATAATATATGTAATAAAAAGGTAGATAAATAGATATATATATTTACACGTTCTAAATAATAAGAGATAAATTTTTACGTAAATCAAACATGTTGAATTTCATATTAATAATTTAAGTGACCTTTTATGTTTGAATACAACACGTGTTGATTTCCCCATGAAGAAACACGTGGATTTATATTTTACATTTTAACTTCGATTATCTACACTTTTTGAAATTACAATATTTTATTAATTATCAAAACTGAAATGAATTTTAACGTTATTTTTAACTTTACCTAATTAATTTCCAATTTTTAAAGTATAATTATAATATTCGCAATATTTTTAAAAAGTACCTAATTTTTGTTTTTTTTTTTTAGTAAAAACTAAAAAGACTGAAAAATTTTAGAATTTTTGAAAATGGTTTTTTTGTCATATAAAATGTAATATATTTTAAAAAGTGTTTTCCTCTCTTGCGTATATATTATATAAGAAATGCACTCCTCGGAGGGTAAAAAAAATTACAATGCACGTATGTAAATAAAATATGAATTACTTACCAATTTGTTTAAAATATCCAACATTGTATCTTCTAATATTATAAAATTACCAGAAATTTTTTTTATTTCAATTAAATTAATTTTTATTTTTAAATTCTTAAACATTGAAAATGGATATAGTCAATAAAGTATTACAAATATTTTTAAAAAAATGTTTTTTTTTTCATAAAAATGTGTAATTTTTTATTCAAAATACTTGAAATGTTTAACAAGCACAGAAGTAGATGCAATATTTGTAACGATTTTGTCAGAACTGTTCGCTAAGTCGTTAAAACAAAGTGCTTAATACTCGTATATATTGGTCGAGCCGACTTATAAAATATCCATTTACTATTGTGATTCGTAGACGTCATTATTTGAAAATCTAATCTGCTCTTAGCAGAATGTCTCGTCCTTATTGTCTTAATCCTTTTGCGGTGGCGTTTGGTTACTATCATTATCACTTTGCTGTATTAAATGTGTCTTGTGTAAAACTGTTCTCATAGTTTAAATTACATTTTAATTAGATAAAAAACTATTTCTTAATATATATACATTCAATGTTTTTAAAAATTTCAAAATGTTATTTTTTACCTATTTTATATATTGTTAATAGATATTATAAGACTACTAGAAAATTTATTTTTAATTTATTTTGTTAAGGAATTATTTAAATATATTATAAATATATAATTTTTTTAATAATTATACATATACATGCACATGTATAATATTATTATAATATTTATATACTTGTGTACGCATTCATAACTAATTTAGGAAATGTAAACACCTAAAAAAGAAAATAAAAAATAAATAAAAAGAATAATAATAATATAATAAATAAAAAAATGAAAACTATTATTAATTAAATAAAATAATACAGAGTCAGAAATTTATTTTCTTTTACAGAGCAGACATTTTAGAAATATTATCTTATATTATATCTTAATAGAAAACAAAATTTGATTTCGATTTAAATATTTTATTATGTGAGATCATTAGTTTATACAAAAGTTACACTTTTATACTTAAACTATACTTAAATATATGACCCTTATCTAAACTATTTATCTACTTATACATATTATATGGGTGATTCTTCACTAAGTGGTTATTTTTACTTCCCCACTTAATAACTTTTAACCTTATATAAATAAATATTTTATTCTTTGTACAATTATTCTTTGTTATTATGTTTATTAATATCATGATTGAAAAATATATTTTTTTAACATCAAAGGACATGAAATGGTTAAAAATCCCTCAAATCTGTACTTTTTTAGGTTCTCCACATAGGACTCGTGAGATTTAATACATTTTTTTTTTAAAAAATCATATTTTTAAAATATTTTTATCTGTTCTAATCGACAGTTTATCTCAAAAGCTTCGTTTTTTGTGTATTGTTTTCCAGTTTTTATTAATAACTTTTGCGAAAATCATTTTTAAATACTTTCTCCACCCTTTTGTTATTTGGAACAGGAGTTTACATGTTCATTGTTTTTCAGTAATTTTAATCATTTTTATATTGAATTTTCACTGAATATTAATGTTATTGAGGTAAAAAATTTGATTTAAGTCCAACTTAGTTGAAGAAATAGGATATTTAGTTTTATAATTTCAAAAATTAATATTAATTTCCTGCGTATTTTAATGACATGTAAACTCCGGTTCTTCAAAAATAATTGAATTGTTTATATTTACAATAAAATAAAAATAATAGTGGTATAAAGTAGTCAAATCTATGCAGTATTCTGCAAAGACCTTTATATTTTATTAAGTTTTTCTGCTATAATAATTTATTTTCTTTGATTCGTAAACTCCGGTTCATAAAATTCGAAATACATAGGAATAGTGTTTTGTTTTTTATAAGAATATCATTAACCTGAGTTTTTAATCATAATATTGATTAATTTCTGTATAATTATTTTCGTAATTATACTTTTTTTTAATTCGTGATCAAGTGTTTCAAGAATTTTCTTTGATGTCCTACAAACATCCTCTAAAGAAGCTAACATCCTTAGGATATTCGTTTAAGGTAAAAAATTTAATATTTTAAAAAAATGTTTGTAACCTTTAAAATTTAAAATTTTAAATTTTTTATATAAGACTGAGGGTGTTAATTTAAGCTCAAAAATTTTTTGAATTATATTTTAAAATAATTGTTTATAAATTGTACCTAAAAAATATTTAAGAAAAAATATTTTTTACTTAAAAATTTAATGTTATCAAAAGTTACTACTTTGTGGAGAATCACCCATATAAGTAAATTTCATTTTTACAAAGAATTATTTCAAAATAGGTACAGAAATTTTTTTTATAAAAAACAGCTTGCTAAAACAGAATAAAAAATCCTAAATATAGTGTTATATTATTCCGGCAACAGAGGGGTGGGGGGGGGGGAGGGTGAAATGAACGCAATCAAATTTTCTTTACGATAATTTTTTTAAGCGACATTTATGACCAACAATATTACTGTATAATATCAAATTTTAATATTACTGTGCTCAATCCGGAGTGTATATTTTAAAAAATGTTAACTTTTGAATGAAATACAATTTTTAAATGTGGAACTTAATTTTTTTTTAATTATATTAATTTAATTTAATGATGTTTATTTTAATATTTATAATAAATACATTAATAAAAAATTTGATAATATAGAATAATTATAGAACCAAAATTATACAATAAAAAAATTTGCCTCCTTCAAAAATAATTAAAAATTCGTTTTTATTTGGATTATTTTGAGTCCAAGCATGGAAATACAAAAATGTTTATTTTTTTAATAAAATAAAAATGTTCAAATGAACAAAAACATTTTTAAACATTTTTTATAATAATAATTTTTATGGTAATTTTTTATAAATTTATTAACAAAAAGTTTTGCCCGAAAAAATTCGACTCTCTTGAGAGTATAACGTATATTATGATGAAATTCAAATAGAAAATTATCGAAACAATTTTCAAGATAACTTTTTTGATCGTAAAATTGTCAATTTTTAATAAATGATCGCTTGACCAGAAAAAATTTGATGATTATGATGGGTTGAAAATTATTGAGGGTACGGCTCCCCTTAATTAATTTATTAAATATTTTCTAATTTTTTATTAAAGGAAAACAATTTTCCAGGAATTTTAAGATTCATTGAATTATATATATGATACGTAAATACAAGTTTTAAATCTTATTTAAAAATAATCTCGTTTTAATTAAAGTGGAAGTAGAATAATTTTAATTCAATTAACTTATAATATATGTGATAAGGATAATTTTCTATAAACTTTAAAAAAAAGACGAAGTTATAATTGAAGAGTTAACAACGTAGTCGTCAAAAAAATAGTGAAAACATTATTTTTTATATATTTTTAAGTATAATTATTTAAATATAAAAGATAAAAATAGCTAGTAAACTTTAATCTATATTTAAAAACGTCTTTAATGCGCATGTAATTTGCGCCTTAAGAATGTCTCCCTCTAGTGATCTATTAATGAACTTTGTCAGTGTCAAATTGTCAGTTGTCATTTCACTACAGCTGACTGAACTGTCAAAATACTGTTAACAACACCAACACCTTTATATTTTTATTGTTAGTTTTTCTCTTCGCAACAGAAAACATAAAGTGTCCTTTTCTTTAATTTTGATCGAATTTAAAGAAGGAAATAAAGATTGATTAAGTGATTAATAAAATTATACTATATTCAGTGTTACAAGTCTATTAAATTGATTAAATTTTATGAACATAAAGTTGTTAAAGAAGTATCAAAAGTGAAAAAATTGTCATTAAGTAAAGCGAAACGTTTTTATAAATAAAAAGGTAAGTACATTTTTAGTAATGATCGTTCTTAAAATTAGTTATACAGTAGAAGTTGTAATATATGCAATTTATATATATAGGTATTATGTTTAATTGTATACATGTACATTACATATAATACTGTTGAAAGTTTTATATACATTTCAAAATAATTAATTTTTTGTTTTTAATTTCAAAAAAGTTTTCTTTATAATTGAATTAAAACTATCTGAATTTAAAATAAAATTAGCTCAGGATACAATCGTTTAGTTAATTTTTTCCTCCATTTAGGAAAGAAATTGACTTTGATTTAACAATTTTAAATATTTCTTTAGAAAAATATTCTTAGTACTTACTGTGAAGTTTTTTTTTTTAAATCTGCCTAAAATACTTATTTCTTAAACATTTTTGTATGTTTCTTTCAAAATATATGCAAAATATAATACAAAATAAGTGATGAATTGTTCACGTTTTATGGGAAATAATCTTTAAATATGATTAATACTTATATTAAAAACAGTTAATAAAACTGGTTATAAGTTTTATAAAATTTTATTTCTTGTATTACGTTAATTGTGTTTATAGTAAAAGGATAGCAATTTTAACAATTAATGCAAAATATCTTTGAATAAAGGAAACTCAATTATGAAAAATTAGTACACATAGCATGATTTTTTTTTATGTTATATCCTTTGATTCAGGGCTGTTACTGATTTAAATCAAAAGAACTTAAAAATTCTTCGGATGTCTAATACTGCATGTAAAACATCAGAAACCATAAACAAAACCCAAAAATTTGCGGATAAATCTTCAAAATTTCAACTTTGATATTTTAATCTACATGAAATTTAAAAAAATGTGCTAATACAGATGATCAAAATACCTACGATTTACAAATTTTTTATACAAAGATAACAAAAAATAGTATTACATTTTTATATGTTTAAGTCATTATAATTATATAAATTCCAAACGTCAATTAAGTCAAATTCCAATTTGTTTCTTTTAAATTTCAATTAATTCAAATTTAAATGCATATTAATTAATGCAAAATAATTCAATAATATTAATTATTTTCTATATTCACAATAATCCTTTTTTTAATATTCTTACAAGATTTATAATAGATTTTAATTTGTCGAAACTGTTTAATTTTTATCTTATAATTTCTTATTTTTACAAAATTTTAAGTTTTTTTTTACTTTTACTTTTGATATTTTTTCTTCTTTTTTTTATTTGTCCTTTTACTTTAGGATTCTCTTTAATTTTCCTCTTTTTATGCAATTTATTTATTGAATATTATTTTACACAATTTCGTTATTATAACATTCACTAAACTTTTTATTTCGTTGGTTTTCATAATTATTTCATTAATTTTTAAAAATAAATACTCTCATTTTTTTTGTAAGTTTATTCCATTTTTTTCACATCTTGTCTATTTTTTGCGAGATTTTTTGCGAACTTACTTATTCTTCCATAAAGTTATTAGATTTTCTTTATTTTTCTAAATTAATTGTTGGAGTTACTTTAAGTGTAATATTATAAAAATGTGTTTAGTTTAATTTGCTTAAACTTTTTTATTTTTAAAGGATTTTTAAGTAGGTAAAAAACATTTCTCTATTTACTTCCTATTTTAAATTTTAATCCTATTTTTTTTTAAATTTCTCTATTTTCTACTTTTTTGAAAGATTTTATTCTTATATTTTTTATTATGTGAATTTAATCTTGTACTAAATATTTTCATTTGAACAACGCTCTTGTACTTCATAGAATTTCTTTTTTTTTAAATTTCTTTAAATTTTACAAAATTATATTAATTCTTTTTTTATTCAATTTGTAAAATAATTATCTAATTTTTCTAATTTTAAAATGTTGTTCTCTTTAGTAATGTATTTCAACGTTTTGTTAATTATCATCTTATTTATTATTTTAATTTAAAAAATATATATATATTAAATAGTTTAGTTTTTTGAAAAGAGTTTCTACTGTTTTATATATTTTTATGTCACTGTTTCATTTCTTGTGTTGTTTTTTAAATCTTTTCTTTATTTCTCTAATTAACTACTTACAAATAAACATTTGGAGATTTTATATACTGATAATATTTAAAAAAAATCAATTATTGATTAATAATAATAATAATTATTACTATTATTAATTATTATTATTGATAAAATCCGATTTAAATCAAATAAATCGGATTTTTTTGATTTGTTTAAAAAAATCATGATTTTTAACAGCCCTGCTTTGATTTTATGTTTCCAACTAAAAATGTGTTTTTTTAATGTTATAGATTAAAAAATGAATGAGGGGTCTGGGTGTGAATTGCAACAACTAGTTCAAGAAGAGGAGGGTGAGGAACGATCAAGTCAAGGTGGAGAGGTAACTCCTCCGGCAACTCCTGCCAGATCATCAAATCGAAGAAACAAAAGTGATGCACAAAACTCTTCCATTTCAGTATGTTTTCACTTTTTAGATTTAGATATTGATCAGTTTACAGAAAGGCTTGAAAGTAAATTAAATTTTAAACAATTTCTAGTAAAAATACTGATTATTATTTTACAGCAACAAACTTTATGGGAAAATAATATGCAGACGTCGCCGGTAATTAGTAAGGCAAGTTCAGGTCAAGCAACAACTAGTCAAGGGTCAATGGTTTCAGGTAGAGCTGTTAATTCTTCAACCCACACGATTAACCAGTCTCGACTTATTTATCTAAATGAGAAAGAAAAACCAAAATCGAATCGACCCGAGATTCCGAGAATAACTAAACAGCCTAAAGGTATTTCACATAACAGGGTGTTTCACCAAAATCTTTTAATCGATTTTTAAAAACTTTAAATCTGAATGGGACATATGATTAAGTTCTTAAATTCAATATTCAGAATATTTCTTTATAAAAGAACTGGCTTTAAAAAGAGATTTCGTACAATTGATTATTGGATTAAATATTTAAAGTAAATAAAAGTAATAGGTTGCTTTATGATACAAATTTACAAAGGCAAAATCAAGGCTGCACAAACTATGAAGAGATTCGATTTGTCGAGGAAAAATAATTTAATTTGAATTTTAGAAATATGACAAGTCTCTTCATTAACTGGGCGCCGAGAGGTATTAAGGGCGTGGGGACTGACGGGGGGAGAGGGTAAATTTCGTGTTAATGACAATCCTTCCGCACCCATCGTTCTCACAATCACTCACAATCGTTTCCCGGCATCGAGTCGAAATCGTCAGCTTTGTGTGTCGCCGGCAGGACGGATGTGCTTATTTATCTTATTTTAATAATTTATTTATTTTGTGTTTTGGTCCAGTATACTTGTGCAATTTTTTTGTTAATTATTTCTTTTTATAATTTTAATGAGTGTGGCGATTTTTTATGAAATGTGACGAGTTCGGAATAAAAGAGGACGATGGGGTGGATTTTGATACAAGAATATCGGAGTTTGGATAAGGAAAATGAACCTTAATCAGGAGCAAAAACAAGTGGTCCACGCCAAAAGAAATAGTGCTCTGGTATATTGATTCTGCTCGTCAGTTACCACGCTGCTAAACAATAATCGCCCCAGTTCTGAAAGAAAATAAAAAGAATGACGGAACGATAAGTTTTATATTGATTTAATTGTCTTATTTTTTTGTCTATTTTATTTATTCTGTATTTTTTATCCATGCAACTTTAATGACGACGTATGTCTGTTTATAATTATTTATTTAATATTTTTTATATCTCAATTTTTATTTAGATTCTTTTGAACATATATTTAACGCTGTGGTTATTCGTCCCGCTAGTGGGACGAATAAGCGACGGCTCTTATTTGTCCCGTTTCGAAAAATAAAGGAGTGGGGTGACGGGACAAATAAAAACCGTCGCTTATTCGTCCCGTCACACAATAAATGTACTAATTCAATGTTCTCTAATTAAAAAAGTGTTAAATATTTCTAAATATAACTCAATAATTTAACCTTAAAATACAGGTATACCGAAATACCCAAATATGTCAAATATTCAAGTCAGAAATTAACATTAAATCAACTATTAAACGTCAGACAATCAAAATTATTTTATGAAAAGTAGCGCGAAATTGAAAAATGAGAATTTAAAGATAAATTTGTAGATTATAATTATAGATTCTTATTATTTTCTTTAGTAAACTTTTTTACTTTCACTATCAAAATTTGCACACGATTAGTTTTCCATATATTTTAGAAATTAAACTTTAATAATAAATAAAACAAATCGATGAATAATATTTATCTAATAAGGATTATTCTCATGAGTTTATTACATTTGTACATTGTTTTTCAATTAATTTCAATTATTTTCTTCATACTTCCATTATTCTCTATAAATTTTTTATTTATACACCAGCTTTCAATTATTTATGTCATGATTGAATCAGTTTCTTAAGATTTCAATTGTTTGGTCAATTTTTCAAGTATTGTCTTCAAATTTTAAATTTTATGCACCAGTTATCAATTATTTTTTTCAAATTACAAATATTTTTGTTATTGTTCAATTATCTTCTTTTAATTTCAATTATTGTTTTTAAATTTCAATTGTGTTTTTCAATCTTCAAATTATTGTCAGGAATATCTAAATACACAATTTTTGTTATTTTCAAATTATTTTTTTCATTTTTTTTTTATTTTTGCCATTTTTAGAATTATTTTTTACAAATTGCAATTATTTTATTCAATTTTTTTTATTGTCATGAACTTTTAAATTTCTTACACCTATTTTCAATTATTTTCATCATTTAATTAATTTCTTCAATTTTCAATTATTTTCCTCAAACTTATAATTTTTCTTTTAACTTGACAATTATTGTCTATAATTTTTTAATTTTTACACCAGTTTTGAATTATTTATTTCAATATTTAAATTGTTTTGTCAAGTTTTCAAGTATTTTCTTCAAATTTTTAATTTTATTTAAAATGATCAATTATTTTTGTTATTTCTCAATTATTTTTTCAAGTTTCAACTATTTTTGTCAATATTCAAATATTTTTGACATTTTGGAATTATTTTCTTTAAATGTAATTTTCTTCAATCTTTTTATTATTGTAATGAATTTATTAACTTTTGAAGATCAGTTTTCAATTATTTTTATTTATGTCATTATTCAATTAGTTTCTTCACATTTTAATTATATCGTTAATTTACAATTATTTTATATAATTTATTAAATAGTGTATTAAATTCTTTATTTTTTTTACTTTATTTTTAAATATATTTCTCATTTTTCATTATTTTTTTTCTGAATTCCAGTTATTTTTGTCATTATTCAACCATTTTCTACACATATACATTTTTTGATATTTTTTAATTATTTTTTTCAAATTTCAATTATTTTCTTGAAAATTCTATTATTTTTTTTTAATTTTTCAACTATTATTATCTTTTTTAATATCTCAATTATTGTGTGAATTTTGTTTCAAATTTAAATTATTTTTGTAATTCTTTAATTATTTTTTTGTAACTTAAATTATTGAATTACCTTCTACATATTTCAATTATTTTTGCGATTTTTTAATTTTTTTTCCAAATTTGAATGGCATTTCCTGCTGGCGCCCCCCTATTTAATATCAGTAATATCAAACTCTTTACTGCTTATTCATTTTTTTAATTTAAAAACTTACTATTTAATCACTTTTTTTTATTTAAAAACTCATTATTTCCTCACTTTTTTCCACTTAAAAACTTATTATTTACTCTTTTTTTTTAAAATTAAAAAGTCTTTTTTCACTATTTTTAATTTGCAAGTCCACTGACAGCCCTCCTTATAATTAAATTCTCATTTTTTAATTTTGCGCTATATGTATTTCATAAAATAATTTTGATTGTCTGACGTTTAATAGTGGATTTAATGTTAAGTTCGGACTTGAATATTTGACATATTTGGGTATTTTGGTATACCTGTATTTTGAGGTTAAATTATTGAGTTATATTTAAAAATATTTAACACTTTGTTAATTAGAGAACATTGAATTAGTACATTTATTGTGTGACGGGACGAAGAAGCGACGGTTTTTATTTGTCCCGTCACCCCACTCCTTTATTTTTCAAAACGGGACAAATAAGAGCCGTCGCTTATTTGTCCCACTAGCGGGACGAATAGCCACAGCGTATATTTAATTTAAATGTGCGATTTTAAAGATATAATAAGTAATGTTTTTAATCGTTACAACTAGTACTAGATTTAGAGTAAATTATCGCACCAGACAATATGCAAACTAAACATAATTCTCACAATTGAGGGTACTCAAAGTTTTATAGAATTTTATTAGATATAATATTCTTTTTGTGGAATTTTAATTTTTCAAATTCATTTTCAATCGAATTTAAATAAATCCAAATTTTTACTTTACGGAATGTTTAGGTCGGGACGTATGATTAAGTTCTAAAATTAATTATTTAAAATATTTCAAAGAATTTCATTAGGAAGAATCTTCTTTTGGGAGCGTTCACATATGACGTCACGCTATAGAGGGGAGGGGGGAGTCTTGATCAAACGTGACAAAACGTGACTTGGGGGAAGGGGGGGTCGTCCTAAACGTGACGTCACGAAATTTTATTTTTATGTTTAATATGAATTATTTAATACTTAAAGTTCGAGGTATATGATTTGAAACAGTCCTTAATGTATTTGTTGTGCAAAAAATAAGAAAATTTTTTAATCACAGTTTATAGTCTATTTATTAACCAAATATCAGTAATAAACCCAAATAACTGCAAATTTAGAATAATAAAACCAATTAAAAATTATTAATTTTGAATTTTTTGTTATTAACGTTGAAAATAAAATTATCATAAAAATAAGGGGGGGGGGCAAGAAACGTGACGTCCTTTTAGGGGTACGTGTTTACTCTCATGTGACAGAACGTGACAGGAGGGGGGGGAGGGGTCAAAAAGTTGAAAAAAATGCGTGACGTCATTTGTGAACGCTCCCTTTTAGTCGAAATTTCACATTTTCGAATATGTTTTCAATCGAACATAAATTAATCCGAATTTTGACTTAACAGAAATTTTATTTTACAAATTCATATTTAACAGATTTTTCATTCCCATTTCTGCATTTTAAGTTTTCTATTAAATGAATTAAATAAATATTCTGGTATTTAAAAATTCGATTAACCTAAATTTCTGTAAAATAACAATTCTTCTAAATTAAAATTCGTTTAAATTTCGAAATCTTTCAAATGAAAAGTTGATTAAAAGGATTTCTGTAAAGTAAAAATTTTGTTAAATATGAATTCGGTAAAATAAAATTTCTGTTAGGTCAAAATTCGGATTAATTTATGTTCGATTGAAAACATATTCAAAAATGTGAAATTTCGACTAAAAGAAGATTCTTTCTAATGAAATTATATGAAATAATTATTTTAAATATTTAATTTTAGAACTTAAACATACGTCCCGTTTAGTTCACCGAATTCATATTTAACATAATACTCATTTTAGATAATTTATTTCCAACTGACTTTTTATTTAAAATAAATCAAATTTACCCGAATATTCATTGAAATGAATTTGAAGTGAAGAATTTTTCAAATGTCAGAACATCCAATCAATTCGATTGAAAACAAATTCGAAAATTTAAAAAGCGGCAAAAAGAAACTAATTAAAATTAAATATGTTTAATTATAATCAGAAAAAAATGCAATGTATATGTCTTGAAGCCTAATTTTTTTACTAGTAACTGACACAGTTCAATAAAGATAAGTGCTGAAAATGAATAAAAAACATTTATTTTCTAAGAGCATTGATTTTGAAAATAAATTTAAAGTAGCAACCTCTAAATGACTTTTAAAAATTCCTCTAAAATTTAAGGTTTTGAAAAATTGACTAAAGATTTTTGGTGAGTCAATTTAACAAGTAGTCAGTTGTGTTATGATGAATCAAAATTGATCAATTCAGTATAAAATTAACCAAAAGTCTATATGATACTTTTTTTTTGTATAATGGGCATCTATTGTAGCCCGTATATGATTTCTAAATAAATAAATAAATATGAGAGTTGAGAGTGAAGAAATAAATGATTGAGAAGCAAGTATTAGTTTCGAAAATTTGACAGTGTAAAAATCTGAAATTCTTGTGATTCATTCTGAAATTGACTTCTTGTTAAGTGACCTTGCTATACAATAATCACGTGCTTAAAGTGCACCTGCTAACCTGCTTAGATTTTTATTTTACAGCTTTTACTTAGCTTCAACTTGTAGTTCATAAAATCTCATTTAAATGTTCATTTAATATTAATTTTTTATAAGTAAATTAAATTTTGTGTGTTATAATTTGGATTACTATCATTTTCTCCAAAACTCAATTGACATAATCTTCAATAGACCGAAATTTGCCAGAATATTTAACTTCCCGAATATCCATTTGTCAGAATATTTAACTTTCCGAATCTCCATTTGTCAGAATATTTAACTCTCCGATTACTACACAGACAGAATTTGCATCTGTTCGATCAAAGGAATGTAGAATTTCTAAAACAGATTTCTGATTGGCTGGTAATTTTTTCGGAAGCACTACCAGCCAATCAGAAAGCTGTTTTAGAAATTCTACATTCCTTTGGTCAAACAGAAGCAAATTGTGTCTATTTAGTAGTCGGAGAGTTAAATATTCTGACAAATGGAGACTGGGGAAATTAAAACTTCTGGCAAATGGAGTTTCAGGTTTATACTTAAATTACAATCTCGCAAAATTGCCTTTATGCTTTAATTAAGCTTCAAAAAGTTACAATTCTCGGTTTAGGTTGATAATGATTTTTGTCAGCTACTCTTGAAGTTATTGATTATGAATATAAATTTATTTGAAACATTTTAACACTGATAACTCTGGCAACAATATGTATTTATCAGATTTTATTAAGAAATCTACATTTTGTTTAAAATTTTGATCATCAACATTTTTAAAAATAATCTTGCACATATATTTAGATCAGGTTGAGAAGTGTTGTCCCATATAAACGTATAGTATACATGTGCTTTTTAATTTTACGTTCAATTACTTTAAAATTATCTTTTATGTTTTATCTCTTGTGTTTTATATTTTTATGGTTTATTATGTTTTTTGGGTTCAGTTTTTCTTTTAGTTTTTATTAAGTAGTATTTGTTTTCGCATTGGTGTTGTCTTGTAAAGCCATGGCACCTTGCAAGCACCATTGCTTTTTGTCAGAGGTACCCGATGTAAGGCGTATGGAACAAGCGCTGCTGCAACTTCTAGAAGATTTTCACAGTGGCAATTTACGAGCATTTGGTGAGTATTACTGATTTACTGTATGTACAATCTCATATTTTAGATGATTCAGAATTTGAGTACCCCAAAATTTTAACGGTATGTCATGAAGAATAACGTCACTTGTGTAGATAAAATTTGTCCGTATACTTTGTCGTAAAAAAAAATAATATTTTGATACCAAACTTTGAAGAATTACTTAAAGTCTGATAAGGAAGGTGTATCTGGTTCAAACTTGTTTGAATTTTGTCTTAAAATTAATTTTCTTTAATTTCTAAAAATCAGCGAATTTAAAGAAAAAATTTAATTTAAAGGCAAATTGGAAATAAATTTGGGTCAGACAAACCTTTCTAATAATATTTTAAGTATAATTCTGCAAAGTTTGGATTCAACATTTTTACTATTTTTAGAAAAAGTTTAAGGAAATTTTTATTTATACCTGTGACGTCATACTCTATCACATGCCCTTAATTTATCAGAAAATTCCTAAAAAAGATAATCTTTGTATATCCTACTCTATTCAAATCTATCTTTTTCTATTCTCTATTTAACCACACCAATCCATTTTAATCCCTACTTCTATTCATTACAATGTCTATTTCTTGTAATCCTAGTAAGAAGATAGTAACTGAAAATTATAAAAAATTTTAAATATTTTTAAATACCTTTTTTTGACAATATTTATTTGTATGTTGTGGCAGAACTTACTCTGACCTTTAAACGAATCCTCATTAATACCAATCTTTAATTTCGATTTATTTTTCCAATCGTTTTGAATCCCAAAATAATATTCCAACTTTTAAAAATATATAAACTAAAAAATCAATAAATTGAAGATTTGAACTTCGATTTCCAGCGAAATAGATTCAAATGGATAAACATTTTTAACAGCATATCGCAGACAGAAAGGGAGAGAAATATTTTAGAGAAAGATTCAAATAGATACAAATAATATTGAAACAATATAGTTGAAAGATATATCAATATTTTTTAAAAAGATTCAAATTGATAGAAATTAAAAGAATATATCATAGTTAGAAAGAGATAAGAATAATTTGGAAAGATTTAAATGAATGTAGAATAGAAAGGGATACATTGTATATAAACATGAACAGAAAACGATAAGAAAATAAGCCGAAAATTATGTTCATTTCATAAACATTTTGCTTCCACGTCTGCAAAAAGATTTAGAGAAATAAAAATATTAATTTTAAGAAAATTGCAAAATTCAAATTATTAAAAGTTTGAAATTTGGATTTTTTTTATATTTAGAATGTAAACAAGATATTTTGATTTGTTTTTTAGGAAGGTTAAAAACAAGTTTTTTGGGAAAAACAAATTTAAAAAGAAATCCAAAATCAATAAAAAATTATTTAATAGTTATTTGTAAAAACTATTGTGCCTTTTTCCATTTCATTAGGCATTCATTAACCTTTTGACGTGTTAATTACTTCTTAATTGTAATACTTCTTATACTTGGTAAATAGATACAATACCCAGACATAAATTAACAATAATTAGTTTAAACTTAGGTAAAATAAACATTATGATAAAGAAAACTTGCGCAATAATTGTGACTAATCAAAATTCTTTGTAGCTTAATTAAATATTTCAAATTATGATTATTATATTTAAAAAAAAACATGTAAATTGGCGAAATGCAATAACAAAAATTATGATATTTAGTTATTTGGTACCTTGATTTTCTATTCAATTGAATTTCTGTGAAATAGAATTTGAGGAATTTAATATTTAAGTTCTAAATTAATTGTACCTATAATTAGAATTTTTTGATATAATAAATGATTATTTTAATAATGAAGAATCATGCATGTGAATTCTTCATTTCCAAATGAATACTAAAATTGAAATAATTTTAGGAAAGGACTGCAGTATGGAGCAAATGACAGAAATACGAGAGCAACAGGAGCGTTTAGCTAAACTTCACTTTGAATTAGGACAACGACATGATTTTGGAGGTGATAAGTCAGGATTTCGTCAATCTAGCTCAAATATGCGCCACCTTTTGCATCGTCTTCAACAATTGAGTGTTTGCATCGAAAAATTGCACAACAAATCTTCGTAAAATTTATCTTTTATCCTTAGTTCATCTTTCAAAAACTACTATACAGTAAAACCTACATGTATCGGATGTGAAGAGAACACGAGAAAAGTCTCTAATTTACCCAGGCGCAAAATCGTACAATTAAAAAATCAAAGAACTGGTAAAATTATCCGATATAATCCGATATGCGTGGGTCTTACTATACATCTTTAAAAAATATTTTACCCTGCAGAAAAATTGTTATAATTCCATAGAAAAAATTGCAATAAAACGGGATAGTGTGTTCTCTGCTGATAATTCAATAGTTATAATTCCTATTGGAAGGCACACGACTAAAAAAAATTTTTATGCACCTTATCTCGTTACATTTTTACATTTTTTTCTTCTGCTGTTTACAATTTTTCACTACGGTTAAACATTTTTGAAACATTTAACAAGTCTTAATATACACAAATTTGAATGGAAAGTATGTCATTATGTATAATACTAAAATAATGTCAAAACGAATTTGTCTGTAAAGTGATTTTTATTTAGTAAATAAGAAATCCAAGAATGTTCATTAAGTTACAAATCGTTTTATAAAGATAGAGTTATAATGTAATTTGTTCTAAGAGTGAGTTACTATATACAGTATTGTCTTTGTTATTGGCGCAATTTTCGCCTTGTCTTTTGTAATTTGTTACTGCAAGAATTACATTAATTCATGAAAATTTTTAAATAAACTTGAGAATGAAATCAAAATAAATTGATACTTTTTTCTTTATAAACCATAATTAAAGAAGGTGTAAATTATTATTATAAATTAATGAATATCGATTGCAAATAATTAGCCTAAAGCACAATGAATCATAATCGCTAATTCTTAATCGTAAGAATGAGAGGAAGGAGGACTGACATATATCTCTCTGTCCTGCTTCTTCTCATTATTAGGATTAAGGATTAGCGATTACGATTCATTGTGCGTTAGGCTATAACTTATCTTAACCTTTATTTAAGCAAATTTTAGGGGTTTTAGAT
This sequence comes from Ganaspis brasiliensis, assembly GCA_037103525.1. Classification (NCBI taxonomy): domain Eukaryota; kingdom Metazoa; phylum Arthropoda; class Insecta; order Hymenoptera; family Figitidae; genus Ganaspis; species Ganaspis brasiliensis. The sequence goes on from JAZKLR010000016.1 coordinate 137,401, forward strand.
CACATAATTCAAGAGTCAAAATTTAAAAATTCAAAATTGCGAATTCAATATGGCCGTCAAAAGTTGAGTGATCTTTAAATCGCGATCAAATTTATTATCCGGTATTTTTTAGGGTTGCTGAATTTAAAGATTTTTCAAATATCAAGCCGGCCATATTAGAGCTACCATTTTTAATTTTGAAAAGTTGTTATAGGTAGATTCGAATTCAGCGATCTCAAAAAACCCCGAGTAATAAATTTCGCATTGATTTAAAGATTCCTCAATTCAAATCAAGAAGAACTAAATTATTTTTCTTTCAATTCTTTTAATTATTTTATATAAAACTAAACTTGTTAAAAAAATAAAACATTGTGCTTTAAACTTGGCACATTTTCTTCAAGGTTTGAGATGTTACTTTTAGTTTTTTTTTTTTTTGTACATATTTTCGAGTATTTTCTTATAAAAATGCTTTATTTTAAACAGAATTTAAAGGATTATGCCTAGAAAAATAAAAAAATAGCAATGTGTTAACTTTGACGGACGTGACGGACAATGACGGACATTTTCCGTCACATTCTGAAAAGTTCCCATCCCTGGGTACAACCCAGCTCTGATCAAATGGGATTACGCGTTACTTTTCTTGATCACTTCACAACCCTGGTTTATAGTGCGATTAAAACAGATTAAAAGGGTTAAAAGTGTCATGAAGCTTTAAAAAGTGTGCTTTTATCGTAACTCTAATTGTATAGTAAATCAACATTTAAAATAATCAAAATAATGTATGTATAGTTGTTTTTGTTTAAAACAATTTATCTCTTTTTGGCCGCATGCTCTGCAGGAGGCCAAAATCTCAAGAAAAAGAGAAATAAGTAAACAATGCCTTGTTTACTATTGATTTTGTAAACAAAGAATGGCTGTGAATCCTCGTGCAAAAGGACATACAAAACCTTTAGTGCCACTTTTTACCAAGGCATCGGAGTGCATTTATACTAGTTGTTATTGGCAAGTATCTTCAGGTTCTAATCAGCTTTTAATAATAAAAGAATTTACGATAGGGGAAAATGTCATATTGCGGCATACCATAGACACAATTTTGGATCGATACCATTGCAGATGCATGAACATTTATTGGCAATTTACGAAAATAACTAATATTATGTTAATCATTTTAAAAAAGAAAGAAATACAGTCAATCGACAGATTTAAGAAATCATAGAATTTACCTATTGTATTTTTTGCTTTAAACATATATTGAAAGTTTAGATATTGAGAATTTTAAACTTTGTTTTGGTCAATCTCTTTAAAATAATAATTAAAAATTAACAAAGACGATCATATTTGATGACATTTATTTCTTTTGTCGTTTTTTTCTATTTTATATATAATAATACTAATTCAATTTGTATAAAATTAATATAATGTGGTTTTGTTAATAACGAAACATAATTTAAATTTTAGTGAAGAGAATGTGTGGAAATTGTGTCAAGAAGTTGCTACTAAACATGGATCTGAACTCCAATATTGCCATGTGGCTTTTATAAGTAATGCTGATCGCACTGTACCTTTATGGTATCAGCGATCAGGTAAAGATGACGATAAACTAGTAGTTTGGGTAAGTTTTGATGCTGTAATTTATATTATTTACTAAATAGCTTAATAATAAATATCTATACATATTTAGTTTGTGCAACACCTGTAAGAAAAGTACCATTTATCTTGCCTGAAAAATAGACGCAAAATAGGTAATTGCTGCACATAGCAACAATGTGTACTTTGCTGCATACTGTGCAGAAAAGTGCACTTTTCTGCACACTTTTCCGTCTGGTAGGTACCCGCGCAATTATTAATTAGTGCTTTACCTGAACAGGTGTTGCACAAAATAGCGTGTGGACCTCGAGCGAAAGAAGATTTTCCGTCTTCGTGCAAATTGCTGCGCTCGCTTCGCTCGGGCAGCAAATTTCGCACTCGTCGGAAAACACCTCCTTTCTGCTCTTGGTGCACAATATACTATTATAGATTAATAATAAAATTTTGACCACCAAAGAACGAAAACATTTTCCTGGCACATATAAGAACTATGTTTCAAGGAAATTAAAAAAAAAATTAAAAAATGCAAAACTTTCTACTTTTGCGAATTTTTATCTCGCAAATTGATTTTAAGCAGCTTTATTACGACATTTTTAAACTAAAAATACCAATTTTCGAACGCTTTAATGTAGGAGGTTTAGAAGTAATCTTACAACTTTAATCGGAATTCAAAAATTTGGAAGTTTTCGAATCTGTTGAAAAATTGTCATATCTTTGACATTAGTAAAAAAATTTTAATTTCGTAAATTCATTAAGCTAAATTGGCATATTTCAGGGATCACAGACTTTAACTTTTTTACCTTTTTCCCCCAATTTTCAATATTGTCACCATTTGTCACCTATTTTGTTCATTTTCTTCAAACTTCAACTTCAATGCATTCTATTTTTCATAAACCTCAAATTCAATCGAGTTTAACTTCAAGTTATCAAATTTCTTTTAAGTTTTATTTGATTTCAATCTTTAGACATTTTATTTGATTCAAAATTCAATTTTATTTACGCCAAACTTAAATATTTAGTTAATTCAAAATCTATATTAAAATTAAATCGATTCAAATCTCATGTTATCTAAATTTCATTTGATTAAAATGTAACTCTATAAAAATTGTAATCTATTCAAGTTTTATTTCTTCCTAATTGCAATCGGTCTAAAATTTAATTAATCTAAATTTCAATCTATCCAAATTTTATTCGTTTCTACTTTTATTTCACAAAAATTGAAAGTGATAAATAAAATTCCAATTATTCTAATTATAGGTAATTAAAAACTAGCAACATTAAACTTTGCATTGTTTTTGTTCATTTAAAACTATAAATTTTTGCAAATTCAAATAATGAAAATTACGAAATTAAATAATATATTTGAAAAATGACGAAAATAATTGACAGTTGAAAACAAAATTCGAAAAATGGTTACATAATTACAGAATTGAAAATAATAGTTTAAAAAATTAAACAATAAATATTAAATTTAAACAAAATAGTTAAAAATTATAGGAATAACTGTTGGAAATAATTGCAAATTGAACTGGATTGAAAATCAAAAGAAAAAATTGAAATTGAAGAAAATAATAAAAAATTGAGAAAATAAATTGAATGTTTAAGAATTAAATTAAAATTATAAAAAAATAATTGATAATGGAAAAAAAATTACAAAATTACGAAAATAATTGACAATTGAAAACTAAATTAAAAAAATGGCTAAATTAACACACAACCGAACAAAATAATTTAAAATATCAAAGAATAATTATAAAATTTTAAGGTAATAATTAAAAATTGTAGAAAATAATTGAAAATTGCGGAAATAATCAGTAAATAAAGGAAATAGTTGGAAAATTGAAGAAAATATGTGAAAAATGACGAATACAATAGTCAATTAAAAACAAAATTCGAAAAATAACTAGATTAATAGACAACTGAAAAAAATAATTGAAAAAGTTAAACAAGAAATATTAAATTTAAAGAAAATAATTGCAAATTGAAAAATTAAGAAAATTATAGGAATAGTTGTTGGAAATAGTTACACATTTAACAACTGGATTGAAAATCGAAAAAAAATAATCTAAAATTGAAGAATTGAATTGAAATTACAAAATGACTAAAATAATTAAATATTAAAGAAAATAATTGACAATTGAAAGAAAAATTCGAAAAGTGGTGAGAATGATCGAAAACAGAACAAAACTATTAAAAAGAATTAAAGAATAATTATAAAATTTAAAGAGAATAATTGTATATTGAAAACTGTTGAAAATTATAGAATAAATTATAGATTTATTTATTAATGAAATTAAAGTTATTTGAATTGATATTTATAAATTTAAATTTTCATCAATTTAAATGATTTTTTTAAAAAAAGTATCAGATTTAATTATTATTATAGATTTAGATTTTTAAATTATAATAAATTCCATGCAAGCTCAAATTCAATTGTTCTAAACTGCAATTTATTTAATTTTTAATCTTCTGAATTGATTCAAAAATCACTAATTCATTAATTTCAGCTGCTATTAATATAATTATCAATTGTTACAAATATGTTATTTTAGATGTTGATTTATTTTGTGTAACTTTTTTTGTCACGTCTTTTCTTTAAATATAGAATTATTAAATGATAATTTTGTTCTAGGATTATCATGTGATTTTAATTTACGCTCCTGACGAAAGAGCCGTCGTTTACGATTTAGATAGTTCTCTTCCGTTTCCAACTCATCTTTGGAAATATATAACGGAAACGTTTAGAAATGACGAATCTCTTCCTCCCGAATACCACAGAAGATTTAGACTTGTTCCTGCTATTACGTATTTACAGCATTTTGCTTCGAACAGACATCACATGAAACGCAATGATGGCACGTGGATTAAACCACCACCAGAACATCCTCCTATTTCAACACCTAGTATGTAAAATTTACAAATAGCTGAAAACAAAATACGAGATTTTAATTCTGCAATTAAAATTAATTCTTTTCTTCACTTTTTTCAGCATGTAAAGATAATTTAGATACGTTTATTAACATGAACGAAGAAATTGGACTTGGAGTGATATTGAGTCTGAAGCAATTAATAAGTCGATTCTGTGGAATAAACACCAACGCCAATGCACCTCAACAACCCTAAGTCCAAAAAGAACTCCAACTAAAATTATTTAAAAATTCACAATTTTAAATCGTTGCTCGTAACACTTTCGGCCTAAATGAATTTGCCGAGTACTTAATGAAACAAAGCACGATTCAAAATTGTGAAAAATAGATTTTTAATTAGATAAATTTGGACTTAATCGCAAAATATTTCGTTTCGACATTAATTATTGAGAAAGTCCAATTTCCAACGATATCAAAATTTCAACGAATATTTCGCAAGTTTTTATTGTACATTTAGAATTTCAGAACTCAAAAGTTCAATAGTTTTGAACAAAATTTGTGTCGATAATTCACTTTTTCTTCTCAGCTTTTTTCAATCATTAAAAATGAAAAAAAAAAGTAACAAATTTAACATTATACATGTTTTTCACTCCAGCTTTTACAATTTTCCAAAGTCTCTTATTAAGGCAAGAAGTGAGTTAAATTAAAGAAATAAATTTTTATTAAAATTAAAGTTTTACTTTAATTTTAAAATAAAGAATTTTTCGATAAAATAGAATAAGTACAAATTTTTAAAAAATATTAATTCCTTTTTTTTGAGTCTTGAAATATCTTATCAAAATGTCACTTCTTTTCCCGTGTGTATTAATTAAAAGATTATTTTTGAGAAAATATGTGTGCTTTTGAAAAGGAGTGGACCTTTTTTGTAAGATGGCATTAATTTACAAAAACGCCTTTTTGTGCTTATTCTGACTCGCAGCTTCAATCGATCCATGAAGTTTTTAAGTCCCTCCTTTTTAGATCCATTTTACACAAGACCTTTACCAAATGTAATAATACATTTTAAAAGGTCAGCCTTTTATACGTGTTCTTATTCATACATAAATTTTTATAAAAAATCACGACGCTTTCTGTCTCGCAGCTTTAATCGTTATCAGCTATATTACAGCCATTTCGTCAAAGACTGATATATTCAAACGAATGACAACATTTATTTCGTCATTTGTTCGTATTTCTCTAACAAAAATTCAAATAACTTAATAATGATTATTTTACCCATTTTATTATTTGATTTTTTTTATTTTTAGAAAAAGATTATAAAATTTCAAAACACATTTTACGATTTTAAAACATTTTAAGCATTCTATCACATGATGTTATAGAACTTTTAATCCTTCTTTTTTTGTTTTTGAAGACAAAATAAATTTTCTTTAATAAATTGTTAATTTGACATTCCCTTTTTCATAAAATTCTTACCTTTGGTAATTCTTGCCATACTTTACAAATGTAGAACTTACAATATTGAATAATGAGACTTACTCATTTTGTCTATTCAACCTATAATGAATACTTAAGAAAAAAAATTTTTGATCCTTAAAATAAAAATTCTATACATTTTTATCAAGCGTTACAGTTAAATTAACGTTTTATTTAGCTTTTTTTACATTTCTAAACAAAATTATAATCAAAGTGCCTATCATATTTTCAAATTTAATAATTTGAATATGAATAAATTTTTGATAAATTTAGGAATTATATATTTATTGTAAATTGAATGAAGAAACATTGGAATCATTATAATGATTTTGTAATTGACGACGCCATTTAGATTTTAATTAGGCAAATTAGATAATGAAATTTAATGATTAAGAAAAAGTGATTAAATAGATATTTTGTATAAAACAATTGGAAAGTACTTATGTATCAAGTTTGTCTTTTGTTTGGTAAAGCTTGATAAAAATCATTTTAAAATAATAATCGTCAAATAATATTATTTCAAGAAATTAATAATCGAATACAATGGTTGAAAAATATTTTGTCTTTAATTGTATTCCTAACAAATTATCTCCAATTAAAATTTTAATAAATTTACCTTCTTTAAAAAAATTATCTGGTTCAAATTGTTTACAATTTAACTAAAATTGTTTGATTGGTCGACCGATTTAAATTTTAATGTATCCAAATTTTAATCAATCCATAAATTAAATTTATCCAAATATCAATCTATCCAAAAATTAATATCTATCCAAATTAAAATTTTTCCATAATTTCCAATTACATATATTCCAATTTATAAGAATTTGACTCTTTTTAAATTTTAACTAATAAAAATTTTTATTTACTTTATCATAATTCAATACATTTTAATCTACTCAAATTTTATTATTTAAAATTGTAATAAACCCTAATTCTCCGAATTTCAATTTATCCAAATTTTAATCGATTTACCTACGACATATTACAATCATTATTTAATTTTTTGAAATGTTAATGTATTAAAATTTAATTGGGTCCAAATATTTGTTTCATGTTTTTAATTATATTAATTTGTAATTTTTGGCATTCAATTTTTAAATTTTAATATATCCAAATTTCAATCTTATACCAATTTTAAGCGAATTAAAATTTAAAACCATGTAACTTTTAATCAACTCTAATTATTATTTATCATAGAATTTACTAATTAAAACTTGTATCGCTTTAGAGTTTTTTAAATCAAATTGTAAATTACCTAAACTTTGATTCTTTAAATTTTAATCAAATACAATATAATTGATCAAAACTTCAATTAATTCAAAATTTAATTTTTCCACATATTTAAATTATCTGTATTTAAATATAAATCTATCCAAAAACACAATTTATTAACATTTAGATTTAGGTATCTAAATTTAATCGACTTAAATTACAATCTATACAAATTTCAATCCTATTCAAATTTTAAGCGATTCAAATTGAAAACAATCGAATCAAATTTTTATTTGTCATAGCATTTCGAAATTTTTAAAATTAAATTATAAATTACCTAAACTTTAATTTATTAAAATTTCAATCTAATCAAATTCAATCGACAGAGTAGAGTAAACTTATTTGATAAAATAAATTCTTAAATGTAAAATAATGACGTATAATTTCACAATTGAATACAGTTAAAATATGTAATATTTGAACCACTCATTGAAATCTATTTATAAAAATGCTAAAATAAGATGAAAATCTTTTTTAACCATTCGGTTACAAAATTGTCGAATGTAATGAAATGGGATCAACAGATGAGTTTTAAAACGTCACTATGACAAAAACTGTTCAAGTCTAACTTAAAACTATATACTTACCATTTATCTCAAATATCTAATGTTGATATTATGACAATTTTAATAATCAACTTGTTCACTTCGTATAAGGATTCACTGAAATAACCCAAACTAATACTTTAATGTTAAGAATTGTAATCATTCTAAATCTTGTAACTTTTCCTGAATTGATCATCTAGAAGTGAACAAGACACAACTGTTGATTCTACAGTTATCGTAGAAACTTAGCTTGTAAACATTTTAGATGTGGTCAAGTTAACACCACTTTTTGCCTTCCTATTATCCTCACTATCACCCTTTCAACTTTCATCGTCGTGTCTGAATCCTAAATCAATTAAACTTTGAAAAAGAAGAAAAAAATTCTTAAATAAATTGTTTTACTACAACTTACAATAAATAATAATAATATATACACTTACTTATACATATACAAATATTTATTAATATTTATTACTATTTATGAATCATTTTTTGTTACTACAGGTATAGATTATAAATTATAAATTGTGATTATATTATGTATCAATGTCGATACGAATTGTGAGAACTTTTATCAACTTGTTCATTCTATGTATTAATTATATGTATTATATGTATTATATGTATTATACAGTACATATTTAAAAATGTATATGTATACAGCAGCGTTTGACAAACTTTTTACTGCCACTTCCAATAGCAGTCATATGTTGTTTTTTTTCTTCTTTATTTAACTGTTGTACATTTTTCGTAATTACTTTACGTATTACCTATATAAATTATTTATCTTTTCTTGTAAAACTTTGTATCTTTAAAATAATTATTATTAATTCCGATTTTTTAACTATTTACACTATTTATTATTGATATATTTTCTTATAGATAGAAATATATTATATAATTTTTCTTCTATTCTTGTTTTTAAAATATAAATTCAAGTTTGTCCAAAATTGCGGCTGGTCCACATCGAAAACTTATGGTTTGGTTCGAAACAATGATTAATAACAATTTAACTGTTTGAATGTATTATATTCAATTTGAAAAAATATATAAGTAATTACAAAAGTTTTTAAAAATAAATTTTTTACATTCTGCTCTCGTCGTCTGACACAAAAATACATAATAAGAATATCTCTTAGGTTAAAAGTACAAGTGACTGGACAATTTATAATTCACGTTTATAATATCGAACTTAAATTATTAATCAGGCTGTAAATTATTAATTCACCCAAATTTCACAAAACTGATTTTAAATAAATGTTTTTTTATCTACATTTTCTATTATAGTTTATTTTATCTCTGACCTGTGAATTTTTGTCATTGTTAGAACAATTTCATTTTACAAAATTAGAAGCATTTATATATAAATCAATGGGAAATTAAATTACGTACACATATTTAATGTTTATTTTCTTCAAAACTAGTGACGATGCAATTCTAATAACAGTTTTAACAATATCTTATATTTAACGTTTTATAAAAGTTTTAAATTCAGTACATACACTACACAACAGAATCAGTCGATATTATATTACTTGGTCAGATTACAATTTTCAAATCGATTTTTCTAATACTAACACTTTCTTTATTTGACCTTTGTGAATATGATATTATCGACTTTCATCTGACTTTTAATAACATTTTTTGCAATAACAAGTAATTATTATACTAGGAATAATTTACACTAAGCGAGAAAATATTGCTAAAACGAATGTGAACTCTCACAAATGAAATACAAAATTCAAAGCGATGTGACTAATAACAAGAAATCTGTTATAATATTAATATTATAAATACATTTTTGCATTCGATGAAATAAAAAGAATGATATTCAAAATCCTCATTAGTGTAATATAGGTACACTCAACTGAGTATTTTGAGCATAACTTGATAAAATCAATCAACACTTTACAAATACTTGATGAGCAAACATTCTCTTCACAAAAATATCGTTTTCACTTCACAACTTGTACGTTCCACTAATTGAACAATTTCTTCATTTATTTTGTTTAGTAATAACAAAAAATCACGCAAGAAAATATTAACTAGAATGTCGAACTAATTATTACTTGCATTATTGAAACGATTTTTTTTGTTATTAAAATAGTCGATTTTCTTATACAGTTAAAGTTCATTTGAATAAAAATTCTTGGAATGTAACTCAGTTACTTAAAGATTAAAAATTGATGTTAATAATAGTGGAAATGTTAAAAAGTTGAGAAAAATTATTTTACTAAAAAAAAAAAAAAAATCTTTCAAATCATACTATAAGTTGAAAATTGAACAGATGAACTTATAACTGTATAATAACTTTCATTATGTATAATAGCTTTAGTTTACAGCACCATAAAACTGTACTTTATTCGAAAGTTTTAAAATCAATCAAAAAATTGAAAATAAATTAATTTCAAGTTCTATAATACGGCCTAGCCATACTATATGTGGACAGTGGAATATTGTTCTTTGACAAGTGGTGCGCATCTCCTTGGTCATACTCTACGTCGTAGTATATTCCGCTTTGATTCTGTAACAGAAAAACATGTTTTTAATTTGAATAAAATTAATAAATAATTTTAACTTTACAAAAGGAACAAGAATCCAAATTATTAAGGCCGTTGGAGACACAGAGTCCGCAGAGAATCTGTAGGGGGGAGCAGTGGTTCTCAAAGACTGTCCCCATGCGTTTTGAAGACTTAGGAATTTTTCGCGACAAAGTCCAACACTTTTCCCACAAAAGAACATCGTACTGCATATTCTATTGAAATAAAGATTCAGAAAAATACTTACTTTTGATAAATCAAGTATTTCCTGAGCTTTAGTGTCTCGAGGAAATTCGTGTGATGAAAACAACCTCCAATGATGTTCCATGTTTGGCAATTTTTTCCAATAAAACCAGACACTTTTTCCGAAAATGAAAATCGTAGTGAAAATTTAATTTTAACTAGCACTTTTTCACTTATTTTGTTTTTGGCATTTGAGTTTTTAAATTGCGTCAGTCTCTCGAGGAAATACAAAATCACTTGACACTTCACTCATTGATTCGGACTTTGACAATTTTTTCCGTCAAAACCCGACACTTTTTCCGCAAATGGTCATCGTAGTGTAAATTTAAATTTAATTAGCTTTTTTTCACTTTTTTTGTTTTTGGTATTTGAGTTTTTAAATCGCGTCAATCTCTCGAGAAAAGTAAATTTTTTTCAATTTCATCAATGAAAATGTCAAACAATGTAGCAGAATATAGTTTGTCGTGCGCTGTTCTGATACGGCATTTTCGGGTACTATAATTCACACGGCGTCGCCTTTGAAATTATAGACAGGCGTACATTATATTCATTATATTAATCAACCTATTTATAAAATTCAATGTTTGGATATTAATTGTAAAAATTTAATATAAAAAATTAATGTCAAGTTCCAAACATAATTTTGCTAACTTTGTACAAAAAATGAAAGTTGTTTGTTATTTCAAGTGTAATTAGCTCTATTGAAAAGACGCATTTAAAATAATTTAAACCATTCAAATGCAACAAGTACATTATTTATTGTAAATCATGCATTAATAATTTCTAAACAATTTAAATATTTTTTAAAATCTAAGAGTTGAAGGAAAACCAGTAGAGCTTATTTAGTTTATCAGAAGAATGCAACCCGACTTACAGAGGAGATGGGAAATAGATATTGTATAGGAACTGAAATAAGTGTTTCTTTTAATTTTTTAAAATTAAATAAACAGAGCATTCGATAAATATTTTATACATAACGTAAAAATTAAAGAAATAATTAAAACGCAAGAAAGGACTAAAAAAATAGTGTAATATCAAAAAAATTAAATGAACAGGAAGAAAATGGAGAAATGTTTTTTTCTTAATCTAACAAACTGTAAAAAATGTAAAAAGTAAAAAAGAATAAGTAAGTAAGTTTGTAAAAAAACTCTCAAGAAATAGACAAGATGTGAAAAGAAATTGAATAAATTTACAAAAAAATAAGTGTATTTACTTTTAAAAGTATAGAAATAATTATTATAATTAACGTAATAAAAAGTTTAATGAATGTATAAATAAGAAAAGTGTGTAATATAATATTAAATAATTTTTATAAAAAGAAGAAAATTAAAGAAAATCCTAAAAAGAACAGAGACAAATACAAAAAAAAAAAAAATATCAAAAATACCTAAACGGAGAAAAAATTTTAAAAATGTTGTAAAAATAATAAATTATAATATAAAAATGAAAGTAAAATCTCTTAAAAATCTTGTAAGAATATTACCAAAGGAAGGATTATTGTGAATATGGAAATTAATTAATATTATTGAATTAAGATGCATTGAAATTTAAATTAATTTAAATTTAAAAGTTGGTACAAATTGGAATATGAGTTCATTGACGTTTGGAATTTATATAACTTTTAATGACTTGAAGATATACAAATCTAATATTATTTTTTGATAACTTGATACCAAAAATTTGTAAATTGTAGGTATTTTGATCATCTGTATTAATACAATTTTTTAAATTTTATAACGAATAAAATATTGAAATTTTCAAGATTTATCCACAAATTTCTGTTTTTTTTATGATTTGCGATACTCTACATGCAATATTGGACATCCGGTGAATTGAAAAGTTTTTTTTTCATTTAAATCAATAACAGCCCTGTTTATAGATTACATTTATTTTATTTATTTCAAGCAATCTATACATATATCTTTGATGAATAATTTGATCTCTGTTTCCGAACTTCTATGTAAGTCGGGTTGCCTTGTTTCTCTGCACTAAATAAACCATAAGGATTTATGATGTAACTCTTAGTATTTGAGAAATAATTTAGCAAAAAAAAAGATAAAATTTTTTCCTACATAAATTTTAATTTGTTAATTTTAAATTATGCAATTCTTTATTACAATATTAAATATAATAAACAAATTAATAATGTTCTAAAACAAGTATTAAAGTAAATTTCTTATTTCTTCAAAATAAAAGAGAGAATTTTTGTTACATAATATAAATATTATATAATTTTTTTTTAATATATTGAATGTTTTAAAAATAAAATAAATTAGTTCCAAAATGATATTAGATTAAACTACATATCTTTTAAAAATAAAATGTAAGAAACTACTTGGTAAATAAATTATATTTACTTATTTAATTTTAAATCATACATTTTTTAAACCACGTTTTTTTTTCTTATAAAAAAAGAGATATAAATTTGTCTGTGCAGCATAAAATACATACAATTTATTGACAACATTTTCAGAAAAAGCTGTCTCAAATTCGACCAATTCAGATAAAAATTCTAAACATGACAGTTAAATTTCAAAAATATTTGTTAACATGCCCAAGTTATTAAATATTTAACAAATTTAGATCAGAAATAAGAAACTTTGTGCTTATTGACCGAAGCAAAAATTAAATTTTTCTACAAATGTCGTGGAAAAAATTTTGTAAATTGCGAATGTTGCACTTTCTTGAAAGCTAAATCGTTTTTATAGATCTTTTTTGTTAAATATTTAATAACTTGGGCATGTTAACAAATATTTTTGAAATTTAACTGTCATGTTTAGAATTTTTATCTGAATTGGTCGAATTTGAGACAGCTTTTTCTGAAAATGTTGTCAATAAATTGTATGTATTTTATGCTACACAGACAAATTTATATCTCTTTTTTTATAAGAAAAAAAAACGTGGTTTAAAAAATGTATGATTTAAAATTAAATAAGTAAATATAATTTATTTACCAAGTAGTTTCTTACATTTTATTTTTAAAAGATATGTAGTTTAATCTAATATCATTTTGGAACTAATTTATTTTATTTTTAAAACATTCAATATATTAAAAAAAAATTATATAATATTTATATTATGTAACAAAAATTCTCTCTTTTATTTTGAAGAAATAAGAAATTTACTTTAATACTTGTTTTAGAACATTATTAATTTGTTTATTATATTTAATATTGTAATAAAGAATTGCATAATTTAAAATTAACAAATTAAAATTTATGTAGGAAAAAATTTTATCTTTTTTTTTGCTAAATTATTTCTCAAATACTAAGAGTTACATCATAAATCCTTATGGTTTATTTAGTGCAGAGAAACAAGGCAACCCGACTTACATAGAAGTTCGGAAACAGAGATCAAATTATTCATCAAAGATATATGTATAGATTGCTTGAAATAAATAAAATAAATGTAATCTATAAACAGGGCTGTTATTGATTTAAATGAAAAAAAAACTTTTCAATTCTCCGGATGTCCAATATTGCATGTAGAGTATCGCAAATCATAAAAAAAACAGAAATTTGTGGATAAATCTTGAAAATTTCAATATTTTATTCGTTATAAAATTTAAAAAATTGTATTAATACAGATGATCAAAATACCTACAATTTACAAATTTTTGGTATCAAGTTATCAAAAAATAATATTAGATTTGTATATCTTCAAGTCATTAAAAGTTATATAAATTCCAAACGTCAATGAACTCATATTCCAATTTGTACCAACTTTTAAATTTAAATTAATTTAAATTTCAATGCATCTTAATTCAATAATATTAATTAATTTCCATATTCACAATAATCCTTCCTTTGGTAATATTCTTACAAGATTTTTAAGAGATTTTACTTTCATTTTTATATTATAATTTATTATTTTTACAACATTTTTAAAATTTTTTCTCCGTTTAGGTATTTTTGATATTTTTTTTTTTTTGTATTTGTCTCTGTTCTTTTTAGGATTTTCTTTAATTTTCTTCTTTTTATAAAAATTATTTAATATTATATTACACACTTTTCTTATTTATACATTCATTAAACTTTTTATTACGTTAATTATAATAATTATTTCTATACTTTTAAAAGTAAATACACTTATTTTTTTGTAAATTTATTCAATTTCTTTTCACATCTTGTCTATTTCTTGAGAGTTTTTTTACAAACTTACTTACTTATTCTTTTTTACTTTTTACATTTTTTACAGTTTGTTAGATTAAGAAAAAAACATTTCTCCATTTTCTTCCTGTTCATTTAATTTTTTTGATATTACACTATTTTTTTAGTCCTTTCTTGCGTTTTAATTATTTCTTTAATTTTTACGTTATGTATAAAATATTTATCGAATGCTCTGTTTATTTAATTTTAAAAAATTAAAAGAAACACTTATTTCAGTTCCTATACAATATCTATTTCCCATCTCCTCTGTAAGTCGGGTTGCATTCTTCTGATAAACTAAATAAGCTCTACTGGTTTTCCTTCAACTCTTAGATTTTAAAAAATATTTAAATTGTTTAGAAATTATTAATGCATGATTTACAATAAATAATGTACTTGTTGCATTTGAATGGTTTAAATTATTTTAAATGCGTCTTTTCAATAGAGCTAATTACACTTGAAATAACAAACAACTTTCATTTTTTGTACAAAGTTAGCAAAATTATGTTTGGAACTTTACATTAATTTTTTATATTAAATTTTTACAATTAATATCCAAACATTGAATTTTATAAATAGGTTGATTAATATAATGAATATAATGTACGCCTGTCTATAATTTCAAAGGCGGCGCCGTGTGAATTATAGTACCCGAAAATGCCGTATCAGAACAGCGCACGACAAACTATATTCTGCTACATTGTTTGACATTTTCATTGATGAAATTGAAAAAAATTTACTTTTCTCGAGAGATTGACGCGATTTAAAAACTCAAATGCCAAAAACAAAATAAGTGAAAAAGTGCTAGTTAAAATTAAATTTTCACTACGATGACCATTTGTGGAAAAAGTGTCGGATTTTGCCGAAAAAAATTGTCAAAGTGGGAATCAGTGAGTGAAGTGTCAAGTGATTTTGTATTTCCTCGAGAGACTGACGCGATTTAAAAACTCATATGCCAAAAACAAAATAAGTGAAAAAGTGCTAATTAAATTTAAATTTTCACTACGATTTTCATTTTCGGAAAAAGTGTCTGGTTTTATTGGAAAAAATTGCCAAACATGGAACATCATTGGAGGTTGTTTTCATCACACGAATTTCCTCGAGACACTAAAGCTCAGGAAATACTTGATTTATCAAAAGTAAGTATTTTTCTGAATCTTTATTTCAATAGAATTTGCAGTACGATGTTCTTTTGTGGGAAAAGTGTTGGACTTTGTCGCGAAAAATTCCTAAGTCTTCAAAACGCATGGGGACAGTCTTTGAGAACCACTGCTCCCCCCTACAGATTCTCTGCGGACTCTGTGTCTCCAACGGCCTTAAGGTTGAAAAATGTGCATTTTTTTGGTATAATTTCGTCATAATAATTATATTTTTTATAGAAGTACCAAATTTACTGTTTGCATAAAATTGAACAGCTTCAGAAAAACTTTCTTCTCGAAGAAATTAATTGATTTAAAAGGATAAGAGTGCAGCCATATTTTCAGTTACATATTATAGAGACATCACAGGTTGTCACCTATATAATTCTCCTTTTTTCATCTACATATTTAAATAATTAAATCTGCGATTTTGATAGTTCACCTTCTTCAAACAATTTTTTTTATCTTTAAGGATGTTCTGCCTATTGACATACCCTCGAACTAAAAGATGGTTTTTCAGATGAAATTAAATTTTTTTTAAAATTGATTACACCCAATTTTGAAAGACACAGTTGTACATTTAAAAAAAATTAAGTTGATTCAAAATTTGTTACCAAAATAATAAATTAATAACATTTCTTGTTTTTTCTTCAAAGTTTGTGAACAATTGTAATTTCCATCCATTTTTGACAAATTATATCTCATTTTAATCTTCTCTGCAAGTCTGTTCGTTGAATTTTTTAAATAATATTTTGTTAAAAAGTTATCTATTAAACAAATAAAATTTTACTATTATATATGTTTTTTAAACAAAATTTTTTTTAACAAAATCCAACAAACAGAGAATGTTTCAAAGATTAAAGTGAGTTATTATTTGTCATCAAAATTGAATGAAAATCACAATTTTTCACAAACATATAGAAAAAACACAAAATATTAAATAATTATTATTTTTGATACCAAATTTTGTATCAGCGTAATCTTTTTGAAAAATGTATAACAGGGTCTTTCAAAAACGGGTAAAATCAATTTTTAAAAGATTTTTTGTTTTCTGTGAAAAACTGTTTTCTAGTTTGAGGTTATGTCAATGGGCTGAGCATCCTTAAAATAATAGCTGTTTAAAATTTTGAAGAAAAATAGTATTTAACTATAAAGATCGATTGATTTAAGAATGTGATATTTCAAAAATAGTTAATTTTCCAATTTAGAAACAGTGATTTAAATTTACGAATGTTTAACCAGAATTGATTAGCTTAAGAATTTTTTTTTAATATCCCTGCGACTTAAATAAATTCAAAAATCAATGTTTATGGATTCAAATAATAATTGAAGTCCAAATTAAAAATTTCTTTTAGATAATATACATGATTTTAATGATTTTACAAAATTTTTTTATTCGATTTAAATTTTAATTATTTCTCAATTTTAATTAATTTCAACTTAAATTAATCCTAACTTTTATTGGTCGAAACATAATTAAAATTCTTACCAATTACTGTCAATTTTACAAAAACTATGTTTTCAAAGAAATTATTAAATTAAAGGGCGACAATAATTGAGATAATTTATTGTCAATTCAAATAAATAAATTTAATTCAAAATTTAGAATTCTAGTTGCGAACTTAAAAATATAACTTCAATTAATTTCAATTCTATCTATCAAAACTTGAATTTATCCAAATATTAATGGATTGAAATTTCAAATTATCTGATTTTAAAATTATCCCAAATTAAATGAATTTTTAGTCGAGGCAAAATTCAATATAACAGAATTTTAATGTAGAGATTTTAATTGTTATTATCAAATTAATTGAAACAAATTAAAATTTCAATTTAATTATTATTTTATCAAGATTGTTTTTTATTTAAATTTCACCTGGTTCGAATTTCAATACACCCAAATGTCAACTGATTAAAATTTTAATCCGTGAAGATTTCAAGCGATCTCCATTTCTTATTATAATTTTAACCAAACGTAAATTTAATTGCTCAGGACTTGAAATTATCAAACTTCAATAATTTGTCTAAATATTTGTCAATGCAAATAATCTGAATTTTAATTAATCCACATTTTAATCTACTTAAATTTTATTCGATCCAAATTTCTGAAACAATCCATTTTTCAATCAATCCCAATTTTTATTGGTTAAAAATTTAGTAATTATAATAGTAATTAATTGTAAAATTAATTAATGAAAATGTCAAATTATTCGAATTTTTTCTTCAAATCATTTAATTAATTTAATATTCAATTAGTCAAAAAATCAATTGAGCCATATTGTATTTCATTCGAATTTTACTCATATTCAATTTTCAGCGAATCACACTTCAATTATTAATACAGATTTCGTTTAATCAAAATAAAAGATACAAATTAATTATTTTTTACGCTAATTTGCTCAATGTCTTTTTTCTGTATTAGTCTTTATATAAGCCTTTTTTTTGTACCCTATTTTTGGATATCTCGAAATCAGATTAAAATTTACGTACTGATTCAGGTAATAAGTTCATTCAAAATATTATTAAAGATTTGGTTCTTAACATATTTTAGTAAATACGAATTATTTACCAAATCTTGTAAAAAGTACACGGATACATGAATATCCCATGTGTGAAAAAAGTTAAACAAATTTGATTTTATTTTTCTGTATAAAATTAATATTTTAAAATAATTATTTGATATAGCTAAAAAAGTGACTGCGCTCTAAAATTATTGTCCTATAAACAAATTAATTGTCCAACATTTTTATGCTGTTCATTCATTTTATATTTATTTTTATTTAAAAATGGCTAAATCTGGAGAAAAAAATGTTCAACAAACTTGAATTTTTAAACCGAAATTTAAAAAAAAATGTGAAATGTAAATTAATAACATACTGCTAATGAAGATCTAGATTTTGGTCTAGGCACATGAAATCCACTACTTTGGGGTATCAAATCTGCTCGATCCTTATCCTGTGGCTCGGAATCAGAACTATCTGGATCAGGCTGTTGTCTACGCCTGGATCTGGGGGGTGCTTGAAGACGGGGTAACGGAACAGGCGGTAAAGTTCCTTGAGCGCTTAATGTTGGATATCCAAAAACAGCAGAACTCGGCCGAGTTGGCCCCATGGGTTCCGTCTAAAAAAGAGCGAAAAACAAATAGGAATTATTTCTTTTTAGTTTATTATTTCTAAGATTTCCTTTCGTTTTTCTTACCGCATATAAATTAGCAGGCGTCATGTGTTCAGACATTGCCGGTAAATGTCCCCAAATATATGAAGGTATATTTGGAGGAGGTCCTTGCTTCACTGAAGCCAAGGTACCCACAGAACTCATTCGAGCTAAAGTTGCTGCAAAACATAAACAGAATTATTTTAAAAATCTATGTATAGGGTACATGTTTGTCACATTATTATTTTCAAATTCCCTTTTTTTCAGATTTCAAACTAGACAATTTTTCCAGATTTGTTCTTTTAATAATTAATAGCAATACTACTAAAATATTAAGGGGCTTAAAGGTAATTAAAAAAAAAACGGTTTTAAAAAGTTCAACATTCGTTGACAGTCATTTTGAATTTCAGGATTAGACTTTAACTTTAATTTAAAACTAAATATCTTTGAAATTAAATAAAAAAAAACAAGATCACTTACTTGGTAGAGTTCCTGGGATACCTCCTTGCATGTATCCATAAATTGGAGACCCCATGGCTTTCTGTTCACGAGACCACCGCCGACTAGAACACAAAATAGTTTTATCAAAAAAATGATAAAATAATAAAATACATAATAATAAATGTTTAATTAATAAGTAAAAATAAAGTATTAAGATTGTATAGTACGTAGTAACTGAGATTAATTTTTACTATTATAATTATTAATTTTCACTAATATATTTAACAAACACAATATCAAATTTTGTAGACATGATAAAATTTGAAAATAATTAAATTTAAATGGACATTTGACTAAAATTATTGTAATCGAATGATAATACGTTATTCATCATAAACTTTAATGACTCGATTATTTATTCAGTACAATTTTTATTATTCAGAATTTTCATTTAATAATGAAATTCATTTGCATAATTTTTGGTAAATATAATTTTTATTACTTACACATAATTAATACATTATTTAATAAACTTGAATAATCAAACATTCATAGATCAGAATTATTATTTTTCTGAATCATCAATTAACATAACTTTTATTTTGCATTATTTCAATTTTATAGAAATTTTAGAAAGCATAATTTTTATCTCACTAGAACTTGATTTATTATAATTTTTATGCTTCCGAATTTTTTAATAATATAATTTTTGCTTAAACAAGTATTTTTTAACAGAATTTTCATTTCTCTATCTTGTCTAATTAAATAAAATGATTGAATTCACAACAATTCTGTAACGAAAATATTCGGTTAAAGAAAATTATGTTGATAGAAAATTTGAAAGTATAAAAACTACGACAAATTAAACTTTAAGTTAAAACAAATAATATTAAATAGAAATTATGTGTTTTCTACGGTAAGATAGAAATAATGCAAAATCAATTTTTTTTAAATGAGGATTCAGAAAAACAATAATTTTGTTCAATGAATACAGAATTTTGATCAAAGATAGTTTAAAGTAAACCAAAATTCTATTTTAAATGAAAATAGTCCAATAAAAATGACCATTTCCAGAAAACATTTTGATAAATAAGAATTCAATAAAATGAAAATTATTATTCAAAATACTTACCTCCACATTACGAGACACACAACAGTCAGAATTATAATAATTAAAGCTGCTACAGAAGCTCCAACAGCAACTGCTAACACTTCACCATCTCCTTCACATTGCGCTCCATAATAATTTCCACCACATCTGAAAAATTTAAATCATTATCAGTGGATAATAATATATGTATTATATTACTGAAATATGCCTTAGTTTAGACGATTTTTTCAGTGTATTTGAAACTTTAGAAATCATCTTAGAAAACCATAAAATTCACCCTGAAAATTTTGTTTCATTAATAAATGATTTTCTAATATATTACTCATTAATCGACAAAATTTAATTTATTGTCCTTTTTTATTAATTTTTTCAATAGATATTCTTTTCCAAATCATTAGTGAAAGTAATGGTAAAACTAAATATAGCAAAACGTTTTTATAGTTTTTAAAACAATTTCTAATCTTATAGACCAAAATTCTATAGAAAATTACTGATATCGATATTTTGACAAATTTTGTAAAAATACTGAAAGAAAATCATTTTTACTTACGAGCATTGCATTTGATCTCCTTGATACGAACAAGTGCCTCTATTATTACAGTGTGAGGATGGACAAGACAGACAGACTCTTCCAGCATCACTGGGATCATTTGCATGTGGATCTTTAAAACCAGATGCACAATTGCATATAAAACTACCCCAAGTATTTGTACAACTAGCTGACGAGTGACAGTCATTTAATTCGGAAGACGCACATTCATCCAAATCTGTAAATATTTACAACAACAAAAATCAATATTTTGCATTTAATTTTTCTCAAAATTTGTATACAAATGAAGAAACTTTAAAACCTCATGTGGTAGGGGCTTCTGAAATTTTTATTTTGTTATCTACAATTTGATCCAACAACAATTATTTTATATTAAAAATTGCAGATTTGAGGAAAATTATTATAAAAATGTCGACTTTATTTAAAAGTCAGTAGAAACGCAGGGATTTCTCAGGAATTTACCAGAAATTCCCAGAAATTTCCTAAGAATTACCAGAGATTTTCCAGGAACTCTTAAAGATTTTCGAGGAATTTTCCAAGGATTCCCATGAATTTCCCAAGAATTACCAAAAGATTTTCCAGGGACTTTTTGGGATATCCTAGGAATTCTCAGATATTTCCTAGGAATTTCCCAATAATTAAAAGAGATTTTCTAGGAATTTCCCAGGAAGTCCCAGAAATTCCCAGAGATTTTCCAGGAATCTATTGGCTGTGAACGATTGTCGAACGTTAAAGTTTCGTTTTAAGGGATAATAAGATTTGAAAAGTTAGTATATCATCCTTTTTCCTTCATGTAAAAATTATTTTCAACCACTTTTCTTGATATTTTACTGGTTGTCTACGGTATTCCGACCTAAACTGCATATTTCAACCTTCACTACAATTAATTTTTAAGTGCCCATAACTTTTAACTTATTGATCTAATCATTTTCTAATGTTCAGAAAAAAACATTAAATTTTGGGAGACTTTTTCAGGAAAAAAGCAAAAAAAAAAGTTATGAGCAAAAGGTATTTCAACTTCGACGATATTCCCTTATTACAAAAATATATAATACCGTGTATATTGGATATAGATCCTGCTGGACTCTCAACAAAGAGAGCACTGCTTCCGATATTATTATTTCTTCTGTGAATGACACCAAGAAGATGCCGCTGAAGTTCTCCAGCAAGACTAGCTCTTAGTGTTCTTGGCTCGTGGGCTAACTTGAGAGTTGCATTCACGAAAACGCCACTTTGACCCTGACTCACATCTCCTTGATAAATATTATTCACTAAGGAAACTACATATTCATCAGAGAATGGAGTCATCGACATGGCGGATTCGATCTGTAAATTGAATACAAAATTAATTATATTTTATAAAAAAGATGATAACAAAATATAGATTTGTAAAAATCACTCAATAAAATCAGTTATATTTCATAGATTTAGATTTAGAAAGTTAAAAATACAGGGTGTCTAGCGAATAATCATTTTGAATATCCCGGATCGTGAACTACGAATAACAATACTAGTTACATATTAAGTTGTTTAAATGAAATATTAAGAATAATTTAGAAAATAACTGCAAAAACAAAGTAAACAAATTATTTATAAATTTTAAAACATCATAAATACTATGCAGAAAAAAAAACAATAAGGTCGAAAATGTTGAAAAAATAAAAGAAAAGGAGAACATTAAGTAATAAACGATGAAAAAATGAGAACCTTAAAAAAACTAACAAATTATGAAAAAAAAACGATAAAATTATAAAAATTATTAAAAACATTAAGTATTCTAATGCAAAAATAAGAAACAAAATTTAAAATAAATTGAAAATATAAAAAGATAATTAAAAAACCTACAAAAAATAAATATATATTTTTTTTAAATGAAAATGTTAAGAAAATAGGCTGAAATAACACAAAAATTAAAACTACAAAAGAATAACACATTTTTTTCTAAAAATTAAAATATTTACAATTTTATTTTCTTTTTAATTAAGGAAATCCATGAGGAAACGTTAACATTTTAATAATGAGAAAAAACCTTGAAAAAATTTTTCGAAGGACGAAAAAAAAACAATAAACACATTTTTTTGTTTTTAAATCAAAAATTAAATTAAAAGAAATTATAGAATTTCGAGAAGAAGAAAAATATTTTAAAGAAATAGAAAAATATTGATAAAATGAGAAATTTATCATAACATCAAATTTACATAAAATAGAAGAAAGGAATAAAGGTTTTCAAAAATTATGAGAATTAATAAATTTTCATTATGAAAAAATACAGAAAAATGTACCACATAAATACATTAAGAAAATTAGAAATTATAAAATAAAAATTTACAAAATTATTAAAAGTTCAAAAAGTTATTAACAAAATTATGAAAGAACGAATAAATTAAAGGGAAATTAAAGAAATTTAAGGCGAAGTAAAAAAGTTTTAAGGAATGGGAAAAACTAAAAAAACATCAAATAAAAAATAATAAAGCAACATTTTGTAAAATGTAAAAAATCATTTACAAGTATTTAAAGAGCAATGAAAAAATTTACAAAATTTAAAAAAAATTATTAGAAATTTATAATTTGTGAAAATTCACCAAAAAATATAAAAACCAGTAAGAACAAAATAAGAAAATGTAAAAAAAACCCAAGTTAAAAGTCTAGAAAAAGAATTAAAAAATCCTCTGAAAATAACAATTTTTAGGAAATTATTCCCTAAATTTTTCGAATATTTCGACAAATTCCCGGCATTCTCCCTAATCGCTAGACACCCTGAAAGTAGGAAATTTTTCGAAATCTTTCAGACTCAAGTTTAAATTGTAATAAATTGTAATAAAGCAACATTTTGCAGATTGGAAAAAATCATTTACAAGTATTTAAAGAGCAATGAAAAAATTTACAAATTTTAAAAAATTTAAAAAAAAATGATTAGAAATTTACAAATTGTGAAAATTAACCAAAAAAATTTAAAAACCAGTAAGAATAAAATAAGAAAATGTAAAAAAAAACCAAGTTAAAAGTCTAGAAAAAGAATTTAAAAAAACCCCTCTGAAAATAACAATTTTTAGGAAATTATTCCCTAAATTTCCAAATATTTCGACAAATTCCCGGCATTCTCCGTAATCGCTAGACACCCTGAAAGTAGGAAATTTTTCGAAATCTTTCAGATTCAAGTTTAAATTGTAATCTGAATGCTATAAAAAAGTTCAGTTTGTAATTAAAATACTTACAGCTTTGTTTGCTTCATGAGCAAGTATTTGGTGTGACTCGGAATCTTTTTCTGCAAGTAATCTGTCCCAGACTACCTTTTTGTCGTAGAGTTTGTCAACTCTCATTGATACGACAATGCTAACGATTTCTGAAATATTTTCAAAAATTAATACGAATTTAAACAAATTTGAAATTGCTATATTATAATAATTTTCTTAGACTTGATTATTTTTTATAGAAACCACGAAAAAAACCCGTTTTAATATGTGACGCAATATGAAAAACGGGACCTAAGAAGGATAAAAATGTAGGTTATGTTTATGATTTTTGGAATGAAAATGTACAAAGGGGACTAACACTCAATGCAAACTTTTGATTAAATCTTCACTGCATCCGAAAATTAAGAAGGAACTTTTAATAAAGGTATGGAACTATCACTGAACATAACCAAAAATGTTTTCCTTCTTAGATCCCATTCTTCATATCGCGTCACATACGTATATAAATTTAAATCAGAGTACTAACTTTTACAGGGTAAAGTATGTTGTAGTCTTGCAAATCCAGGTTTGCAATGGCAAGCTGAAACACCCTGAACAGTAGCACATGCCTCATGTTGACTAGTATCACACGTACTGGAATCGCCGACAATACAAGTGTCAATTCTAACCAGGGGTTGAGTTGGTCTTCGATGAAATGTTGGTCTTCTAACAGGTATACCAGGTCGAGGTGTAGCTGCAGTATTTTCCGGTTGCGCTACAGCAAGTCTGCAAAATGTTTAGGTAAATTGTTTTTATTCAAAATACAAGAAAAAATGATATTTAACAAAATACAATAATAAAATTTCTTATTTTTATAAGTTTTCTTTTAGATTTTTTAATTAAATTATTTTAAGTATGAATGTATAAAAGAAAATGTCCTAATTTTATTCCATTTCTTTGAACTTTTTAAATAAATAAATAAATAAATAAATATTTCTAGTTGTTCAAAAATTTAATGAATTAAGACTTCAAATTATTTATCCGAATTTCAGTCGATTGACGCAGAATTTAAACACCTACTTGAAAAGAGGTTACTGTTAATAAGTCATTATTTTGCTTTTTGAAATAAAAAAACTAACTTTCACTGTAATTTTATTTAGACAAAATGTGTCAAGTTAAATTTCGAACGAAATGAACCAGTAAAACTCATAATTCCATAAAAATTGAAAAATATTTAGATTCAGAAAAAAATTCATACATAGTTTCTTTCGTTTTTCTAAAACGTTTCTGAATCTCAACAAGTTTGAATTTTTTTATCCAATGGCGGGTTTCAATGGTTTATTTAGTCTTAAATTGAATTTGACACATTTTGTCTTAATAAAATTTCATTAACAGATATAGTTTTTCTATTTCAAAAAATAAAATAATGACTTCAAACATAATCAGTTCTTGAGTATGAGGCACCAGTGAAATTTCAACATTTCATAAATTGCGTTGTTCAGAGGTACCAAATTTTTTTCTAGCAACATTTTGGATTTAAAATTACCCTACAGTGATAAAATTAAACAAAAATTCGGGTTTTAGAATTTTCAATTTTTTTTTTTTTATTAATCAAACGTTTTTTAAATCCATGAGTAATTTTCTTCAAAATTGTAAAAAAGACCCGTAAAAAATTGGAGAAAAAATAATTGAAAATTGTATAAGATGATAAAATTCAATCGCATTAAAAAAGCTTAGAATTTACAAACCCAGATCCTGCGAATGGGGGTTGATGAGTTCTAGTCGCTTGGAATGGGACTTTAGTAGCTTCTACATTTGGACTTGTGCTTTCGAATAAATTTAAATATGTTCTTTTTCCATCAATACTAACAAAACCTTGACCCTCAACAGCTGATGTTAAAATTACATCGTTATTAATCCCATTAATTGGTACTCGCACCGATTCTCCTAAAACATAAAAAAACAATATTATAATTATATAAAAAACACTTATGACTTATCCGTATTTTCATTTCAAAAATCACAAACATAATGTAAAATTTGTTGCTGCTTAGGTCTCTTTCTCAACATTGCCTTAAATTTAGCACTTATATTTCCATAACAATTTGTAATAAAATTTTGATTTTATAATTTTATATGTTTTACTCTCTATAAATTCTTTTAGTAAATATAATAATTTTTTAGAAACTATAACAATGCAAATTCTAGTTAAACTTTATCTCTTTAAATTCAAAATATGTCTTATTAACTTTTAATGAAATTAATTATTATCCGTAGCATGAAAATGTTTATTGTCCAAAGAGTTATTTTAATTTATTTTACATACCAGAACTTCCACCGGGGCCTTGAATAGCGGAAACTACAACATCAAATGTTTCATGGCTTTGAGGATGCCTAATTGGTGGACCATAAGGTCTATGTGTAGCCACTCCTTGCGTACCTGTGTAATCGAGGGTATCATCGAGAACAATTCCAGGTCGAGGGCGATAATGACCCGTGGTAGCTGAAAAAAAATTCTATTATATTTACAACTTTACAAATAAAGCAATTTTAGGATAAAAATGCGAGCAAACACACTACTCTGTTCTGGGGAAAGAAACCTATGGGAAATCGATTTTCTCACAAAATAAATTTGATTTTTTTCTGTAGATGATTACTCACTTTCTCTGTTGATTTGAAACATAAAAAATTGTTGTTTTGTTTATTTTCAAAAGAAATGATCATATATATTATAACATTGTTTATTATCATCAATTGTTATTCAAAATTAAAACTAAAATTTAGTATTTTCTGTATAAAAAAAAATTTCCTTTTCTTTCCTTGAAAGCCCGTAGATAAAAAAATATTTTATAAAAATTGACAATTTTACAATAAGAATCTTCCTATTTTTCTATGAGTAATAAAAAAATAAGGAAAGGCTTTCTTGGAAGGCATAAAAAATATAATAGTCATGATATTTTGAAATCGATTTGCACCGTTAGAATAATATGAATGAGAGTGAAATTAATATTTTCATAAAACTTAACTCTTAAAATCTGAATCAGTCAAATAGGACTGACGAGTTGTATTTGATTGATAAAGTGAGTTAAATATCGCGCTTCATCATTGTGTAAAAACTAATTAACTTTTAGTTAAATTTAATTTAAATTTTACTTGTAATTCGATGATACTGCAGTTAAGGAAATTTTATTTACTTATTTATTTAAGAGTGTCAATGGATTTAATTATTCTAGAATTAAATCAATCTTAATTTTAACTCATCACAAAATTCACCGTTTACAATTTTAATTGACAATAAATTTAATTAATTCGTAGCTTAAAAAAGATCTTGATCAGAATAAAGAATTTTTACTTCTTATTTCATGTTTGTTATAATTATTTTAATCAGCTTCAAACAACAAAATTCCAATTTATTTATTCAAATTTTAATCCATAATAAAGTAATAGTTCTTATTTTTATTGGTTTGAGTTTTCTTTTTGTGAAAAATTTAGTTGTGGATTTACTTCATTCAAATTTTAATTATTGTTAATTTCAATTCAATTATGCTTTTAATCAAATCCTAACAACAATTTAACAAAATTTAATTTACATAACCATTTAAATTTATCAAAACTGTTACAGTTTGACATTACAATTAATTCATTCCCCTTTTAAACGATTTAAATTTGCATTTATTCTAAGTTTAATTCAATAATTCCTATTTTGATCGTGAAAATTTCAATAACTGAAGTTTGGATAGAGTGTAATTAATTCAGATTGGTTAAATCTGAGATTATAAGCAAAATTAAAATGAATTGAAATTAAAATAAATTGATAATTATATCAATTAAAAATTATTAGAATTGATTAAGAGGAATTGGACGCATACTCGAAAAAGGTTATGTTTGAATTCTTTATTTTGGTTTTTGAAAATATTAATTAACTAATTAATTAATATTATTTTATTTAGGCAAAATGTGACAAATTAAATTTAAAACAAAAACCAAGAAATAATTATTATAAATAATAACTTCAGTTAAACCTAAATTAAACCATTAAAACTCGTAATTTGATAACAATAAAAAATTGTTTTGAAAACGAGAAAATTATAAATTTGTTTCTAAAACTCAAAACTCGCCAATTTGTATTTAATTAAGAGTGTTAATGGTTTATTTTGTTTTAAATTATATTTACACTTCTCGACTAAAACAAAAATTTTTAAGAAATTTTACTTTTTCGAAACTGTTAAATTTTGTTTTCTTATAATTTCTAATTTTTCGAAAAATGTATTCCTTGTTTTGTATTTTTTTCATAATTAATTTCATATTTTTTAAAGATAAATTTCGGAAAATCTTTTATTTCTTTAAAGATTTGCTTATTTTTTTAAGGTTTTTTTTTTAAATTTTTCTTCTTTTTTAAGTCATTTTTTAAAATTCTTACATAGTTTTAAATTTTTTCTTCTTAGATATACTTAACGATTTTTTCGTAGACTGCGTTTTTATTTTTATTTGCTGAGAGATATTTTTTTTACTTTTCTGATTTCTTACTGATTCACTCAAATTTTGGTAAATTTATTCAATTTATTTTCACATTTAATTATGTCTATTTTTTCGCAAACTTACTTATTCTTTAATAACATTTTTAGATTTCCTTGATTTTACTAAATTTATTGTTGAGATTGTTTTAAGTCTAAAGTTATAAAAAAAAAATTTAGTTTAGTCTTCTTAAACTGTTTTTTTATTCTCACAACTTCTTATTTTTTTAGTACATTTCTAGCAAATTTAATATTTTTTGGGTTTTTTTCATAGTTTGTTAGATTTTTACAAAAAATTGTTCTTTTTTTTTTGTTTATTTTATTATTTTGTTATTATTATTCTTTGCATTTAATTGGATTTTTTTTAATTTTATCATAATTTTTCTATTTCTTAGAAATCTTTTCTATTTTTTAAAATTGTTTAATTTTTATCCTTTAATTTACTATTTTGAAAAAAAATTTATTCGATATCTACTTTTATCTCCATTCTTTTTTAATTACTTAATTTTTATAATTTTTTTGATGACTTTTCTTCTTTTATTATAAATTATGTAAAGTTAACTTAAACTAAATTTTCTTGTTTTATTATAATTTTTCTGTTCCATAGAAATTTTTTCATTTTTTAAAAATTGTTTATTTATTTATTTATTATTATCTTTTAAACTATCATTACTCCAAGTTTTTAAAAAATGTATTCATTATATTTTTTCTTTATAATTTTTGAAATAATAGCCTAATTTTTCTAATTGTTAAAATATTTTTCTCTTTAGTAATTATAAACGATTTTTATTGATTTTCTTATTATTTATAAATGTGACTCGATATGAAGAAAGGGAATTAAATAGGAAAAATTTTTAGATTATGTTCAGTGACAGTTTTACCTTGATTATTATAAGTTCCTTTTTAATGTTACATAATCAAAATCAGTTTCTATTAACTATTTTGAATGTAATAAAGACTTTAATAGCAATAGTTTGCATTGAGTTTTGATCCTCTTTGCATATTTTTATTCCAAAAATCACAAATTTAACCTAAAATATTTTGCTTCTCAGGTCCCTTTCTTTATATCGCCTAACAAATAAATAAATAAATAAATAAATAAAATAAATATTTGCTTAATTTCAAAAAGAATGTCCGTAAATATCTTAATTTTTTAAAAATATTTTCTACATTGTTATGTATTTTTTTCATTCTTGTATAGTTTTTAAAACTTTTCTCTATTTTTTATCCACAATTTTTTATATTTTTAAGTATTTTTTTTTATTTCTTCATGCAATTTTTATTTAAATAATCAATTTAATTATTATTATTATTCAGTAAAGAAACAAATCCGGGAAAATTATAATTTACGATCAGGGAATTGTCATTAATAATATAATTTATTAAACACAAACTATTTAGTAATAGGCGTTTGAAAATTTTATATGAGTAATCAAAATCTATTTTAAATAAAAAATGATAATTTTTATCAACCCTGAACTGAAGGACCTTCCTTTCTCTAAAATCAGGGACCGTCACGAAATTAATTTGGTTTTTTTTCAAAATATCTTGTAGAAGTCAGTAGATTTTACTTAAAGATTGAAATTAGTTCATAAAATGTAAAGAAAATAATAGGTGTTAAAATTTCAAAATTGATTTTCAATTTTTTGTTATTTCGCTTGACCCGTAATTATTTTGTTTCGGATCGACTTACTAGTCAAGGGAAATAACAAGAAATGAAAATCAATTTTGAAATTTTAACACCGTACATCTATTATTATTTGAGAATTGATTTTAATCATTAAGTAAAATCTATTGACTTCCACTAGATATTTTGAAAAAACTCGAAAACCCAAATGATTTCGTGACGGTTCTTGTCTAAAATATTACATTTATTTAGCTTTCTATATTATGAAGTGAAATAAATATTATAAAGCACACATACCTGCAGGTTTTTGGTAAAAATTCGTTGTTGACGCAGAATAAGGATAAATGTGAGTTTTCAAAGACGTCGTCCGCATTGTAGAAGTCGTTAATCTCTCTGTTGGAATCGCGGAACTTGATTTAATTTCTATGTCATCGTCAACAACTTTGCTTGGCTCCAGATTCAAAAAGGAAACGGTGGTTGTCGAAAATTTACTGAATTTCTCTAAGGGTACAATACTTGGCGGTAGATCAGTAACAGTTTGTGTATTTTCAATAAGCTGAACTGAAGAGCTGGTTTCTATATTTAAAGTCGTCTGGAATACAGTTGGAGTGGTAGTTTCTGGACTGATAGAAGGTATAACACCGTTATCATTAGAATCATCGGCTTGTGCAGAATCCTTCGACTGTGAAACAAGAGGAAATCTTGTTTCCAAAGGTATAACTGGCTTTGGAAAAAGAGTATCCGAAAGCATTCCGTTGCTAGATTGATTATAAATAAAAAACAGATGCGATTTATTGAAAGAAGTCTCATTATGATTCTTCACTTGTACCGGAGACTTTTCCGTTGTACTTGTTTGATTTGGTTTCGGCTCGACTGCTTCATTTCCTTCTTGATACTTTTCAGTCATGAAAAATTCATTTTTCTGAGAACTTGTTTCTTGCATTTTTGTAATTTCTGGTTGAATTTCTTCATGGTCTACAATATTTCCTGAATTGTGCTCTAGAGCAGTGCCTGCTGTTTGAAGATCTAACGGCTTGTTTACTTTGTTAGGTCGATCTTTATGGAAAGATGGCTGGGTTGGTAGAGGCTTGTAAGG
Organism: Ganaspis brasiliensis; assembly: GCA_037103525.1. Taxonomy (NCBI): domain Eukaryota; kingdom Metazoa; phylum Arthropoda; class Insecta; order Hymenoptera; family Figitidae; genus Ganaspis; species Ganaspis brasiliensis. The sequence continues at coordinate 168,862 of JAZKLR010000016.1, forward strand.
CGGAATTGGTCGACGATTATTGCCTAGAAGATTGCAAAATGCAATTATTTTTAACAAGAGCGCCACTTTATCTGTTAAAAATCGCTCAACAGTGCTTTAATAAGCTCATTTGGATAATTGTTTTCCGTGAAAGAACAATGGAGAGAAAAAAAGAGAAAACTTACTGGGACGACTGTAGGGCCTTTGCCAAGGTCGCTCCTGAGGAACTATAGATTCAGGAAGCGGAACTCCAGTTAAGAACGGCCTCATTGGTAAATCTGGTAGCAGATGATTTTTCGATGGTATGCTCGGGGTTGGAGGCGTTTCGAAAGGATACGGATGTTCCGGCTGAAGAGGTGGAGGATTCATGCCTGGTGGGTTAAAATCTGCCGGCAACGGCGCCATATCTGAGATTCTTGGTGGACCTCTGTTATTTATCCTGGAATGAAAACTTTAATAACAATAAAAAATTAGAATTCCTTATGGATATAAATGTCGAGAAACTATCCATTTTAATCTTTAATTTTTAACGGCTTATAATCAGTTAAACATTGATATTAGAAATTGAACATCTTATGAGCATTTTTCAAAATTGAGAACATTTGAAATATTTTTTCTAAAATTATTATTATTTATTTTCCTAAGTTATTTACCAATTTTATTGTATTTATTAAAATTGCGTTTTTTTAGCATTTACAACTCTTTTTTAAAGAACATAATATTGCATGATTCATGTGTCCTTGTAATCAATGTCTTGTTTCTATTATACATTAAACATTTTTTTTAACTGTTTAAAAATAAAACAAAATATTGAAAATATTAAAATGAAAATTAGTGTTTTAAATACCATTAATATAGGCATGCCATATTAACCTTGGACAGTACAACATAGAAAACTACCCTAAAATTTTTCGTTGCTAGAAGATTCATATTTAATGCAAAATAACATAGCATCATCAATAAATGATAATATATATCATTTTCTTCGTTTTTTTATAAGGAAGAAGATAGCATTTTTAGTTTTTTAATAGGATCAAAAATATGGTAAAAAAATTACAAAAACCAAAATAGAAACCACAAAATTGTTTATTGTTATTGTTATTGTTTATTTTTAAAAAAACCAATCTCTTCAATTTTCCAACACTACTTGAGCCAAATTGCTCCCTAACTTATCGACTGGGCCTTTGTTCCTTAAATAAATTCATTTAATATTTTAATAATTTTTTCTAAAAAATCTCAACACCAATTCAAAATAATTGTTCAAAAAATTATAATTATTGTTAATAATTATAATTATTTTAATAAATGAATCCAATTAAATATTTTCTTATTATTATAAATGACACAGCACCAAATAAATTTTTTTTTTCCGAGACAGTACACTAGAATATTTCTATGTATTTTTCTTCACTGAATCCGAATCCGAAGTCAGAATTGCTAGATTGGTTCCACTTTTTGAGATAATCTCAAAAGAATTTTCAAAGCACACATCAAAACCAAAAAAAATTTTTCCTTTTTTTACCGGGACACTACGCTAGTGTATTTCTTACGCATTTTTCTTTGCTGAATCCGAATCAAAAGTCAAAATAATCAGATTAGCTAAATTTGTTAAATAATCTCAAGAAGCGATTTTTTCGTGTTTTTGATCAGTTTTTTGATATTATCTCAAAAATTTAAATCAATCTTGCAATTCTAACTTCGGATTCGGATTCAGCGGAGAAAAATACGTAGGACATTGTCCCGGACAAATAAAAACTTTTTTTTGGGATTTTTGAGCATTTTTTTGAGATTATCTAAAAAAATTAGTTTAAGAAACTTGAATATGTTTTTAAATTATTATCTTAAATGTTAAAAATTGTTAGACTGCAGCTTTCTAGATTATAAAACTTCAAACTTTATCTTCAGTTTTAGGTTATAAAATTGTTTCAAGATGTTCTGTCATATTTTAAGGGCATGTGGTGGAGAATGATATCACTGCACTGGTATAGGGCCCGTATCATTTTGACACAATTTTTTTCGGGCAACTTGTTATATTGTACTCCCGAAAAAGAATGTTATATTTTACTCCTTCTAAAATCAAAAATTTTTAAGTCTTAATTATTAAATAATTGATTTTAATGCATTAAATTAATATTAAAAGACTTAATTAATCCAGTAAGTTCAATTATTGAATAATTAAAACATAAAAATCTTTGATTTCAGAAGGAGTAAAATATAACATTCATCTTCGGGAATACAATATAACAAGTTGCCAGAAAAAATTTGTGTCAAAATGATACGGGCCCCTGGTATAGGCAAAAATTGTCCGTAAACTTTCTCCTAAAATACTAAATATTTTAAACGGAAACTTTGTAGAATTACTTAAAATATCATTAAGAAGGTCTCTCTGACCTGAGCTTGATTAAATTTTGCTTTAAAATTAATTTTTAGCAATTCTAAATATCAGCGATTTTTATGTCGAAGATGTTGAAACGCCATTTTGTTTTTTCAATAAAACAAAAGTTGTGCCAAATTGTACTAGATTTGTGCTCTATTGTGCCGTAAAATTTTGTTCAAAAAAATCCAAGTTTGACCCAAAAAATTAAAAAAACATATTTTTGACCTAGAAACGCCATTTTGTTAAAACCACAAAATGAAATCTGTGCTGGGTACCTCAAAACCACCACAAAATTGTACCGCAAAAAGACTTTAAAAATATTCAAAATATTTTTCAAAATTCGATTTAAAAAAAAAAGAATCAGAAATACCATTTTTAAATTTCAAAAAACAAAATAATGTAACAACTTGTGCTAAGGATGTAAAAAAATGTGCCGTAAAACATTTTTTTGGATGCTAGCTGAGCACAATTAAGAGGTCTTATAACTTTTTCCCATGAAATCAATATTTTTGCCAAAAAACTAAATCTTAGGGAAATAGAAATTTTTTTGGGTCGGAAATTTTCAAAAGTCAAAATTTCGAAAAAACAAAAATTGTGCTGATTTGTGCCAGCCGAGCACAATAGAAAAGTCTTATGACACTTTTCGATAAATAAAATAAATTAAAATGTTTTTTTATTTTTTTGGGTAAATTTTAATTTTTCTGAAAAAAATTTTACGACACAATAGAGCACAAATGTAGTACAATTTGGCACAACTTTTGTTTTATAGAAAAAACAAAATGGCGTTTTTAACATCTTGGACATGATGGAGAAAGACGTCACTGATCTCATAATCCACAGGCAAAATGTCTTAGCGATTTTTCTCTTAAAATGCTAAAAAAATTTAAATACAACTTTCTAAAATTATTTAAAATATCATCTCGAAGGGCTCTCTGTTACTAGATTGTTTTTATTTTGTCTAAAAAATTAATTTTGTAAAATTACACAAAATCAGAAAAATTCAAACAGTATTGACAGTATTTATTCTCATAAGCTTTTAATTATTGTTATCAATTTTCAATTGTATTTTTCACTTTTAAATTGTTTTCTCAAATTTCAATTATAGTTTTCAAATTTAAAATTTTGTTTATCAATTTTCAATTATACCTATCCTTCTAATTTTTAAACTATTTTTTTAATATTAATATTTTTTCATTTATTAATTATTGCATGAAATTTTCTCTTTTTTTTTGGCATTTTTTAATCATATTGTATTTTTTTTTCAAATTACGATTATATTCATCAATATTTTCAGTTTATTTTGTAAATGCTCAAGGATTTGTTGTACATATATTTTAACTAGTATTGTTATTTGAATTTTTTGTTTTTTTAATTAATTTCTTCAATTTCCAATAATTATTACTGTAATTTTTAATGATCTATTTCAAAATTTTAAATTATTTTTCCTTATTTAATTATTCTCTTCATTTTTCTATTAAGGCTGATCAAACCTGTGAACAAAAATGCTCTCACCTGATTTCAATGTTGATGTTTCTCGCTCTTAAAAGACAAAATAAATTAGCAGGGCCGGATTGGGAATTAAAAGCGGCCCGGGAAAGATATTCAAAGCGGCCCCTTTCTATATAATTGGAAATTTTTATTAACATTTAAAACTAAAATATAAAAATATTAAATTATTAAATTATTTTATTTAAACTTATCAATAATTTAATTATTTGGAATTTCTTGAACAGTAGCATTCTCTACTGCCATTTGTACGAAAGCAGCAGTAATTTCTTAGTTTAATGAACACCTCAATCTGGTTTTAACCAATTTTAAAGGACAAAAAATGGACAACTTCTATTAAACAAATATAATAAAAAAATTTTGAGAGAATTTCCTGGCTTTAAAAATTGCTCTGAATGTATTCCTATCTACCTTAACCCCTTCAGCATCAAAAACAACCCTTTAAAATCATTCCCTGATCTTCAATCAAGAAATGGACAATTTTTATTAAATAAATATAAAAAAAAGTTTTTTAGCGAATTCCCCGGCTTTAAAAATCGCTCAGAATGAATTTCTATCTACTTTGCCCCCTTTAGCATAAAAAAAGTCGGCTTTCATTCACCTGAAAATCATTTTTTCAATATTTGAATACCCAATTACTTTCTTTAATTTACAATTATTTTCTTCAAATCTCAATTATTATCTTCTATTCACAATTATTTTAATTAATTTTTAATCATGTTTTTTAATTTTCAAATATTCTCTTAAATATTCAATAATTTTCGGCTTCTTTCAATATTTTTATCAATTTTCAATTGTTTTCTTCAATATTCAATAATTCTCATTTTTTCAATTGTTTTTCCAGTTTTCAACTATTTTCTTCAATTTTCAAATATTTTCGGTTTTTTTCAATTATTCTTTTCAGTTTTCAAATATTCTCGTTTTTTCAATTATTTTTTCAGTTTTCAATTATTTTCTTCAATTTTCAAATATTGTCGGTTTTTCAATTATTTTTTTTCAGTTTTCAATTACTTTTTCAGTTTTCAAATATTCTCATTTTTTCAATTATTTTTCAGTTTTCAATTATTTACTTGAATTTTTAATTATTTCAGTCAATATTCAATAATTCTCGATTTTTTTTCAATTATTTTTTCAATGTTCACTTGTTTCCTTCAATAGGCAATTATTTTCCAAGAACTTCAATCCAGTTCAATTTTTTATAATCCAATTAAATTTACAATTATTTTCTACAATTACTACAGTAATTTTCTTTCAATTTTTATTCTTAGTTATTTCTGTTCTAAATTTTAATTTACATTCTTAACTTTTAAGATAATTCTGTTGAAATGTAAACTTTTTAATGTTGCAATTTTTCGAATTTTTTGCAATTGTCCTTTATTTTCGTCTTTTTTCAATTATTTTCTTTCATATTATTCAATTATTAATCATTTTCTTGAAATTTCAATTCAGTTCTTTAATTCTTTAATTATTTGTATCCAATCACAATTCTTGTCTTTTATTGATACTTTTTTTCATTTTCAATTATTCTCTCAATTTGAAAGTATTTTCTTCAAATTTTAATAAAGTTTAATTTTTCAAAAAGCAATTAAACTTTCAATTGTTTCTAGAACTATTCCTATCATTTTCTTTCTTTTTTAGTTTTTTTTAATTTCATGTTTATCTTTTTCTGTTTAAAATTATTTCTGTCAGTTTTTAATTTAATAATCTTGCCATGTTTAGAATTTTTTCCAATTGGCAATTATTTTCTTCAATATTTAATAATTCTCGGCTTTTTTCGATGATTTTTTCAATTAACAATATTTTTCTTGAACTTTCAATTCAATTTTTCAACTATCCTCTTAAATTCACAATTATTATTTTCTTTAATTTTGAATTTTTTTCTTCATTTTTCAACTATTTCTTCTAATTTGAAATTATTTTCTTCGATTTTCAACCAACTTTAACTTTTTGAAATCCCATTCAATTTCCAATTATTTGTTATAATTATTCCTACAGTTTTCTTCAGTTTTTAATTGTCAATTATTTTCTTAAATATTCACCAATCCTGGGCTTTTTCACTCTTTTATACTATTTATTTATTTATTGATATAGTAATTTGTAAATTATTTATTATCAATAATTTTTTTGAAATCTCAATTTAACTCCTTAATTCCTCAATTTTTCTATCTAATTCACAATTATTTTCTTCATTTTTTAATTATTTTGGCAATTTTTAATATTATTTTCTTCTTATCAATTTGTGATTATTTCTTCAAATTTCAATCCCGGTCAATTTTTTAAAATTAAAATTTTTTCCAATTATTATTATTTCTGTAATTTTTTTCCTTTTTTAATTTCCAATTGTTTTTTTAAAATATTATATTTGTTCTTTAATTTTTTAAATTATTTTTGTCAATTGTCGATTTATTAATCTTGTCATTATTCCAATTTTTTTCATTTGTCAATTATTTTCGTCATTTTTTAGTTATTTTAGGTCGATATTATCAACTCGAGAACATTTTTGGATGGTCAAGAGATTTTGAGATCAATATCAATATTGCTCAAATATGATATCGTCTTGATATCGTAAAGCACTAAGAAATAATGGTCAAGAGAACAAAATAATTTAAAAAGTTAAAGATTAGTTATAAAATTTTTTGAGAATTATTGAGGATTGAAAAAATTGAAGGAGATAATTGAAAATTGAGGAATGTAATGGAAATTTAAAAAATGTAATTAAAAATTGAAAGAAGTAATTGAAAAAGTCTAGAATTCTTGAATACAGAAAAAAATAATAATTGAAAACTGAAGGATGAAATTGAAAATTGAAGAATGGAATTGAAAGTTGAAGATAATAATAAATAAGAATTGTAAAAAATAGTTGTAGAATTGAACAATTTAATTGAAATTCTACAATTTCTGTGATTGAAAAGAACATAGAAAGAAGCCGAAAATGATTGAATGTTGTAAAATTAATTGAAAATAGAAAAGAGTAATTGAAAGTTAAATGAAATTTAATTACATAAATTAAATTATTAATTAGACCTACAAAAATACCGGCCCGCCTAGCGGCGGCCCACCGGGATTTTTCCCGGTATCCTGAATGGCCAATCCGGGCCTGTAAATTAGTAATGTTAATTTATTAGAAATAATAGAGTGACACAAGTGGTGGAACTTCCATTTTTTTGCTATAAAACAGAGTTAAATATTATTTTGAAAGGTTTTTTAAAATTTGAAAAAATGATTTAAAAATCATATTTAGCTGTTTTTTTTTTATAATAACAAAATTGAAGTTCCATCACTTCTAGACTCTATTATTTCTAATAAATCAACGTTAACTAATTTATTTTGTCTTTTAAGAGCAAAAAACGTCAATATTAAAATCAGGTAAGAGCATTTTCGTTTACAGGTTTTATCAGCTTTATAACTCTTTTTTCAATTATTTTTTTCAATTCTGCTTCCTCATAGAAGAAGCTTTGTGATCGTCAAGATTTTCGATTTTTCAAAATTAGTCTAAATGGACTCATTTTCATCTAAAAAGCGCAAATTTTCATTTTTAAGCAAATGTCCAGATATCTCGAGAACGCTTCAACGGATTTCAATAAAATTTGGATGATTTATTAAGTTCATGAATATCTAAATTTGGATGCATGGAGTTTTGAAAATACGCAATCAAATTTTTTTGAGCACCTTCTTTCATAGAAAAAAATCGTTTTATGCCAAAAAATTTTTTAATGCTTAAAATACAACTTAATGAATACAAAAATCATATTTATAATTCATCAAAAATTCGTAACATAATTAATGTTTTTTCATTTTTTTTGCATTTAAAATTATTTTTTTAATAACTTTTCCAATTAACTTTTATATTATTAATTTATTACTTCCTCTATGAAGAGAAACATTATTTTGCTTACCTCTAAGCGAAATGTCAACGAAATGGACATAATTTTCACCTAGTTTGTAATTGTTTTCTGCAAAAATATCGCTCATTTATTTATTTTTAATATTATTTTCTTTAATTCTAGTTTTTTCCAATTTATTTAATTTTCTCTTTATTTTCATCAATTTTTAAACTACTTTTTTTAAATTTTAATAATATATCTTAGTTTCTGCTATATTTGCAACTACATATTTCCTTAATTTCCAATTATTCGTGTTATTCTTAAATTATTATTATTAAATTTTAATTAGGTATCTTTTTGATCTTTTTTTACTTTTTTTTTAATTAAATAAATTTAATTTAATTATGTTAAATAAATTTTCATTCTAATATCCTGCATTAAAAGATTTTTGTTTCGAATTTAATTTAATTGCTCTCGTTCTTCTAAAGTTTTCATCATTATTTTATGAATAACTTCATTACCATTTTTCAGTTTCTTTTTTCGTAGATTATTATATTTTCATAGACCTTTTAATACTTGTAGGTTTTTAATAATTTTTCTCATTTTATTTTTGAAATTTTGTGTAATTCTCGTGTGATTATTTTATTCTCGTTTTTAAAATTTAACAAAAAATACACAGTGATTCTATCTGAATTTTCAATAAAAAAAAATTTTAGAAATTTTATTTAACTTAAATCTAATTTGTCAAAATTTTTATTCGCCGTTAAAATCAATTGTATTATGTATAAATAAATTAGAAAAACATTAATTATATTTTTAAAACTTTTTTTTATCTACTTGTCCTGAATCTTTGGATGTAAGTCAGGTTTATACGCAAAAGTAATTGTTTATGTTTAGAGTTAGGAGAACTTTTTTCAATTTAGTTTTTCAGAAAATTGAAATGTCTGACTGATTATAGTGCCCATCCTACGTTCACTCTCTCCTTCATAAGAAAAAGATTTCATTCAATAAAAAACTTGTCCTTTTTTGAAAGAGAAATTTTTCGGTGAGGATTTAGAAACTGGATTAAGAAAAAAATATACCTGGTAGGCTTAATGGGTTTGGCCGTGTTAACAGCGACATTAACATTTCCATTAAGAAGTTTGACAATGCCTGTTATGATATCCTGAATATCTGGGTTCGCCTGCCTTTGTCCGGAGGTAGTGGTTTGAAGAATAGGCGGAGGAGCGTGATCATTATAATTCCTCAATGATTCTAGACGCGGATGTCTGTTCTTTATATATCGTGCTCGTTGTTTCTCGGTTCCAGCCAGTTCGGGCTTCGACAGGAGATTTAGTTCCTGCGAAGCCCCCAATTCTTCCCCCGACAAATGAGCTTTATCGGTTGAAGCCAAGGTCCTAAACAAAAAACGAAAGTAAATTTTAAATAATTTAAATTATGTATTATTTCAATATAATTGATTTTTAACCCTTTCCACAGTATAGTCGACAAGATTCTCCTTGATTTTTAACGTTTTTGTGTCTAACTAAAATAAGCTCAAATTATTTTTTTCTTGTTAAATTTGTCCTTACGAAAATTTTGGTCTGGAAATTGAAATAATTTTTTTCTTACATTTATTATTTATAAAACTTAAGGTTAGTTTTTGCGCATCTTGTTTTCAATGACTTTTGATGCGCGTAAACTGTAACCTAATATCTTATTAATAGTAAAAATAATTTCGTATTTTTTTCCCCTATAATTTTCAGTCCTCACAACAACAACAACAAAATAAATAAATGATATATTATTAATTTCTTGACATAGATTTTCCTAAGGATGCGATCTTCAACTTCGATTTAAAGCTGATCAAACCTGTAAACAAAAATGCTCTCACCTGATTTTAATGTTGAAGTTTCTCGCTCTTAAAAGACAAAATAAATTAGTTAATGTTGATTTATTATAAATAATAGAGTGGCACAAGTGGTGGAAGTTGAATTTTGTTGCTATAAAAAAGTATTAAATATTATTTTAAATGTATTTTCGGAATTTAGAAAAATTATTATATTAAAAAACAACATTAAGACATTTTTTATAGCATAATTTATTTTGTCATTTAAAAGTTAGATACGTCAACATTGAAATCAGGTGAAAGCATTTTTGTTCGCAGGTTGGATCAGCCCTAGAGAAAAAAAGTTTTTGTTAATTTGCAAGATAAAAATTATAAGTATAAATATTTCTTCAGTAAATGAGGTAGAGTCGAGATTACTATATTATTGTTTTTTACGTAAGTAACAACAGCAGTGGCGTAACTATTAAGGGGCAAAGTGGGTCCCGGGGCCCTTGAGCTCAGGAGGTCCTCAGTTAACCCTAATAAATTTTTTGGGCAAAATTTATAAAATTTTAGAATTAAAAAAAAATTGCAAGAAATAATTTAAATTAAACAAAATAATTGGTGATTTTTCAAATTAATTAAAAAATGAAATTATTTAAAAATTGGGTAAAGTAATTTAAAAACTCATAGAAATGTTTTAAAAACAAAGAAAATAATTTAAAATTGAGAAAATTACTCGAAAATCTTAAAAATAAATTGAAAAACATTAAATAATGAAAAATTAGGGAAAATAATTAAAAGTTAAAAAAAAATGATTGAAAATTGAGATAAATAATATAAAATTGAAAAATATAATTAAAATTTGAGAAAATAATTGACAAAATTACATAATATATTTTAAATGAAGGACAGTTAAAGAAAATTTTAGAAAAATACTTGAAACTTTCAGAAGCTCATTGAAAAAAAAATTAAAAATTATAGAAAATAAATGAAACAATATAAACTTAATTTAAAATTGAAGAGTATAATGTTTAATTATACAGAAATAATTAACAACTTTTTGGAAATTACGAAAAAAAACGAAAGTAACTGAAAATTGAAGAAAATAATTTAAAAAATCATATAAATAATTGAAAATTGAATGAAATAATTAAAATCTCAGATAAATAGTTTAAAATTTTGGAAATCATAAAAGAAATAGCAAAAATTGAAGATATAAATTTTTGAAAGTAATTGAAAAATGATTTTACAATTTAAAACTTGATGAAAATAATTGAAATATGAAACAAACATTGATAAGTTGTAAAAAAAAATAAATCACATTTCAGTGAAATTATTAAAAAAAAGTTACAGATTTTTTTTTTAAATAAAAAAAAATACTTGAAATTTTAGAAAAATACTTAAAAATTTTAGAAAATAATTTCAGAAAACGAGGATAATAATTAACAATCGAGGAAAATAATTGAAAAATGATAAAATTAATTTAGAATTGAAAAAATAATTCAATTATGCTGAAAATAATTGAAATTTAGGAAAAAAAAAAATTTAAATATGAAAGATTGAAAACATTAAATAAAATTTGAGAGATTTAATTAATTAAAGAGAAAAATTAAAAAATCGCAGAAATAATCGAAAATTGATGAAAGTAATAAATGAAATTTCAGATAAACAATTGAAGTTTTTGAAAATTAAGCCAAAAGAATGAAAATAATTAAAAAGCGGAGAAAATAATATAAAATTACAGAATTTGTTTCTAAGTAAAAGAAAATAATTGCAAAACCGTTTAAAAAATTAAAAATTGAAGACAATAATCTAAATTTGAGATAATAACTTCTGAAAATTTAGGAAATTAATTGAAATATAATGAAAATACTAAAAGATGGAGAAAATAATTGAAAAGTGAGTTTTTTATTTGAAACTTGAAGAAAATCATTGCAATATGATAAAAACAATACTAAGTTCTAAAAAAAAAATTATATTTGAGCGATATAATTAAAAAAATTACAGAATATTGAAAAAAAATAGAAAATAATTTAAATTTGAGAAAAATATATGAAGATCTTAGAAATCAATTGAAAAAAATGAGAATAACTTAAAAGTGCAGAAAAGAATTGAAGAAAGCTAAAAATAAATGAAATCTAGGATAATTAATAAGAAAAATTGAAAATTATAAAAAAATTGAAGAAATTAATTGAAATTTGAGAAAAATACTTAAAAATTCTAGGAAATAATTTTAGAGGATGAGAATAATAATTAACAATCGAGAAAAATAATTGAAAAATAATAAAATTAATTCAAAATTCAAAAAACGATTCAAATATGCTATTTATGATGAAAATAATTTAAATATGAAAGAATGAAAACAGTAAATAAAATTTGAGCAAAATAATTGAAAAAATCATAGAATATATTTATTTATTTGTCTATAAATGGGCCTATAATAATAAAAGGCCCTTTCGTACACAGTACTGAGTGACGAAGAATAAACAAAAATAAAAATATAATGAAATAAAACAGAATAAAATAAAATAAAAATTTAACAAACTTAATTAATAAATGTTCAGTTTTTAAGTACTGATTAATAACCCAATTAATTCACATAAGTAAATAATCAGTTTGCCGCATTTGACACATTAGTTTTTGAATACAAATGTTTCTTAGCTTACAAATAAAAGAGGAATAATTGATCTTAGTACATTTTAAATCGCTTCTCGATGCAATCAAAACACCCCCCACCGTCGTAGGTTTTCACTACTCAAAGAATTTCTGTCGCAACGACAGAAATATATGTTTAAAAAAGGAAAATAATTACAAAATTACTTACAAATTTTAAATGAAGAGAATATTTGAAAAAAAAAAACAGAAATAATCTGAAATTGATGAAAATAATAATTGAAATTTCAGATAATTAATTAAAATTTTTGAAAATTGTGCCAAAAGAATGAAATTAATTAAAAATCGGAGAAAATAATATAAAATTACAGAATTTATTTTTAAGCAAAAAGAAATAATTGATAAATCTTTTAAAAAATTGAAAATTAAAGACAATAATTGAAATTTGAGATAATATCTAAAAATTTAATAAATTGATTGAAAAATAATGAAAATATTAAAAGATGGAGAAAATATATAATATAATATATATAAAAAGAAAAGAAAATTGAACAAAAGAATTGAAAATTGAGATATATATTTGAAAGTTTAATAAATTAATTCAGAAGTTATGAAAATGATTAAAAATTGAAAATAATAATTGCAAAATGACAAAAATAATGGTGAGTTAAAAAAATAAATTTAAATTTGCGATGAATAATATAAAATTAACGAATAAATAATTGAATTGATTTAATGTCAAGACAAAAATAATTAAAATTGAAAAAGTGATTGAGAAAACTAAACAAAATAATTGAAATTTGAGGAAGGTAAATTTAAGATTTAGGGAATCAATTTAAAAACAATTAAAATAATTAAGGATTGTAGAAAATAGTTGAAAAATGATAAAAAATAGTACGAAATTGTATTTTAAGTAATTGAAATCATAATAAAATAGAATTATTAAAAATTTAAGAGATGTCTAAATCACTTCAAACTTAGTATTTTTGGAACGTGGATTAATTGAACTTTTAATTTTTAATCAATGCAAGTTCACATTAACTGAAATTTGAAGAAATTAAAATTGGTCTAAATTTAAATTTTGAAATCAATTTAAAAAGGTGAAATATGATTTAAAATTTTAAAAGAAAAAAATATCTAGTGACAAATAGCAGGTGTGGACAGAATGAATGAATTAATTAATTAAACTTGTAAATTATTATATATAATTGGGGCCCCATTTTTCTTTTTGCCCCAGGGCCCTTGCATTAAGGGGGTAGTCTGGTGTACCGAGCCTGTTTTGAAAGTTTATTTCAATATTTTTTTTTTATTAGTAAATAATTTTTAATCAAATAAAATCTTTTAACATCTTTTTGTTCTTATTATGAATTATTAAAAAAAATTGTATTCCACTATTTTTAAATTGATTTTGATATATATACTTATAATTAATGTTTATAATAACAAAAAATGAAGTAGGGCGCTGGCGCAGGTGATATCATCCGTTGGCGTTATCTAAAACAAAAAAACCAAATTGATTATTGTTCTGTATGTAAGTGGCTATCGCCCGAACTAGAATTATGCATTTTTATTAATAACTTTTTTTTATTTTTAACTTTTTATTAATAATAAACAGTTGATTTTTGAATTTTTTGATATAATAGTCCGCCATTTTGTTATTTATTAACAAAAATCTTTTATTCTAGTTCGGGCGATAGCGACTTATATACAGAACAATAATCAATTTGGTTTTTTTGTTTTAGATAACGCCAATGGATGATATCACCTGCGCCAGCGCCCTACTTCATTTTTTGTTATTATAAACATTAATTATAAGTATATATATCAATATCAATTTAAAAATAGTGGAATACAATTTTTTTTAATAATTCATAATAAGAACAAACAGATGTTAAAAGATTTTATTTGATTAAAAATTATTTTCTAATAAAAAAAAGAATATTGAAATAAGCTTTCAAAATAGGCTCGGAACACCAGACTACCCCCTTAAAAGATTATTAAAAGATGGTGCTCCAAATTGTGGGGGAAAATTTAAAGAATGCAATTTTAAATAATATTCTTGTGGTAAATTCTAAATAAATTCGAAACTTACGGATAATAATCTCCAGGTTTGACTTCGATATTATTACCATCAATATGATTTACAAATTTGGATGGTGTTAAGACATCAATTGTTTCGGAGCTGCCTAAATCTTTCTTAACATGAGTAGACTCTTCTGGTTCATAATCACTGATACTTTTTGATCTTTCTAACTCAAAACTCGGAAGAGTTCTTTGGAGATTTAAAGATTCTATACTTTGCGAAGCACTTGAAGTTCTTTCAGGACCCGTAAACGCACTTGCACTAAGAACCGTACCCTCCTGCCAGGACTTCGAATTAGTTGGGTCATTTTGTATCGACAGAACACCTGAAACAAAAAAAAAATTGTTTTCCGTTACTAAAATAAATGTACAACATTTTTTATATAATACTTTTCAATACATATATAATTTTGAAGTATAAATTTCAATATTATAAAAAAATTAAGAGATGACCGCCAACAAGAATATAAAAAAATTAAATTAATATAAATAATCCGGATTTTAATTCCAACAGATGTATAGAATTGTCACTAAAATGTATACCTAACCCTATCCGCAAGTCGCAAATTGTATAGACCGCCCGTTTTAAGCCTTCATTTTTAGCCAGCTTTTGCTACTTAAAACCAGATATTTACAAATCTGCACGTTTCGAGGATTAAAATAAGAGGGCTTCAAGTTTTTATAAAATAAAGTATCTTATTTTAATCCTTTCTAATGGTTTTCTTGAAATGATTAAAAAACAGTATATATTTCTTAATTTTAATTAGTAAAAACTCGGTAACTAATTTTTGGTAAAATTTCACTATTTAATTTAGTTGCTTTTCAAATTTTACTAAAATTTAAGGTGACTAAGAATTAGTTGATATTTTCTTTTTGTTTTAATTTGAATTAGTTACCGATTTTTTAAACAGAAAGTTGTTTTTGATTGAGTTAAGCTGCTATTTTCTTTATGCATAAATCTTAAATAATAAAATTGTTTTTACAGAAGACCGTTGCAAATTATTTTAATCCATTACAATTGTCTGTCAAGCCGCAAATATAGCAGATACCTACTGCTATTTAAAAAAAGTTTCTAATTGAAATAGTAGCCTTATTTAATAAATTAGTAGTTTTATACACTACTAATTTCATTAGGTTTTTCGGCCTAAAATTAGTCATGACGTTTACTAATTAATTTAATAAATGAATCGGTCCTGTTAAATCGGTTAAAAATAACTAATTAGGTATATCAGATTTAGAGAATACGTTGATAGTTACAGTTGTTTGTATATATATATTCATATATATAATAAGAGTTGTTTTGTATGATAAGAATTAAAAATCGATTTAATCGTTCTTGACAATTAAATTAAAGGTTGCTTTCTAACAATCCTTTAATAAAATTAAAACATCCATAAACCGAAAAACGATTTTTTGCTTCTTAGGTCCCTTTCTTCAGAACGCGTCACAATTAGTAAGTTTAATTACAATTTAATAATACGGAAGAAGTATAGAAAATTAACTTTAGTTTAATACAGAAAATTGCATGAAATACCTATTACCAAATAATTATCTAAGGTATATTGTATATTATTATCATCATCTATATATTATAGGTATAATAAAATTATAAGTATATAATGTACAGTAAGCTATATTTTTCTCCTACACATATTATTTTGCAATTTCTATATCATACATTTTTACTAACTGTTATTAATTAAATTAAATTAAATAGTATTTTTCTAAAACATGGTTTGTACATTCATTGCTTTGTCTTCTTTTTAATAAAAAGTTAAAACATTCAAAATCACAACGGAAGCTGAAATTCCAAACAATTTTTATACCTATATTATATGGTTTTTACTGCATAACCGCTCTTTAGTAGAAAACTATCAATTCAGTGGTCAAGTTTGATTAATTAATATAGTAAAAGTCACTGCGAAGTTGTACCTCAAGTATTTATTATCAGCTCGATTTTGAGTGAATAATTTTTGTGTTCATTTTTTGAACACAAATTGCTTCCTGATAGAAATTACTTAATTTGTGTATTTATATAATTAAATTTAAAAATCAGATAAAATCTTTGAAAAAATAACAAAAATCTCTAAAAATTAACTTGACAAATATTTTTTTCTCTAAACATCACTAAGTTCTGATTAATAAGTCGCAAAGAAATCTTAAATGCCAATAATTGATGCGCTTTTGCATTGTTTACAAAATGGGTAAAAAGTATATATTATAACATTTATGTAAGATGCCAAAAAAACTAAAGCGTCATTTTTCTCAAAATTTTTCATTTCTGAAACCTTGGTAACTCTGAACAAGATTACACTAGAAGATTCGCAAATAGCTTATTCGATGTGTTTTTTATTCTCACCTACAAGCTGATGAAAATATATTGTAACTTGTAAAACAATATAAAAATAAACTGAGTTACACATCTTTTGAAAAAATAGTATTTATTGAAATTAGTATATATATTGATTTCACTGCTACTAAAAAAACTTTTGAAAGAAGACTATAATATAATATGTGGATTGTAGAAGAATCTTTATTTGCTTTGGGTCATTGATAAGCATATCAAAAATCTGCACTAGTTGCATATTTATCACTTCCAATTTTCGACGGATTAACTTAAAATTCGTAGACATATTTTTTGAAAATATGCTTTAATGAAATACAAAAAATCGAAATTTTAAAAGTAACAACTATAGAGATAAAATATCATCTCAAAATTTGAAAAAAGTTTTATTCTTAAAATTTCATTACGAGCACTTAAATGAATTTTATTATAATGTTCTCTTCTCTTCGTATAGTAACTCAGTTGACTGTATTTATTGATTCAAATCAACAAAAAAGTTTAAAGAAAATAAAATAAAAAACCAATATAACACAAATAATAAATCAACAACGTTAATTAAAATTGAAACATTGCTCTCAAGAACCTTTTAAAAATTCTTTGAGCCATAGAGAGTCAGAGCTTTGAATAAAATCAGTAACGGTGTCTCCTGATTCAAATTTAAAACGCACACATCTGCAGATGAATATACTGCAACTGAATTTAAAATAAGGAAAAGGTAAAGACACTAGAGACTACTGTGATAAAATCTACTCGTTTTTTCATACACATCGGTCACCGACTCCATACCAGTCTTGAGATTGTCAACTATCTACTGGAGTACCGTTCTTCCCATCGATTAACTGCCAATGTCACAATTCTTTCACGAATGTCGTTTCTTTTCGTTTCGTTTGCTAAAAGATTATTTTCTTAAAAAAAAAATCTTCTTTTGTTTTCCATTTTCTTGATAAGTATTTGAGGAGCGCTTTTTCAAAACTTGATAAATCCATTTTTGGAAAAAAATGAGATATATAATTATGATTTTCATGCATTTTGGACTCGAGAAATATGCTTATCTACCTCTGCAAAAATTTGTGACGATTGGACCATAATGAATCAAAGGTTGATAAATCCTAAAAATGCTAAAATGTACATTTTTTCAAAGCGCAAGTACAATTATTCTATAATTATTACTATATTTATGAATGTACAAAGTTACATCTAATAAAAACAAAAGATTATCTAATAGATTTTAGTTGTATGTTCACAAACATTTTAACTCATTATATTTGTTCTATTAATTGATTTTAATATTTAAAAAGCAGGTATACTGAAACAAAACAAAATAAATCCATTTTTGTTTATTAAGTAGCGAGAATAATAAATAATAAAATTTTTGTATAATTTAGAAGGTGGCCCTAGATTATGCTAATAATAATTCAATGAACTGCCAATAAGGTAGGTAATCTTCAAAACAACAATTAGCATTTATGCATACACTTAGAATGGGAGAATCGACAGAATAAACATACAGAGGATAACCCGCCCATATAGAAATATTGGTGGTATCGTCTGGATTATAGGCCGGCATAAATCTTTATGACCCAAACACCAATTTTATCTATTCAGGTTGTACACGATGCATAACAATAACAGTTATCTTACTCTTCTACCTTCCTTATTTTTTACTTAACCAACATTTTATGTGAATATATGCATAATTGCATATATATGAAGGTACGCAAATAATTTCAAGTGCATATTTTCTTTTACTACTGCAATCATTAATCAAGAATTTAAATTTTCTTTTATTTTTACTGCATGGAAAATATTCAGTTGTTTACTATAAACCGAGCTATAAACAAAAAGCATTATTAAGGAATCATCTAATTGTAACAGATTTTCATTTTAATTTATGTATGTGCCAGAAATAGAAATTGTTAAGAGGTAAATGTTTTAAAAATAATTTCTCTGATTTTTACGATTTTTTTAAAAACTTTAAAAAGTAGCATCCAATCAAGAAAACTGTATTATTTGTTTGTATTTGATTAACTTATTTTCGAGTTTATTTTCTTGATCTAAGGAAAGAACACGGGGTTCCAAGGTGTTTAGTAAGTGGCAGCGGAACCAACCTGAAATTCGCACCTGAGTGAATTCAAATCCGAAATCAGAATAACCAGATTGACTAAAATTTTTTGATAATCAGAAAAAAGTGCTCAAAAACTCCAAAATCGCACTTTTGAGATTATCTAAAAATTTTTTAGCTAATCTGATTCGGATTGAGCGAAAAAAAATACGTATAGAAATATACTAATAGTGTAGTGACTCGGACAAAAATTTTTTTCTGTGGGGCCGTTTGTACAATCAAAATTCACCTCGAAATTGACAAAAACAAATGTCATCATTCTGTATATCACAACTATTTGTACACTGAAAAAAATATGTTTGTCAAAATCAACTATTTGTCTATAGTTGAAGCCATTTTAGTTAAAATGACAAGGATTCCAAGTTAAGCTTGCAATCAAAGCAAAGTTAGTTCTAATACACATCAAACTTGTTTGTTTGTAATTCTTAAAAACGGGGGAAAAAATTGTCAATCAGCTAAAAATTTACAGTTTTCTATAGTGCAAATGAGTAAAGTTGTATTACATAATCTTAAAATAATACAAAAGTATACATTAAACTTTGAATAATGTTTTTTGAAAATGTCAAATCAACATAACCTTCAAATATATGACGGCCACAACTAAGTCATTTACCGTAACCACTAATGTTTTAGAGATAGAAAATATTAATATTTTATAAAATAATAGACTTTCTAAGTAATAAAAACAGTCGGTCCTACAATTTCTGATGTTCAATATAATATAATTTCTAATTTCTTAGACTGAAAATTATCCTTGTATTTTAACTAGGCTTCCCTAGTTGGCGCCTTAACTAACAAGGAAAACTGGTTGATTCCTTGTGTACGGGTGCAAGGGATTTTTTTCAGTGTAAAAACCTCCATACTTATTAAAAACGTGATTCTACATTAAATTATAAAATATGTACTGAAAAAATGTAAAGATCTTAACAATTTAGGGAATTTTTTTTATGAGAATTTAAATTTGTCTACACTGAACAAAAAAATGCTCTATAGCGTCAAAACAGCGATGCGTTATATTGCCTTCTTTGCATGCGTCATGCATCGTGTTCAAATATTAAAGTAATGACCATAAAAATGAATCGAAGCATGTATCGTTAGTGCAAAATAGAATCCAGAGAATTGAAATTGAGTTTTGGTCTTAGAAGGTTTAACTTTAGAGGAAACCGTCAAACCAAGCGTAAAAAACTAACGGTGCAGTATGAATGCTCATCGCTCTGCCTCTAATGCATGAAGATTTGATAAAGTGGATGATAAAGAGGAATTCTTATTTATGTAAAGTACGCACTGTGCACCTGCACATTGTATGTTACAATTCACAAAAGTAAGCTAACTGAATATAAATCCTGTTAAACTATATAGCCAAAGTCTTTGTTATTAAAGGAAAGTAAAATTAATTGTTTATGCAAAAGTTTTGATAACAAAAACATTTTTTAATGATATTTTTGAAAAGTATAAATCATCACACATTATAAGACAACAACCTTTAGGGGCCGTTCTTATAAGATTTCTCGGATCCCCCTTCTGCCATCTTAAGTAAGATTTATAAGAAGAGTTTTCTTAAG
This sequence comes from Ganaspis brasiliensis, assembly GCA_037103525.1. Lineage (NCBI taxonomy): Eukaryota > Metazoa > Arthropoda > Insecta > Hymenoptera > Figitidae > Ganaspis > Ganaspis brasiliensis. The sequence continues at coordinate 189,081 of JAZKLR010000016.1, forward strand.
AAGCAATAAACAGTTCAATCTAATTAGAAAAAGTTCAATTATACACTAATACAAGTTATTATTAAACGTAAATCATAGATATTACATAGCGACTAGATTTGAAACAATCTTTAAAAAATCAGACAAAATTTCGTCTCGTATAAAATCTTACGTAAAAATGACTTTTACCCTCCCACCCCTTAAGAGTTAAATAAGATATTTGAAGTACCCATTCATTTAAAAAATAACATATTAGATAAATAAATTATTTAAAAAATATATGTATGGAAAATTCACCATTTTAGATTATTTGTAAATACAAAAAAAAATAAAGTACACAAATGTGAATAAAAATAAAAAAAAAAAGACGACATTTTGACCAAAACTCAGTTGACAGAATGTGCAATAGACCGACATTTATTTATCTTAATATTTAAATACCCAAAACTTCATTTATCAGAATATTTAACTTTTCGAAAATGCATTTGGCAGAAATTGTATATTTATCAGATTTGTCTTCATGTTTAATTTTCCAGACGATGTATTTATCAGAGTTACAGTTTATTTGAATATTTAAGGGGGCAACCCTAGTTGTAACTTTCAAAAAATCGATTTTTTCCCCCATTTTTTCAAAGTTTAGGTCCTTGAAAATACGTCCCTGAAGTTTTAAGTCGGTTTTTCAAAAATTGAATGAGATATACAGCCTCGAAGGGCGGCGCGCATCAGGCTATTCAGAGTCCGGCTGAAGTAAGTTGAAACTTTAAACTCATTTTTCCCAAAACAGTGTTTCCAAGATCGGTGACCAAAATTTCTCAAAAACTACCGAACCGATTTTGCCCAAATTTTGTAGGTTTCTTTTAGACATAAAAATCTAGTACTTAATCGAAGGATTTTTTTTTTTTTATGAAAAACTCTCTTTTTTACAGCTAAAAAACCATCGTTTTTTTTTTTTGGAAATCAAAAATTTGAGTTTGAGCAACTGCCATTTTGTCAAAAATGAATTTTTTTTTATTCCTTCGATTAAGTACTAGATTATCTTCTACTTTAACTAAATTCGTTTCAATTTTGTGCTTCAGACGAACCAGCTCTTTATAATATTGGTCACCGCAAACCATGTTTTCTACGCAGACCTTCACGGGATCACGCACCACGCCTCCATTTTTAAATGTTTTTTTAAATTTTTTTGCGAGAATTTGTAGTTTAAATTGTCTATTTTTAGAAAATAAATTGTTTTATTAAAGAATGCTAGTGGTTTTTTTAAAATTATTTCATGAAAATGGTCGATTTTTTCACGCTACAACTAGGGTTGCCCCCTTAATTTCTCAAAACTACATTTCTAAGAAAACTTAATTTTTCGATTTTGCATTTTTAAGAAACTGCATTCATCATAGATTTACTATTTGTCCAAATTAATATTTAATCTCTCAAAACTTCATTTCTGCGTGTATTTAATCTCTAGAATTTTCATTTGGCAGAATATTTAACCTCTCGAATTTTCATTTTTCAAAATCATTTATCAGATTCATTATTTGTCCGAACATTTAACTAACCGAAACTTCATTTATCAGAATCTAAAACTTTCCAAATACAAAAATTTTAGAATGTGTATTTGCCCGACACACGGAATGTAAAATTTCTAACAGAGCTCGCTGATTGTCTGGTAATATTTTCTAAAAGATTATTTATCAGCCAATCAGATAGCTCCTTTAAGAAACCCACGTGTCGGTCAAATGCATTCATTCAGGGTGTCTACTAATTTCGTCCCACAAAATTCCCGATCATTTTTCGGGTTTTTGTTCCTATTTTTCCCGGTTTTTTCTCTTGTTAACTTGAAATTTGAAATTTATTTTAAGTATAAATATACCTACAAATGGCTACAAAAATTGAAGACATCAGTTGATAATAATTGAAGAAAATATTTGAAATTCAAAGAAAATAATTGAGAATTGAAGAATTAAATATTAAACTTTCCAAAAAATAATAATTAATAACGAAAAGAAATAATTGATAATGGAAAGAAATAATTGAACAATGACGAATATATTTGACAAATAGAAACAAAATTCAAAAAAAGGAAATATTAATCGACAATTGAACAATAATTGAAAAAAATTGAACAATGGTTTTTAAAGTCAAAGAATATAATTGAAAATTGGTCAACTAGATAGAAAATAACAAAAAATAATTCAAAATTTAAGTTAATAATTCGAAATTGAAGAAATAAATTGAAAATTGGTCAACTTGATAGAAAATAACAAAAAATAATTCAAAATTTAAGTTAATAATTCAAAATTGAAGAAATAAAATAAAAATTAAATAATGAAATTGAAATTGGAAAAACACAGAATTATTGAATATTAAAAAAAAATGAAAATTGTGAAATAAAATTGAAATTCGAATACAATAATTGAGAATTAAAGAAAATTACTGAACAATTGGGTTGAAAAAAGAAGAAAATAATTTATAATTAAAAGAAAATGGAAAATGATATAGTAATTATTTAATATTGAAGACAACATTAAAAATTGAAGAATAGAATTGTTATTTAAAGAAATTAATTGAGAATTGAAAAAAATAATTAAACAATTAAATTGAAAATAGACAAAAATTATTGAAAATTGAAGGAGGTTTCGAAACATGAAATAAATAACTAATAATTGAAAAAAGTCGAGATTACTAAATATTGAAACAAACAATTGAAAATTGAACAAAATATTTAAAAGTTAAAGAAAATAATTGAAAATTAAAGAAAATAATTGAAAATTGAAGAAAGTACATAAAAAATGAAGACAATATTTGAAAACATCAGAAAGATTTAGAAATCGACAGAAATAATTGCGAATTGATGAAAATAATTTAAAAAGTATCAATTTAAATTAAAATTTAAAGAAAAAAATAATTTAAAAAAGCTGAGACTTGTTGAATATTGAAGAAATTGAGAAAAAATTGAAAATTGAAAGAAATATGAAAAAATAATTGGTAATTGAAGAAAATAATTGAAATTTAAGAAACAAATTGAGAATTAAAGAAAATAATTGAACAATTGAACAATTGGATTGAAAGTAGAAGAAAATAAGTGATAATTCAAGAAAAAAGAAATTGAACAACCCAGGAATTATAGAATTTAAAGAAAACAATAAAAAATGAAGAATGTAATTGTAATTTGAAGAAATTAATTAAAAATTGTAGAAAATATTTCAGAATTGAAAAAATTAATTATAAATTGATGAAAATAATTGAAAATTGTAGAAAATAATTGGCAATTGAAGAAAATAGTAGAAGATCGAAGAAAATAATTGAGAAATAAAAAAATAATTTGAAAATAATGAAAATAATTCAAAATTAAAGAAAATAATTGAGAATTGTAGAAAATAATTGGAAATTGAAGAGAATAATATTGAAAGTTGAAGAAAATAATTGAAAATTGAAAAGAATTTGTCAATTGAAAAAAATAATTGTGAATTTCTGAAAATAGTTGAATAATTGAAGAATTGAATTGAAGTTTGAAGAAAAAGCCGAGAATTATTGAATATCGAAGAAAATACCGAAGAAAATATCGAAGAAAATAATTGAAATATGATGAAAATAATTGATAATTGAAAGCACACCATAGAATTGCCCATAATTATATAAACTATTATGCAATGTATATTTTATATTTTTTAATTTCATAATTGTCGAATAATTACACAAAATTTAAACGCACCTAATCAGATTGATTCAAAATACATAAAGTTACCATCTTTATTTATAAAACAAATTGATATATTAGTTTAGTCAAATTTATTAGCCCAGAGGGAAAATTCCCGGTTTGACGGGAAATTCCCGGTTAATTCCCGGGTTTTCCAGGTCAATTTAAATTCCCAGTTTTCCCGATTAGTATAGACACCCTGAATAGGTACATTCTGGAATTTTTGTATTCGTGAAGTTTAAGACTCTGATAATTCAAGTTTCGGTTATAGTTAAATGTTCGGAAAACTAATGAACCTGAGAAATATATATTCGAGAATTTAAACATTCTGACAAATAAAAATTCGAGAGGTTAAATATTCTGAGAAATGGAGTTTCGAAAATTTAAATATTCAGATAAATAAATTTCAATCAAAATATCATCTTATGAATTTTATAAAGAGAATTTCTTTTTAATAGATTATCTATTACATCAACATAAGAAACCCTTATTTAAACATTTTGAAACAGTTCATTTGTACATTAAGTACCAATTTTCATTTTCAATTCATTTTCCTTTTCAATATAACACTTATATAGTAATGAAAATGATAATAGAACGTTCCTGTAATATAACAAACGATGTATCGAGTCATTTAAGAGAAATTGTAGGAAACAATACTACAGATAACATCACTTCAATAGTTCGGGATTATTGACCCAGATACTATTTTCCCTTCGATACACAATGTTGTCGGTTAATTTATCATATAGGTTGAGTCGATCGTTCGCCATATGGACTATACAGAGGAATACAATGCGAACGCTTGACCATCATGCTTCAGCAGTGTTCAGCAGTGTTCGTCTTGTCTTAGGTTAGGAGAAAGTAGAATAATTGTCTCTTTTGGAAAGACGCTCGACTTTCTTCGCTGTTATATTAAACGCATCGTTAATGTAATTAATTACTCTTCTCGTATACGTAAATGTTCTAAAACATGTTATTTTAACAGTTCTATTTCAATCTCTAGGAGTTTAAGGTGTACATTATTCCATTAGAATATCAAATTAGAGAAAAGTGGTTCACAGTAGATTACGGAAGTCTTCATTAAGCTCAACATTCTTATTAAAACTCATTCAAAAGTCACCGATTAACATAAACATTCTACCAACGGTCCTTAACAAAAATTAGTTCTAAAAAGAAAAAGATCGAGAACCGATCTTATACTACAATTCTATAGAAACTTCAATTGTTGCTGAACCATTGTTCTATGCCGGTCAAACCTAAAGATTCTATATGTCAAATATTGTCTTTCTAAAGTTCTACGAGAGAAGGATACAAACTTAGATGACTTCTTCCATCAAACATATAGAGCCTATTGTCCCATCCTTCTGACAAATTGTTCTCAAAAATGTTTGTAATACTGTGTTCCGTATGGACCACACGCTTTTCAGCGTTTATCTCTTTATAATCTGATGTGTGGTTTACAAGCAGTGAATTGTCAAATCATTGTTATCTCTCCATCATTACATTATTCGATCTTGTAGTAGCACTAACTGAACGTACCGAATGTCGTTGATACCTCTAAACAATGCATCTACTTTTCTTTGAACATTTAACATGAAGAAACCCATTAATTTGTAACAGATTGGAATATAGCTAACACGAAGTAGCTGAAATAGTTAAGAAATAGCTACAGCAGCTAACTATTTTTCACCGTGTAGATAGCAATCACATTGATTGGTATTGTCAATTTTGACGAATTAGTTTTTCAAGCATAGCTCCACCCAACTTTCTCGCAAGTGAGTTGAGCTACTGAATATATAAAAAATATTCAATATGTCAAAAACATTGATAACAAAAATCGGAAACAATCATCAGAAAGCTTGGAATGTTCTACAAAATTTAATGTATACGGAAGGTTGTTTTTCAACAAAACTTTCTGTTCCCTACAAGCTTTTAAATAGAACAAAATATACCCTATTTTTGGCCAATTTGGAAAATGATCGACTTCAGAACCCGATTTCATATGAAAAAAGTTATTGAAAAAATTTGAAAAACCTGTTGATTATTGCTTACTTGTCTCCGAACAAAGTCGCACTACTCGCACTGAGAAAACTAGAGGGTCAAATTTCACCTTCCAGATAATAAAACTGACAATCTATTTTTCTCAGTGCGCTTTGGATTTTTAAAGAAAAATTAATCAGTAATGTTTTTATTAACAATAATAGAAAACCATGCATTTTCCGCTTCTAACAGGTCTATTTGAATGAATCAAATTTTAAGTCTCAAATAATAAATCCTATCACAGAAAAAACTATCTGCGATTTTTGCTGCATGTAATTTTCAGGTGAATGAAATCCTTAAGATTAACTGTAGATCATTGTTAACTGTCTCTTTATTTTCATGTTAAATTTACATATATGGTTGACTTTCTGCTGCATTGAAATTTTCACCCAAATCATATATTAAATTAACAAAATTTTTTTTCAGTGATATAATATTATATAATATTGTTAGGGAAAACGCGACTGTTGTTTTTCTAATAAATTAAACCATTTCTTTATCCAGTTTTTTTTGGCAAAACAAGTGTATGAAAAGTTCTACACTGAAAAAAATGTCAGGTTACAATAACCAGAAAGTCATGTTAAATAGGACCTACTGGAATTTCAGGTTATTTTAACCGGCATTTAAGGGGCATTTTTTTCAGTGCAATGTGTCGCAATTTTTACTATACCGAATATTAGCCCTATCATTAAACACACCCTGGTTTAGTTCTTCATTATAACAGGGTTATATAATTCGACAGTGAAAATTGCGACACATTGGAACCTTTCATACACTTGTTTTGACAAAAAAAAAAACTGCTTAAAAAAATGGTTGGATTTATTAGAAAAACAACAGTCGCGTTTTCCCTAACAATCTTATATGTATAATTATAGGATTTATTATTTGGGACATAAAATTTAATTCATTCAAATCTGGAACTGAAAATAGCATAGTCTTCTATTATTGTTAATAAAAACATTACTAACTAATTTTTCTTAAAATTCCAAAGCGACTTTGTTTGGAAAGAATTAAGCAATATTCAACAGGTTTTTCAAATTTTTCCAATAACTTTTTCCTTATGAAATCGGGTTCCAAAGTCGGTTATTTTCCAAACTGGCCAAAAATAGGGTATATTTTATTCTATTTCAAAGGCTATAGGAAAAAAAATTTTGTTGAAAAACGACCTTCCGTATTCTTTTGTAGAACATTCCATGCTTTCTGATGATTGTTTCCGTTGTTCTCTAGCAATTTTTTTGACAGAGATATTTAAAGTGAAAGTCCGACTTTTTTCAGGGGCCTTGAATTTTCTCGCCGACAGTAGTGTATTCTTACGTATTTTTCTTCGCTGAGTCCGAATACGAAGTTAGAATAGCCAGATTGGCTAAAATTTTTGAGATAAACTAAAAAAATTACTCCAAAATAAAAAAAATAAAAAATTTGTCCGGGACAATATGCTAGTGTATTTCTACGTAGTTTTCTCCGCTGAATCCTAATCCAAAGTCAAAATGATCAGATTAGCAAACATTTTTTATAGAATCTCAAAAAAGCGATTTTTTTCGTGTTTTTCAGAAGATTATTATCATACAAATTTTAGCCGATCTGGATATATTCTGATTTTGAATTCAGATTCAACGGAGAAAAATACGTAGGTATACATGAGCATAGTGCCTCAACCAAAAAAAAATTTTTTTGTGGGTCTGTCTTATTGGTCCAATCTTGGCCTTTTAATGTACAGAGTAGAAGCAGACGCTTTTCTTATACATTCAGTAGCTGAACTCACTTGTGAGAAAGTTGGATGGAGCCATGCTTGGAATACTATTGGGTCAATATTATCAATTCCAATTATTGGAATTGGTGTCTATATACTCGCCAAGCTTCTATCATCAATGGTCCAATGTTGGCTGCCAATATTGAGCCAATACTGAAAACTAGGCTCCCAATATTGGTCCAATAGTGCGACAATGGTTAACATTGTCAATTTTCCATTGGGATATAATATTTGTATATAGTTATACAAGGTTATAAAAAATAATTTACAAAATTGAGATGAAAAAGATTCAAGCATAAAAAACAGATAATGTTAAACCATATCGGAAATCTGTTATACACAATTAATTACTATGTTCATTCATTTCAAGTTTAATTTATATATATAAATATAAGTCCTTCCTTTGGCTTAGAACTTGACCGTCTGTGTAGGCAATGGAATTTGTTGAACCTGATTGAAGGTTGAATATTATCGATATGCATCATAAAGCATGCTTGACTATTAGGAGATTGCATTCCATTCCATTCGCTAAGACACTGACTGCCAGGCAATTCACCTACATTCTCACGGTTCTTGTATATACTTTCTTTAATCCATGCTGCTATGCTTGGAGGTTCCAAGTCTCCAGTCTTGTTTACTGCAACTAAAACCGTAAGCATAATGGCTAAATGGGTACGTTGCATTACCTCTTGTACGTCAATGTAAGCTAGTATATATATGTCATGAACTTGCAAGAATGCAGTGTAATAATAATTGGAAGAAGGATTGTTCCTTTTGTACATGTATAATAATTACATAGACAACATCAGCGTCTTAATGGCCAAGTTTTAGAACGTGTTAAAACTTTAGTTACCTTAATTGCCATCGCATCTTTGTATCGTGTCAACCCTCTGTATCCAATTAGCAGTAGACATCATTATTCATCGCTTGAATCCACGAGTAATTAATCATTGAATTGACCAAATTTCATGATTCATGGATGATTCAAAATGTAAGAAATGGGTTAATAAAAACTTAAACTTCTTCGATTTTGGAATGTTATATCGCAAAAGTGACAGTTGACGAATTTAGGGAAATGTTTGTTTTGAAATTATACACGAAGTAGAATCAATATTTATAATGTTAAATAATTAGTCTAACCAAACATGGACCTAAAAGCATTACTTCGCTTTTTTAGAGTGTAGTAAAATTTACGAAGTAATTTCTTTAAACGATTTTAGAAATGTAAACAAGTTTTTGCACACACTTCAAGTTATTTTAGTGCTCGAGGCACGCACTAAACGTCAACTTCAAAATCCAAAAAGAAAAAAGAACGGGTTTTAAACTGTATCATAAATAGATTAATTAAATCCTGCAACACTTACAAATTATTACATATTTCATGATTCAATTACGGGAAAAGGCTTTGTTATGGTTAGTTGAGTATACCTTCTACTTCCTGTGTAATTATAAGTAATAAACGTTATTTAAGAAATACCAGATGTTAATATAAATTGTTTGTAATTTTACTAATTAAAATAAAATTGATAATTTTGCCTCGTAAAAATAAAGGTAAATAGAAAATTACAAGAGTATCGCCGTAGTTATAAAAGTATAAATTATTTTTTAGCCTAACCGCACAGAGATTATATACAAGATTTGAAATACCTATAACTATCAATTATTAATAATCTATAAAATTACTAATATTTACTTTAATTGCATCTAAGATTGGAATTACAAACAATTATAAACAAAGTGTAAATATAATGTTTATTAACATGTGTTTCTCAATATTACATATGTCTTATTCAGGTTCAAAGCCGTCTCAGTGTCCTTAATATTATCATGAAAGAATGAGGTATTTCACCTGTATAAAAGAACACAGTGTGTGAATGTACATGTTCCGTCTCTTGAGGCTGTAACGGCAGACTTAACGGGACTCCATTCCAGCCCAATATTTATTCTTTTCACTGGAATTCACGTCATTGAATAAAGTACCACGCGCTTTGTCGATATTAACTTTTATACCGATTATTATCCAATCAAAAATATCATATGTTTCGCAAAAGTAATAACGGCACTATCATAATTCGAATCAATTATGTTTATACTGATAAACTGACCTATATATAACTAAATATTTATGAGTTGTTAATTGCTTCGCGAGCATTGTGCAGTGACTTTTAGAATGACTGATACCTACTCATCAGATTATTTTTCATCCATTCATAAAAAAAGTCAATTTTAGAAAAACGAAAATATGTGCACTGGAAAAAATTCTTAATAGATTTTACTACTTTTCTTGGTTCAATAAGTCCCCAATAATATTTTTGCAATTATATTAATTATTGAAATAATAATACAATTGTTACATCGATTTTTCTAAATTGATTTTACTAAGTTAATAAAGTAGAAACAAGTGAAATTTTCTTAGTAAAATTTACCACTTTTCTTAGTTCAATAAGAACCAATGACATTTTTACAATCAAGTTAACGGTAATGTTGCAGTTAAAGTAACTAAGATTATCTCTAGATTTAATCAATTTTATTAGTAAATTCTACTACTTAAACTCGTTAAATAGAATTGTTTATTATTATTTATTATTATTAAGATACATTTTTCCATCTTCTCTCCTACTACTTATGTTTAATGACACTCTATTTTCTTTAATTATTATTATATTCCTAGAGAAAAATCTCTAAACGCTGGGTTCGAACGCACGATCCTAAATTTTGGAAGCCGGTATCTTAACCACGCACCCACGCTACGATGGCTTGCATTAAACTTAAGAAGATTCTTTTCATAATCCAACTGATAACTGTGCAGTTAACTTTACTATCCAAAGTAGTAAAATTTACTACTTTTCCTAGTTCAATAAGAACCAATGACATTTTTGCAATCAAGTTAACAGTAAAGTTACAGTTAAAATAACTAAGCTCAACTCTAGATTTAATCAATTTTCTTATTGCTAGTAAAATTTGTTACTTTTCTTAGTTCAGTAACAATCAATTACATTTTTGCAATCAAATTAATGGTAAAGTTGCAGTTAAAGTAACTAAAATTATCTCTAGATGTAACCGCAATTTTATTAGTAAATTTTTCTACTTAGAATAGTAATATAAAATCAGTGTATTTTACTACTTAGTAAATTTTGTTACAACTACAATTCTTAGTAGTTTCTACTACTATATTGTTTAACTTACAAGAAGTATATTAATTTTACTAGTCGCGACATACACTGCAAAAACTGCTATCTTCTAAGTTTCTTATTTTAAGACATTTTGATGTCTTTTTTGTATCTAAGACACAAAAAATGTCTCAGTTTAGGACATTAATTGCGTCTTAGACACCAAAATGTCTTAAAATAAGACACTTAGAAAACAGCAGTTTTTGCAGTGTAGTGATTTTACTACATTATACAGTAGCACTTATCATTTATCTGTACTCAATTCTACTATTGTACTTCAAAGTAACTATGTACTATAATACTTTTACTATGAATTGTTAACTACATAAAAATGGTAATTTTAACTAAGTAAAACAATTGAATTAAATAAATTTCACTACTTTTTTACTTCAGTGTGAAGAAAATGCACTTTTATAAATATATATTATATATGTATATATATATATATTTTTTTTTTTGATTAAATAAAAAATTGACTGAATTTTAACAAAAAAAAAGTTTCTATTTAAAAGTGTGACTATTTTATAGTACCTATATACGTATACTATATACTTATTGTTTTATGTTTTAAAGAAATTTCTAAGAGTGCAAAAATATAGATTTTCTTATTCTGTACTAAATTGCACATTTTAATAGCTTTTTAAATGTATATATTTGCAGGTATAAAGCAACACGCAAACTAAATTTACTACTATACAGACAACTTTTAATGAATCATTTTCTTCTTATTCTGTATATTACGTTCTATGCTGTAGCGATTTCGTGACACTTTCACGGTTAACTCGGTTGGGCGAAAGTTTAATGATGATGAAATGACGGCGATATCATTGAGGTTTTTTTTCAATAAGGGTACTAGAAAAACTAATTCTTTTCTCAACCGCGAACTACAGCGTTAATTTCGTTTCTCGGTATAAAGAACATTTTAGCATCGATTCATTAATTATAAACTTTTTCTATAATAATAATTGTTCAAAAAAAAAAGGAAAAAAATATATCGGGATAATTTATTAACAAAAAATGACTTTGTTCTTCTTAAAATTATATTTTCCGAGATATTCACATTTTTTCGAAGTTTAAACTCATTTTTTTTAATTAAGTTTTTGACACTTTTTAACTTTGAATTTTGTAACTTCGTAATGTTTTAATTATATTTAAAGAGATAACCTATATTTCACTCAATTCAAAGTTGAAAGAGGTAGGTCATAAAACTGAAATGAGCCCCTGGATCGAAGAACGTCATATAAAATTCTGGCAGCGGTATTTTCGTTTTTACCCCACCACATTAAAATTCGATTTTCAAAAATGAAAATTCTGTAATTACTATCTTATAGGAAATTTTCTGTCTGATATTTTGTTTATGCAATAATATTTTCTCTATTTCTTAAAGTTTTTGTAAAAAATGTAAATAAATAAATAGGTCATTTAACCTATTTTTGTTTATTTGCTAAATTCGTTAATTAAAACAAATTATATTAATTTATTGTTACTTATTGTTGTTCTAGTGTTTGGTAATTTTTAAGTAATATTATAATAATAATAATATAAGAATAAAATTTGGAATAAATAAAAGTCAATAAAAGAGGGAATAAAGCGATTTTATTTATTAATTAAAATTCTTCTGGCTTAAGTAATAATGAACAATTGCAAAAAATAAATTATTGGAAGTACATCAGGATTAATAGTGTGATACATAATGATAAAGAATTAATAATAATATTATTGCCCGATAAAAATCTTTACTTTCGAAAAATACTGAATAATAATTCTAAATATGTTTTATAATACATTTTTTTAGTTATAATAATGTTTAAAAATTGTAAAAACCAATATTATAATATTAAAGGCGTAAATAATAATCATAACATATTAATAGAAGTCATTACCAAAATTATTAGCCTATGTCCGTGCAATCCCGAAAATGTAATTGCTTATATTTCATATGTGGTAATTTATATTTAAATGAAACTTTCCAAAAAACTTTATTGGATCTCGGTAAATATTTTATCAACTGAAACTTTGTGTTTTGTGAAAATTTCCTCGATAAACGAGAAGCGTGAAAATAAAATTATCAAACACTAATGCAACAATGAGCATCAATAAAATATTTTGTTCTAATTACAAAATTAAGCATTATTTTTAGCATATCGTTAACAGAATAGTTTGAACTATAGTTCCTGTAACTTTTATGAAAAAATATTAATAAGTTTTCAAAAAATTTTAGTTTTTGTGTTTTTTATAAAAACAGTAAGAGATGAAGAAAATATTATTACAAGAAAAAAAACCAGGCAGAAAATTTCCTACAAACGAAATTTTCGTATTTGAAAATAGATTTAACCCCTTCACTCTGATTTCTATTGGCAGTTTAAATTTACAAAACACTCCTATAGGTTATTCTGGGAACTATTCAATATGGCTGACATCAAAGTGGAAATTGACAATGTTACACTAAGTTCAGTATTTAAAAAAAAAAAACAAGATTTTGAAGTGTTTTTAGAAGTGAATGATAATTTTATAATAGTGATAATTATTTATTTTGTGTGAAAACAATGGAATTTAAACAAAAATTCCAAAATTTCTCCCGCTATACAAGAACAAGTCATCTTTTCTTTACAAACTTCACTTTTTATATTATTAATTTAAAAAACACTAGAAATTGTGTGTGGTTCTTATTGCAAAAATAAATATCGAAAACCAATTACTTAGTATTACACTGTCTTCAAAAAACCTAGAGTTGCAAAATTCTCGGTAATTTAAAATCCGGTTACATTCTCGAGAATATAACCGAGAATATTCTCCTTCCGGAGAATTTATGAGAATTTTCTATGTTTGAATGAGCCCCACTATTTTGAAACACAAGCAATTTATTAAGAAAAAAAGTGGATAAATAACAAAATAATTATCATTACAAATTAACTATAAGTCAATGAAGTGTACAAATTATTATTTAATATAACAATCATGAACAATTTTAAAATGAAAAAAAGTAATTTAAATAAGAAAAAAATACTTTAAAATCTTAAAAAAAATTGAAAAAAATTAGGGTAATGAAAAATTGGAGAAAATAATTGAAAAAATGATTCAAATTGAGATGAATAATTAAAATTTTAGAAAATTAATTCAGAAAATAATGAAAATGATAAAAAATTTAAGAAAATTATGAAGAAATAATATAAATAATTTAAAATTAAAGAAAATTAGAGATTTTAAAATTAGAGAAAATAATTGAAAACATTGCATAATATATTTTAAATGAAGGAAATTTAAAGAAAATTTTAGAAAAATACTCGAAACTTTTAGAAGTTAATTGCAAAAAAAAAAGAATTTAAAATTGAGAGAAATAATTGCAAAACATACGGAATATAGGTATACATAAAATACAAGAAAATCGTAGATATAAATATAATTGAAAATTGGATAGAAAAATGAAAATTTCAGATAAATAACTAAAAACTTTTTGGAAATTATGAAAAAGAACGTAAGTAATTGAAAATAAAAAACATATAATATAAATAATTGAAAGTTAAATAAAATAATTAAAAATTAAAGAAAATAATGGGGAATTTCAGAAAAATATTTTTTATCCCACAGTCACAAACATGGCGCTTTTAGATGCCTGTAGGCAGGGTCTAAACGCATTCATTTGTTCGACCGGGTAAAAATGGCTTCCATTTTTTCCCTAGGGAAAAAATGAACAGCTGATCCATGCATTTTTTCCACCACAGGGCAAAGATGGCCGCCATTTTTATACGGTCAAACAAGTGAATGCATTTAGACCCTAACCTACAAACATTTAAAAGCACCAAGTTTCCCCTTGTTGCTTAATATACTATAAAAATTTTAGAATTTTTTCTTTCAATTATCAACTACTTTTTAATATTTCAATTTAAATCTTTAATCATTAATTTAATTCTTTAATCTTCCATTTAATTATTTAATTTTCAAATATTTTCTTCAATTTTCATTTGCATTCTAAGTTTTTCAATTACTTTATTCAAAATTCAATAATTCTCGCATTTTCTCCATTATCAAATATCTTCTTAAAATTTCAATACAATTCTGCAACTTCCAAATGATTAATTTAATTTTCATTTATTTTTTACAATTGTTTTCATTATTTTCATCAGTTTTCAATTGACGATTTATTTTTCTCCTCCAATTTTATGATTATTCATCAATTAAATTTTTTTTTTCAAATGCCGATTATTCTTACCATTTTATGAATTTTTTTTCAATTGTTAATTTTTTTTTTTAAAAGTTAATTATTTTCGTCAATATGTATATTTAATTATTTTCGTCATATTGTAATTTTTCTTTTAATTATCATTTATTTTCTTTAAATTAACTTTTAATTCTATAATTTCCAGTTTATTTCTTCAATCTTTAATTTTTTTTTTCAATTCACATTTTTTTAAATTTCAATTTTTTTGATTGATTTTTAATTAATTCACGCATTTTCTCAAATATCAATTATTTGCTTTCAAACAATTTTTGAATTTTTATTCAATTCTTTAATTTGTTATTAACAAATTTCAAACAATTTTTGAATTTTTATTCAATTCTTTAATTTGTTATTGCTTTCTTCAATTTTTAATTATTTTTTTCAATTTTAATTATTTTTTTCGATTTTGAATCTATAGTTGTTAAATGTGCAATTATTTCCAACAATTATTCTTATATTTTTCTTAATTTTTAAATTAGCAATTATTTTTTTTAAACTTAATATTTCTTGTTAATTTTTACAATTCTTTTCAGTTGTCTATTAATCTAGTCATTTTTTGATTTTTTTTTAATTGTCAATAATTTGCGTAATTGTTTATATATTTTCTTCAATTTTTGAACTATTTCCTCCAATTATTAATTATTTCCTACAATTTTTTCAGTTTTTAATTATTATCTTCAAATTATATAATTATTCTTTGATTTTTTAAATTGTTTAGTTCGGTTGTGTATTAATCTAGCCATTTTTTGAATTTCTTTTCCAGTTGTCAATTATTTTCGTCATTTTATGATTTTTTTTTTAAATTATCAATTATTTTTTCAAATTTTAATTTTATTTCCTCAATTTTTTTTTCGATTTTCAGTTGCTTAATTTGCAATTATTTTCAACTGTTATTCCTATAATTTTTCAACTGTTTTGTTTAAATTTATATTTATTGTTTTATTTTATAAACTATTCTTTTCAATTATATAATTATGTAGCCATTTTTCGGATTTTCTTTTCAACTGTCAATCATTTTCGTCATTTTTCAGATATATTCTTCAATTACCTAATTTTCATTATTTGAATTTCCAAAAATTTATAGTTTAAAATGACCAACAACAATGCAAAGTTTGTCTTTAATGTTGCTATTGTTATTATATTTAATTCTTACTATTAACATTAAAATTCAAATAATTACTAATAAGAATAATGACACTATAGATTCTATTTTCGTACATTGATTGAGAAAATTTGACTTAATTTGATAAATGAATAAAAAACTTAAATTGTACCATGCCGGCCATCTTTATTTTGATACAACTGGCGCTTCGCAGTCCGCGGTGGTATTTTTTGCCAATTTGACAAAAAAAAATCGTACTACCAGTGTTTATGGCCGCATAGAGCCATTTAAAAAAATTACTTTACTCAATAAGAAATTACTTAAAAATGTTTAATCCGATATTTTTGGGGTCGTTGAATCCGAATCTGTATTAGTCAAAATTCAATAAATGTGAAATTCGATAAATGTGGGTTTTACTGTAGTTAATTTGCCAGTTTTTGTTTTATAGTGTGTGCTTAACTGCTTATGTTACAATAACTTCATTTTACTCCTTTTCGTAAAGGATTAAAATTTATTTTTTAACAGTTTGAAAGATGAGTTGAACGTAAACGCATAATATGAATATTCGGTGTACTTTACGCAATGCTTAAATATCCTTTCTGTATATTATATATTACTTTTCAACAGAATAAAATTTAATGACATAATTATGAAATTGCCTCATTTCGACAGAATTCAATTGCATTGAATGTTTTGTTTTCTTGAGATGGAAAGTACATAAAATTTTATATTCTTTAGTTTTCTGCAACAAAGACCATAATATGCCCGTAGGTATATGGATGCGTACTTTATTTGCGTGCAGGTCATGCAACGTTGTTAGCTTTCTCCTCTGTCACTCGTTTTGACAGGTTATTGCTCTCTATGTGTATGTTCTTGTATATTCTGTAAAAACGTTTCCTTCTAGTTCATGTGATAACGCAACTATTCACTGAAGCCAAGATTTTTGAAATTTTAAATTGTATACTTATTTCAACAAAAGTTACTTCACATTCTATTGTCGAGTTCCGCTTTTGTTCTAAATAACAGAAATATCAGTTTGAAATATAGCTTGCTACACAGAAAAAATGATAGAATAAAATTAGGCGCTGATGATTTTTTGTATTTTGTTTTTGCACTAATTTTTAGAGTAATTTTTTATGCTTTTATTTTATTCCCCGAATTCGAGGTGAAATTTCACTTAAATTTTTCTGTTATTATTACTTATTCGATAGATTTTTATTTCTGAAAAAAGGTCTATAATATATATCTCAATAAAAAATTATTACTGAATTACTTAAACCTATGCAGTCATATTTTTCGTAAAAGTTATATGTCATGTAAAAAACTAATAACAAAAAAATTCTAAATTATATTATATATTTTCATTACTTCAAATAATTGGTTTCACTGGTTTTGCTAATATTTGTTAGAAAGAGGAAACAAAAAGTTCTGAGATAATAAAAAGGCGCACAAGGAAGAAAGCTAAAGCATTTTGAGATCTTATCTTTTGTGTATTGTGGACGCACAGTGACTTTTGAAAGCGCTATCGGATCATATTAGTCTTTGTATACCCGGATAGAAAGTGTTTTTTAAGAAGCTCTGGATGACTGTTCCATTCCAAATGTGCGCATAAAAGTTACGATACGTAATTTCCACCATTGACGTATATATATGTAATCAGGCCAGATACTTTAGCAATGATGAATAATTTTAGAAAGCAAAAGTTTTTATTTTTTTTTTCTTATAACTATTTTATAAATAGATCAAGTAAAATTTGTTATTTCTAGTTTAGAAAATATATTGTACTTTCTAAACTTCCTTTTCTGAAATAGTAGGTAAGAACTTTTACTATTTTTACGAGTACTTATTAATATATGTCATTTATTTTATTTTTGCAAAAACTTTTCTTATTGTAATATTAAAAAAAAAAAGAATTGTCTTAGTAAAAGTTACTAATGATCATTTTAACACTTTGTTTACAGCTATTGTTCCAAATTCCGATCATCTACATAAGCACTAATTTACTCATTAAAAAAATCTCATGGTTTTAAGTTAATAATTAAATTATATGTAATTTAAAAAATATAATTAAAAATTTGTATAAATTCAATTGAAGATATATATAATTATATAAAAAATATTCAAATATTTCCCTGTACAATTTCCGTACAATTTATGGGGAACTTTTGTGAAATTTTAAGAAAATAAAAATTCTACGAAGTTTCCAGTGGGTATAAGGGAAATTATCCATGAGTGGACTACTTTTTTAAGTAGAAAAGTCAGAATATTTATGAAAAGTTAATTTTTACTTAAAAATACTTCAATTGAGTGATTAAAAACTATTATTGGTAAAACGGGTATGAATAATGTTCTTAAACTTATTCATAAAAAAAGGGGGTTAAACAAAAGTCTTAACTTCAAAATATTTAAATATTTATTTTTCGACAAAAGTTCCAGGGTTGCTCCAAATATTTTATTACATTTTTCCCTGATTTCCAGACAATTTTTTCCCCCCATTACATTTTTTGTATAATTACAATAATATTAATGAAAATCCCTTACTTTTTCCAGATGTATTCGAATTCTCTGCCCTGTGGCAACCTTGTGTTATGAATAATAAATTCTAATAAGGTTTGAACATAAATTATTATTTTAAATTACAGAAAGTATTTATAAATAAAAATAAGCTTTCAAAATAAAGAAGTTTTTAAATAAAGCTGAAACATTATGATAGAGAATTTAAAGATAATGAATTTAAAGAAAATGTTTTAAACTTGCAGAATAGAATAAATTATTGGAATATTTATTTTTTACTAATTTCGTGACAAGCTTATAAAACGTATGAATAAAACAAAAATAATAATTTTTGAGTCATACAATTTAATAAATTAATAATTTAATCCACTGTAAAATCAAATAAAATGTGCCTTAATAAGCTTTTATAATATTAACACATTTCTTAATATTTCAAATAAACATAATTATTAATTTTATATTCTCAGTCAAAAGGAAAAAAAACGAGTCATATTACAGAATTTTTCTCACAAAAAAGAACATTTTTTTTAACTGCTTTTTTTTATTTGAGAAATTAAAATAGAGGTGTTTGAAATAACTTTAGATTTTAATAATGTTTAAAATTTACGTAACTAAAGTTAAAAACGTCGCTGCAGCAAAAAAAAAACGAACAGTTTTTTTTTTGATATTTCCAATTCAATAATGTCCCTTTTCCAAGAGAGATAATTTTGCCCCAAGAATATATAATTTAAAACAATATTAGTTACCAAATTTTTGCCAATATTTCCTCCGAAACATCTCTTAATTAACTCTCATTAATATAAAAATTCAAATTTGTAAAGCAATACAATGAAATAAATGAAAAAAGCTACAAATTCGAATTTATTTAAAGGTGCGAATTGAAATTCGAATCTTATAAAATTGTAAATGTAATGATACTGAAGACTTAAAACAAAAAGTTGTAGGGGATAATTTGGGGATTTACCGGGGTCGAGATCGGTCCTAAACCTAAAGTTTGTTGATGTCACAGGAACACAAAAAAAAACAAATATTTTGTCCTACACTAGTGACACTACACTATAGTGTATTTCTATATATTTTCCTTCGTTGAATCCGAATCCGAAGTCAGAAATTCTAGATTGGTTCTAACTTTTGAGATAATCTCAAAAAAAAATTTAAAAACACAAATCAAAATTCGGATTTGGATTCAGCAAAAAAAAAAAAAAAAATACGTAGGAATACACTATAGTGTAGTGTCTCGGACAAAATTTTTTTTGTGTGGCTGATGTCCATTCTTTGGGCATCTATTGCTTGAAGCGATAAAAACTTTGGTCTGGACTTTAGTTTGAATTTTGGCATTTTTTTGTGTTGAAAATTGGAATTTTTGCAAATTTAGAGGATGATTTTGGGATTTTCCGAGTGGGAGATCATCTTTAAAAATTTTTTGTATTCTCTAGGCATTGATTATTGACTTACAATTAGAAATATGCATCAACAAAAAAATTTTATTTGTTTGTTGCCGGAGCAACGTTGTTAACCTTAGTTATGTTAAAATTTTAAATCATTATCATTTAAACATGAAAATAAAAATGTTTACAATAATTAAAATTATACTAAAAAATAATTACACAAAGAAAACTTTAAACAATATTTTTATTGAATCGTGACAACCTCAATCTGAAATGTGACAAGCTCATATACAACAAACGTTTGTGTTCAATTATGCCGTAAAAATTTTTTGCACCCGAAACATCATTTTGTCTAAATTAAAAAAGGAAAGTTGTGCTAAATTGTGCTAGATGTGTGCATAATTGTGCCGTACAAATTTTCCCAAAATAAAATTGTTTTCACCAAAAATTTTTGAAGAAAATCTGTCGCACCAGAAATATCATTTTGTCTAAACGAAAAAAGGAAAGTTGTGCTAAATTATGTTAGATGTGTGCATAATTATGCCGTAAACATTTTTTCAAAAAAATAAAAAATTTAAAAAAAGATTTTTACTAATCAAAAAAAAAAAAAAAAATTGTGCTAAATTGCTTTGAACTACAAAAAAAACTCTTTTATCATTTTTGGCTAAAGTCCATATTTTTTGCAAAAAAGTTAAAATTTTGGTCTTTATCATTTGGAAGCGGCAATTTTCCAACTTCAAGATTTCGAAAAATCAAATAATTGTGCTGAATTGTGCTATGCGAGCACAATAAAAACTCTTATATCATTTTTCGCTAAAGTCAATGTTTTTTGCAAAAATGTCAAAATATTGTTTTTATCATAGTTTTTGGTATGTTGTATTATAAAATTAAAATTAAATATAATTTGTGAATTTCAAATTAAATCTTTTATGAAGGTCAATGTTGAAACTAACAGAATTTTTTCAGCTATTAATAATGTTTAGTTGTAATTATATTGTTAATTGTTTAATTTTTTTTGTGTTTTTACGTATGTGTATATTTAATAGAAAATAGTTTTTGTTCTGTACCATCATTATAATTTATAATATAAAAAATGTGCAACAAGCTTTTAGGGCATTTATACATTTTATTTAATAATTAACAATTTCTACACAGAGAAAATAAGTTGACTAAAGATAACCAATTATTGATTAAATATAGCCGAATAAAGGCCACTTTTAACCTTAAAGTTCGGTTGTGTTCGCTGGTATCCTGCACTGAAAAAAATCCCTTGCACCCGTACACAAGGAATCAACCAGTTTTCCTTGTTAGTTAAGGCGCCAACTAGGGAAGCCTAGTTAAAATACAAGGATAATTTTCAGTCTAAGAAATTAGAAATTATATTATATTGAACATCAGAAATTGTGGGACCGACTGTTTTTATTACTCAGAAAGTCTATTATTTCATAAAATATTAATATTTTCTATCTCTAAAACATTAGTGGTTACGGTAAATGACTTAGTTGTGGCCGTCATATATTTGAAGGTTATGTTGATTTGACATTTTCAAAAAACATTATTAAAAGTTTAATGTATACTTTTGTATTATTTTAAGATTATGTAATACAACTTTACTCATTTGCACTATAGAAAACTGTAAATTTTTAGCTGATTGACAATTTTTTCCCCCGTTTTTAAGAATTAAAAACAAACAAGTTTGATGTGCATTAGAACTAACTTTGCTTCGATTGCAAGCTTAACTTGGAATCCTTGTCATTTTAACTAAAATGGCTTCAACTATAGACAAATAGTTGATTTTGACAAACATATTTTTTTCAGTGTGTTTGTTTTGTTCCGATTATCTAGCACAATTTTGATTTTTTGAAAAAAACAAAATGGCGTTGCCAACTTCTCTGACATAGATTTATTCTTTACAGAGAAAACTAAAAAAAACTGTTTTTTGACGCACTGGAGAAAAAATTTACTTAAAAAAAAAAATGATAATATCGTATTAGGTTAAAGAAATCTAAAATGTTATTATTTAATCAAAATAAATCGTGTATAAAATGAGTGCATTACCCAGAGAAGTGCTTTAGTTTTATATTGATGCAAAGATAAGTGCTTGAAATTGGTGAAATTGAATAAACACCATTTCTTTGAAAAAAAAACCCGATACATTAATGTCCACTCTCTCCTATTCTTTTTTTATATATATATCGAACAAAATGTTTGTTAAGTGCAAGAATATTTTGTTGGGACCATACTAAATTCTTTTGTTGAAGTTGTCAATTTTGTTGACACAACAAAAAAATTTGGTTGAGCCAACAAAATTTTTGTTCTGCACTCCAAACCTTTTTTTCAGTGGAACATTAGAAATAATACAAAATTGTGACCTATTTTTAAAAAGCCAAATTTATTGTGAAAATAAAACTTTAGAATAATAATATTAATATGGATAGATTGTTATTTGATCTCTCAATTTAATTTAAAAAAAAAAGTAATTAATCAACGATGTAAAATAGACACATTTATTTTATTTAACTGTATAATAATAGTAGTAAAAAAAAATAGTAATAAACAGCAATGTATGTATCGTTCCTTCTTATTTACTAAAAAGTTGAAATTCAAGGGAGAGGTCATGATTCCGGTTTCACATACGAGGTTAAGAATGCAAACCTACTAATACTAATATGCTCACTGGAATACCTGTATGCTTGAGTTAATATACAGCTATTCTGTATCTCACTATATAGCATCGCATACAGGCATACTACATACCATTCCCTATTTTTGTCAAATTCATGACCATTTTCTATCATAAGTTATCAATTTTCCAACTTTTAAGTTTTTTTCCAACTTCGTCAGTTTATACTTGAAAAAATCGATTTTTGATGAATTTTCTTCAAATTGCGAGAAAACGTTATTTTATATGTGCCTTCTATATGCTTAAAATTTCAGTACCTCTTGCGATGCTCAAAATTGAGATATTCAGGTTCGAAATTCCAATTTTTTATTATTTTCCAAATTTTAACCAGATAAAAAAGGCACACATAAAATAGTGTTTTCTCAAAATTTAAAGAAAATCTATCGAAAATCGATTTTTTCAGGTATAACTGCCGGAGAAATATCTTAAATGTATTTTCAAAAAAATGTAAAGCGAATTAAATTCCGTTAAATATTTTTTGGTAATTCCTTTTAAATGATTAATGGAAACTTACTATATGTATTTATCGCAGTTAAAATACGCAAATATTAATAAAAAATCTATGAAGTCATTAGTTAAAATGTCCAGTGATCATAAAAAATGTGCACATAAATAATTAGAAAATATTAGCAGTTAAAATTTACCATTTATCAAGTAAAAGTAAATAATTGTCTGTTAAATCTCCGGAATTAATTATAAATATTTTCTGATGGACATTAATAATATTAATAGTGGCTAGATTCTAAATGATAAATTGGTTGTTGTATTGTCAGACATTCAGGTATGAATTCAGTATGTATTCAGTTAAAAAATCTGAACATCAGAAAAATAGTAATAATATTACATTTATAATGCGATATTATGATAAATATATAACGTGATAAAAATAATTAAGTTCTTATAGTGAATTCAGAAAGCGAAATTTTCATACAAAGAATTTTAAGCTTTAGAAAAACCCTTTGAATCATTACTAGTTGCAAGTATTTTTAAACTTTAATATAGCCTGTAGCAAATTTAATATAATTTGTTTAGTTTGAAATTATGAACCTAAAATTTTCTCTTTTTGATCCTTTTGCCCTAAATTGTAAAACACTTTTATAAAATTTATAATTATTTTTTTCCGTGTGACTGAATACGAATCTAACACATGAAATTTTTAAAATTCAAAATGGCCGCTATATTGAAACTACCATTTAAAATCTTTACAAAATATTTTCAAATTCTTATTCAGCGGCTTGAGCGGAAAGTTCAACGCGGGGCGTACATATGCCTCGCGTGCGGCACGGAAGCTGTTAAAATATATTTATATTCTTTTAAAAAAGTCTTTGATTCTGTGAATGAAACAAAATCCACTATAATTAATTAGAAAAAAAATGTTTAAAAATTATTTCGTTCCAAACATTTCTCAGTTTATCTAAATAATGATGTTTTAATTTTTAGGTTTTTGAAATATGCATGACAATTGATCATTATTTTTCTCAAAATAGTTCTGCATCACTGAACTACGCCGAAAGAAAATACTTAACAAATATTAGGTGCTAAACTTCTCCGATGAAGGTAATAAAGTTTTGTTTCTGTACTATACCTGAGTACCTGAGCAGAAAAAAGGTTGCGGAGCACGAAACGTGCCTAATTAATTATTAGGCGTCAGATGAGGGAAAAACCAGACAGGATTTCCAGATAATCCTTTAATGACATTTTAATTTCCGTTCTTTTTCCCCAATTTAACAAAAATAAAAAAAAATGTATTTACAAGAATATTTTTCCTTATTGGGTATTTAAGTATTGGATTTAAATTTAGGTTTAAATAGATAATTTTAGATGGATAAAATGAGTTAACAATAACAGCGAACAATGGTTTAATTTGTATTTATAAAATGGTAATTTTTTCCCACAATTGACAAAAATTATTTATTTTTGGCACTCAAAGCAAAAAAAATGTCAAAAAGGCGCCAAAAGTGGATTATCCAATAATTTTTAACTTTGAAAATAATAAAAGTCACTACCAAAATTGGAAGCAAATTTTTTTTAAATTTCTATTACACGCAAAAAAACTGAGACCAATTATTATTATCATCTCAAATTTGGGGGGATATTTTGCTGCACCCAAAATTAATTTTCAAACTGATTTGTATATTGTAATTAATAAAAAATTAATTCCCAAGAATTTTAAAAAATGAAGCAAGGGTAAATTGATAAAGATATTTTAAAAATAAAAAGAGTTAATCAGCGACGAAGTCATTTAAAAACAATATCAAAAAATGAGTGCCATAAATTATAAAATGGATAAAAACCACTAAATATAGCCTATTAAATAAAACAAGAAGGTAATAACTGAATTATAAACATTAAATAATTACTTTCCGTAGAATATAAATATCGAATAATGATTATCTGCTAAACAGAATGTTAATTAAATTTTTAAAAGGCAATTACCAGGGGCTTTTAAGATAGCCAGTGCCAGGAGAAGAGTGGACACCTGTAGTCTTTCCATTTGTAAAAAATTGACTGAAATCTTCATTGCCACTCAAAAACACAAAACACACACAAATTAACTTTAAGGGTCAATTTGTAATTTTTCTGTCACCCCTCTTTGAACGAGCCGAATTGCCGGCAAATTTTCGCGGGTCAGCCGACCGCCGCCATTTTGCATTAAAGTCACTGCGTCAATCGGAGTACCACGATACACCACAAGAAAACTGATAAACCCCTTCACTTCCTTTAATCATTTTTAAGCCTTTTTTTAATCCAATAATTTCTAATTTCTGTTCATCACTGCTCATCGATTTTTATTTATTTCCTTCTTCACCTGGTTCTCGACTTTTTTTCTTTCTTCTTCCGGTTTCCTCTTTCTCTGACCGGCTCTCAACTGACCCACTTATGCGGAACGGTATAAGTCATACTTCCAATTTTATTTCGGCAGGGTCTTCTAAAGAACACACCATTGACACATATTTTAAAAAATTGTATTCTTTTCGAAAAAAATTGGTTATATATATATATATATATATATATATTTTTTTTTAGAAATAATTAATTTTTATAACACTTTTAAAAAAGGCGTACTTATAATTGTTATTATATTTTGTTATAAAAAAAAATATAGAACACTTTATATTAATTTTGTAAAATTACGAACAATTAAATTATGATACATTCTTAATTATTATAATTATCATTAAATTTTGTTAAATTTATTTTTATAGTCGTTGCAATTTTTTAATTTAATAAAAAACAGAAAAAAGTATTATTTTGATTTATTAAGCATCTGAAGAAAAAAAAATTAGGAATTTATTAAACAATTAAGAAAAAAAATTACTGTTTTTAAATTTGTTTATGATTAAAAAATCATAATTTTCTATAATTGTTTATTAATTAAAATTTAAAAGAAACGAAACGTGATTTAATTAACTTTTTTTCTATTTTTATACTATTTGTTTAATAATATACAATTAATATATGAACCTAATTTTTATGGAACTTAACTTTGGTTATTTTGAATTAATGATTTTGAAAATTTAAAATAGAGGAATATTTGATTAAATTGTACGGTACTCACACTATATTTTATTGATAATATTAAAGGGTGAAAGTTAGATATAAATATTAGTCAGAACGATTATAAACGATTCACGATCACGATCGCGATCAACAAGTTCACTTGACGGTCGTTCACACGAAACTGGCTAGTGCTGAAGAGGACGATCATACACGGATTCTCCCACTTTACACTTTATACTAGCCTTCAGTAAGGCGAAGGTAACTATTACTTTGCCATACTATACTCCAAAGCCCTAACCAGTTGAATCAACTATCTTGTCTACTTTCAACCATTATTATAGTTCGGTTCAAGAATTTCAATTTTCAATTGTGTTACAATTAGTAATTTAATTACTTCAATTATTTTATACTAATTTTTTTTCATATTAATATCCAAATTTTCAATAAATTTCCCTCCTTCCCTTAAGAGTGACATCATTTATAAAATCCGCCTTAGGGGCTATTCAAATTTACGTCAGCATATTTTTTAAGGTTTTTTTGACCCCCTCCCCCGATTAAGTATAAAAGTTGCAATTTTCTAGCTTTCTTATTTTGTTGCTAATACTTGTCTTTATAGGCCTTAAAAAGTTGCAAAAAAGTTGCAACTCTCTAGCTCTTTTTAATAAAAAATTGAAAAAATACAATACAATTTGTTTAAACGATTGTAAAAGATATTACTTTTACTTTTTTCTCAGTATTATCTGAATAGTCCTCGAAAAATTTCATCATTGAGAAAAAGTTGCAACTCTCTAGCTCAATTAAAAAAAAGTTGAAAATAAACATTATTAATTTATTTAAACAATTGTAAAAAAATATTATTTCAGATTATTGTTAGTATTTTGCTTTACAGTTCTTGAAAAGTTGCATCTCTGTAGCTTTATTTAATAAAAAGTTGATAATAAACAATATAATTTGTTTAAACAATTGTAAAAATGATTATTTTTAGTTTGTTGTTAGTACATGGCTTTACTGACCTCGAAAAGTTGCAAAATTGAGAAAAAGTTGCAACTCTGCAACTCAATTTGTGCAAATCTTAAAAATAAACAATATAATTTGTTTAATCAACTGTTAAAATTATTATTTTAACTTTTTTGTCCGTGTTTGGTTCCAATGGACTCGAAAAGTTGCAAAATTAAAAAAAAGTTGCAACTCTGTAGCTCAATTTGCGAAGAAACTGAAAATAAACAATAATAATTTGTTTAAACAAATTAGCAATTACATTGAATAATGATTAAAAATCAATATTTTTGTTAATTATACAAAATCTGGGAAACAACTTCTATAAAAATAGTAAAAAATATTTTTTAACGATTTTTTCTAAATTTTTTCTAAATTTTTTCTAAAACATGAAGGTTTTTCTCAAACTGTATTATATTAAATTACTTATGGTATCACATAGCCGTTTTTTAAAGAAAACATTTTTGCGCAAATGGGAGCACTTAAATATTTAAAAACAAAAATTACTTTTGCGGTAAATAAAATCACCTTTAAAAATGCATACAAATTTTTTGAGGAATCGAATCGAAAAAATCTTACTTGACACCATAGAGAATGTTGTTGAAAGGTTGAGTATAAATTTTTAAGAGAATCGGTTGTATAATTTCCGAGGAATGTTGTACATATATTATAGCTTCGAAAAATGTGGATTCGAGAAAAACGGGAAAAAAGATAAAAAAAGTACTTTAACGTGTTAAAACTAGGAAATTTTTTAACTTGCCTAACACCTGAAACTAATCTTAAGATAATATACGCTTTAAAATTAAGAAAAAACAAAAAATTGGTTTTTGGAAGACTTCAGGGTGGCGTAACCCCTTAAATCTTTGATGCATCACAAAATCTTGTTTTAGAGCCGTTTTTGGTCAATTTCATACATATTCTCTATAAATATGAATTAGTCAATGGTGAATAAATTTTAGTCATTTTTGACTAATTCACAAAAAGATCACTTTTGATTTCGAGAAATAAGGTAATTACCGTCAAGCGGGGCTATTTTGTGCACACGAGGTTTTTATTGAATAAAATCTTTATATTGAGAATTTATAATAAATCAGAAAAAAATTCGTAAAGCCGTGAAATTCAAGCTGAAAATTTTAAAAATTCTCAAACTTCTGTTCAGATCTCCGAAAGTTTAAAAGTGTTTCTACCCAGGAACAAAAAACTGATTCCATAATAATTTTAAATCGGTTATAAATTTTTTGAATGCGCATTCTTAATAGGAGAATGATTAATAACTATTAAATGAAAATATATTATATAAATATATTATATAAATATATTATTATATGAATATATTATATATTATTATATAAATCACTAGGCAATCGAAGAGAATAATGATGCTAAAAATTTTGGAAATAATAATTTCGATTTTTTTAAAAATATTGCATTTAATATTGTTATTAACCTCCAAAGTTAAGAAATAGGTAATAGACACATAATCTTTAAGACATCTTTAAAATAAAAAGAAATTAAATTGTTCATAGGCGTATTTTCAATTTTTCACAAAATTTCTCCCATTTTTAAGAATTCACGATATAAAATTTCTTTCAACTTAGGGCAATGTTTTTTTACTTCATTGAATTCTTTCCATCAGTTTAACATGGAAACTATAATTTTCAATTACTTTTTGTCATTTTCAACGAATTGATTCAATTGATTTCTTCAATTTTGAAATATTATTGCCATTTTAATTATTCTTCCCAATCTTTAATTCAAAACACACTTTTGTAAAGATTTTCTCAAAATCAATTTGCAATCAATAATCTTGAATTATATTTGTAATTTTCTAGTAAATTTCCTCAATAAATTTTTAATTTCATTTTTTTTTTGTTATTACTTAATTCTTTTTAAAATTATTTTCTTCAATTTTCAGTTATTTTAATCATAGTCAAATTGTTTTCTTTAAATTTTAATTACCATTTTTGATTTTTATTCTTGTCTCAAATTACATCAGGAATTTTGGCTCCTTATTTAAAAAACTATTGTTTTCAATTTCAATTATTTTTTTCATTTTCGAATATTTTATAGTAGAGTCTTTAATTTTCAATTATTATTTCAGGAATATCATCAATTTATAATTTTAATCCTTTAAATTCAATTGTTCTTCCAACTTTTAAGCACTTTTTTCAAATTTCAATTTTTTAAAAGTATGTTTAGATTCAATTTATTCGTTTTTCAATTATTTTCTTTATTTCTCATATGTTTCTTTACTTTAAATCTGTTTTGTCTACAATTCCAATTACTTTTTCTATTTTGAAATGAGTTTCTTCAATTATTTTCTACAAATTTAACTCGTAACTTATATTTTTCAATTATATGGATTATTTTATACTGAATTTCTTTAAATAAAAATTTCTTTTACAATTCTAAATTATTGTCTTCAATTGGAATTATTTTTCTTATTTTTCAATGTTACTTTTCAATTTTCGATTATTCTTCTTCTTTCAATTATTTTCGGCATTTTTATTGAGTGATGCCTTCAATTCTTAATTATTGTTTACATTTTATAAATTTTTGTCTTCAATTAAAATTTTTTCCTAATTTTAAAATTAGTTGTGATGTTTTTTATTTTTTTTTCATCGATTTTCATTTACTTTGTTTAATTTAAGAAAATTACCTTTTGTTTCAATTACACTTTTAAAAGCTTTTTATTTTTAAACTAATTTTCATCAATTTTCGGTGATTTTCTTCTGCTTTCAATTATTTATTTTTTAAATTTTTTATTAAAATTCAAATTTTGCAATGTATTTGTTAATAATTAATTATAGTCTTCAATTCGAATTGTTTTCCCCATTTTGAAATAATTTCTTTTAATTCTTGGTTTTTCCTTCAATTTTCTACTTGTAGCCTATAATTTTGAATTATTTTTGATATTTTTTGTCAAACGGAATTCTTCAATTTCAATTAATTTTTTTGTTTTCAACTGAATTTCTTGAATTTAAATTTATCTTGTCATTTCAAAATGAATGTTTTCCTTTTTCAATTATTCTTTTAAATTTTCACTTTTTCTTTTTTCAGTTATAAACTGTTGCAATCAATTTCAATTACTTTTGTCATTTTTAGTATATTTCTTCTTCTTTCAATTATTTTGTTCAATTTTAAATTGAAATGTACAATTTTCAATTGTGTTTGATATTTTTTAACGAGTTTCTTCGACTTTCATTTTCTGTCTTCAGATTATTTTTTAATTTTTCAAATTTAAAACATGTTATTTTGAGCGATTTAAAAGTATTGTTTGAACAATTTAAATTGTTTTCTGGATGAGTCTAAAATTTCAATTACATTCTTAATGTATTTTAAAATATTTTTCTTTAACTTTCAATTATTTTCTTTTTAAGATTTTTTTAATTTTGGCGCTTTTTAGTTAATGACTTCAATTTGTATGATATTTCTTTAAATTTACATTATTATTTCGACTATAATTATTTTTCTCATTTTTAAATTCATTTTTTTTTGTCGTTACTTAATTATCTTCTTTTAAAAATTATTTTCTTCAATTTTTAATTAGTTTAGTCATAATGAAATTGTTTTTTTTCAAATTTCAATTATTTTCTTGAAATTTCAAAGACAAATTTTGATTTTTAATCTTGTCTTTAATTTCTTCCGGAAGTTTGGTTCCTTTTTTAAATTTAAAGTATTGTCTTCAAGTTAAATTATTTTTCTTATTTTTAAATTAATTTTTCCAAATTCCGTTTATTTCACATCTGTTAATTATTATTTTCGTATATTCTAACTTATAAACTTTAACTTTTGATTATTGTTTAAGGAATTTCTTCAATATTTAATTTAAATTTTTGTTATTTTAAAATTATTTTTTTCATTTCTCAACTATTTTCTTTAATTTTTACTTTTATTTTCTTCAATTTAAAATTATTGCCTTGAATTTCAACTATAGAATCGTTTAAAATTTTATTTTAAATCTTTTAAAAAAGGGGAGGCCCTCAAATCCAAGTTACGCCACTGGTTTGGAGGTTACTATTGATTTCGAAATTTAAATATATATTTTTAAAGAGTGCCAAAAAATCAATTAATCTTTTTTTTAACGGGGTAAAGTTGCTAAGATTTTATTGTGCGTAAAAATAACTTGCATTTAATATATTTACAAATATCCTTATTATCTCAAATACATTTTAAATCCTCATTTTTTCTAGGGTGGGCCAGAGAGGTTTTTAGGTGGGCCGGCCCACCCTCGTCCCCATGTAGTTACGCTTATGAATGTGTTTATAAAATTGTTGACAACAAGACAATATTTAATAATTAAATATTATATTCACAATTAAAAAAAATTATTTTGTGTCATCAAACATCTGATAACATTAATTGCTTCTTTTTATTGCAATACATAATTCATAAAAAAAATGTTACCGTTATAGTTATTAACAATAAAAAGACTCAGAATTTCACTTTTTCTTACAATCTGGATTTACAAGAAGTAAATTCATAAATTTCATAAAAATTTAAACAAATACCAATAAATTAGGTTTAAAAAAATAGTCAGAAAATACCAAATTTAATTTATTTTTTACTTTCGAGGTTAATAACAATGTAACAAAATTTTGTTTTAAAAATCGGTATCCACAAAATAGTTAGGAATTTATTAATCTTTAAATTAAAAAAATAACTTTTAATTCGGGTTATTATTAGAGGCTATAGACATTTTTGAATAGTAAATTACAGATTCAGACCACTGTGCGGCGGCGAAGGCTTCTAATAAAAATAAAAATTTTATTACAATTTTTTATAGAAAAACATGATATTAGAAAAACATTGTATTTTATTAAACAATGCAAATTTAAAAATATAAAACTTTGTATCACCTTTTAATTAATTTTTTTATGCAATTTTCAGAAATTTCTAAATGCGGAAGACTTTAAGGGGATCATCACTTTAAGGAACTAAAATGAAATTGAAATTAATCATAATGAATTATTTTTTTATAATACAATAGAATATACCATATATTATAAATCTTCTCTATAAGGAGCAGATGAAATCAATACAAAAATTGATACTTCGACTTGAAAGCGGTTATATCATTATTATTATTAATAAATTTTTTTATCATATGTAATTATGTGATAAAATGTTAACGTCACAAAATAATGCCAAAAAAAATCTTTAAAATCTATTATACAAACAGTTTTTTCTTTAATTCTTTAAAAACGGTTTCCCTTTAGTAAAAACTGTATCAAAATATTTTTTTCTTTGGTGCAAAATGAATAAAAATTTGCTTGAAGAGAAACTCTGATCCCTTAGAAGAAGTTGGGTATATTATCAATTTTTGAAAAAGAAAATAAGTATAGCAGTTAGATGGAAAAGTGTAATAAAAAGTAAAAGAATATAAAAAGCAAACAGCTGCGAGTTCCTCATGGACATACATTGAAAAGATCAAGGCAGGTCAAGTCGGTATTTTTTGTCAGAACTAGACCACGTCAGATTCCGAGCAGGATTTGAAAAACGAGAAAATCTAATGGTCCTTTGCCATAATGCATCCTGGGCGGTACAGCATTTTTATTTTATAAGGTTCTAATTTGTTAAACTTGATTTCACTCCATAGAAATTTGAAGCAAATCAGCACGGTGTCAGTTCTCTATAATCAGAAAAATGGGATAATTTTTTTTTCATCAAAAGAAAACCATTTCTCTTGAGTGCTCTATAATCAGAACCGTCATTAAGGGTTATTTTAAATCCATCGGGGTGCATTATATTTTATGATTTTCTGATCATTTTTTATTTATTTCTATAATAATGTTTCTTATAAACTTTGTTTCAGGAATTACATTAGTTATTTTATGTGAAGTTGAATATTTATTACATTTCAGTTTAGGTGAATTGTGTTTTAAACAGGTCCTAATACGGACCCTACTATATATATACAATACAACTTTCACTCTCCGAAATTAAAAAAATTTAGGTCATTATCAGACAAAGCCTAAAAAGAACAATCAAATCTGATTCTTAATCCTTTAAGTTATTCAATTTTGACGAAACGTAGGTAAATAATATAGGAATAGCTGCAAGTTTAAGTCCTAAAGCGAAATTTGAAAATTTTTGTATTTACAATTTAAATAAAAAAAGTTTTTTTAAACATCTTCTAAAAAATAAATGAATTTTAGTGATTTTTTAATTGATTATTTATTATTTTGCTAACAGTTTAAAAAATACGCAAAATCAATTTTCTGTATAAAAATTAAAATATACAAAAAACAGATTTAAATTGTGAAAATATGTAATAATCCATCTGTAAGCTTCAATAATTATAACAATAATTTTAAAAAATGTTATTTATCATGTTGTTAATAAAAAAAAGTTAGAATTCTCTTTTTAATTATTTCTTTCCCATAAATATATTTTTGAAAAATACTATGAAAAGTAAATATTAACAATAGTAATAATAATAATAACAACAACAAAATATTTAGATGTTGTTTAAATAATTCTTAATATAACTAACAAGCGATTTTTTCAATTTATTTAATTGAAATTTCAGTTTGGCTTTCAAATTTGATAGTTTCTTCCAAATAAATGATTTTTTCAATATTTGCTGGTGCGGATATCAATTAATATAATTATTTAAATATTTTTTAAACAAAAATAATTATGTTTTGTAATATTTTAGTAGATGTTTTGATTTTTACAAAAAATATTTTTTTTAAACAATAATAGATTGTTAATTATAATCTTACAACAATTCAGAACATATTTATAAAAATATTTAAATGTTTAAACAATGTTTACAAATAAGATCTTCTTGAGTTCAAGATCTCATCAAAAATTATTTGACACTATTGTAAGGCATAAATATTGACTCACTTAAGATTACGAAATTAATGTATTAATAATTTGGGCAATTTTTAAATAATTTTTCATGTTATAAATTTGAGCGCAATTGTTTAACAAATGAAACTAATCTTATTGATACAATTTACGTAAAAATTGATAAATGAAGTAATTTATAAAAAAGAAAGTTAAAATAGTATCTATAATAGTAATCCACAAGATTAATTCATTATCTTTCATTCATTCTTTCATTCTGTTCACACCTGAAGTTTGGCACTTCGATATTTTTTGTTTTAAATCAGATACTTCTTTAAAAAATGCATATAAATTGGTTAAAATTAAAATTTAAAAATATCAGTTCAAATACTTTTAATTTCATTAATAAATAAATCTATAACATTTTCTATAATTTTTTAACAGTTTTCAATATACAATTGTTCTCTTTAAAGTTTATAATTATTCTTTAATTTTTTAAAATTATTTTCTTCTGTTGTCGATTATTCTTGCCAGTTTTCGAATTTTTCTTTCGAATGTCAATTATTTTCCTCATTTCTCAATTATTTTCTTTAATATTGAGTTATTTTAGTCATTTTGTAATGTTTCTTTCAATTGTCAACACTTTTCTTAATATTTCAATTCAATTCATTAATCTTCATTAATCTTCAATTTTCATTTATTTTCTACAATTTTTTCCATAATTTTCGTCAGTTTTCTATTGACAATTTATTATTCTCCTTCAATTTTATGATGATTTAATAATTAAAAAAAAATTTTGTTTAAATGCCGATTATTGTCACCATTAAAATTATTTGTTTCAATTGTTAATTATTTTTTTTAATAGTTAATTATTTTCGTCAATATGTAATTATTTTTATCATATTGTCATTTTTCTTTTAATTATCAATTATTTTCTTGAAATTTCCATTTAATTCTTTAATTTTCAATTTATTTCTTCAATTTTTAATTATTTTCTTTAATTCTCAAATAATTGCTTTAATTTTTAACTACTTTTATCTATTTTTAATTAATTCCTCAATATTCAATAATTCTCGGATTTTTTCAATTATTTTTTTTACTCATAAAAATTGTTTTAAAATTGCAATTCAATTATTGAATTCTAGAACTATTCTCTTCAATTCTCAGTTCTTTTCTACAAATTTAATTTCCGTTTTTCAATTTTCAATTATTTTCTTTAAAAATAAAAAATTATCGCATTTTTTCTATTATTACTTCCTCATCGAGGAAGCTTTGTGACCATTAAGATTTTCGATTTTCCAAAAATAGTCTAAACCCACAGATTTTTTTTTGGACACAGGGATTTTTGAAAATACCCAATCAAATTTTTGAGCCCCTTTTTTCATAAAAAAAAAAATCGTATTTTGTCAAAAAAAATTTCCATGATAAAAATATAACTTAATGAATACAAAAATCATATTCCTTATCTCAAAACGAATCGACTGACCTATATAATGTTTATAGTTGATAAAAAATTCGTAAAATAATTTAGGTTTTTTTTATTTTTTTGCATTAACATTTTTTTTTAATAACTTCTCCAATTAACGTTTATACTATTAACTTATTGCTTCCTCTATGAAAAAGCAAATTAATTTGCTTACTTGGAAGCGAAATTTCCATGAAATGAACATAATTTTCACCTACTTTCAATTTGCAATTATTTTATTTAAATTTAATATTTCTTGTTTAATTTTTTCAATTATTTGTTTCAGTTGACTATTAATCTAGTCATTATTCGAATTTTGTTTTCAATTGACAATTACTTTCGTCATTTTTCAACTATTTTCTTAAATTATTAATTATTTTCCCCAATTTTTAATTATTTCTAACAATTTTTTCAATTTTCAATTATTATTTTAAAATTTTATAATTATTCTTTGATTTTTTAAATTGTTTGTTCGGTTGTGTATTAATCTAGCCATTTTTTTGAATTTGGTTTACAATTATCAATTATTTTCGTCATTTTGTAATTTTTTTTTTCAATTATCAATTGTTTTTTTCATTTTTTAATTAGATTCTTAAATTTTTAATTTATTTCGTCAATTTTTTATTATTTTCTACAACTTCAAGTGGTTTTTTTTCGATTTTCAATCCAGTCGTTAAATGTGTAATTATTCCCAACAATTATTCCTATAATTTCATAGTTTTTCAATTGGCAATTTTCAATTATTATTTTTTTTTTCAATTATTTACACCAATTTTTTTAATTTTCAGTTATTATCTTAAAATTTTAAAATTATTCTTTGATTTTTTAAATAATTTTTTTAGTTATGTATTAATCTAGCCGTTTTTTGAATTTTGTTTTTAATAATTGTTAGTTATTTTCGTCATTTTGTAATTTTTTTTTCAATTATCAGTTGTTTTTTTCATTTTTTAATTTAATTCTTAAATTTTCAATTTATTTCCTCAATTTTTTGTTACTTTCTTCAATTTCAGTTTTTTTTTTGTTTTTCAATCCAGTTGTTCAATTTGCAACTATTTTCAACAGTTATTCCTATACTTTTTCAACTATTTTGTTTAAATTTAATATTTATTGTTTAATTTTCTAATCTATTCTTTTCAATTGTTTTATTATGTAGCCATTTTTCGAATTTTGTTTTCAGCTGACAATTATTTTCGTCATTTTTCAGATATATTCTTCAATTTCGGAATGTTCATTATTTGAATTTGCAAAACTCTATAATTTTAAATGACCAACAACAATGCACAGTTTGTCGCGCGTTAGTGTTGCTAGTAATGATAATAATTTGAGTATTAGTAATGAATACATAGTAACTCACTAGAGCTAAAAATAAGGAAACTAACTGTGTGAAAGGAAGTTTACAAATTCAAAAATTCCCGCTACTAGCGGACGGTTCGTGATCGGCGAGAGCAGTTCTAGAGTTGACCTGAAGGGTGCAGGGTGATCAGCCTTTCTCATAGTTGACTCGAAGCAGAGAATATATAAAAGCTGAGCCGAAACGGCTGAAAGCATACTTACCTGGCGCAGAGGCTACCGTGATCAATAAGGCGGTTCCTCCAGGGTGAGGCTCTTTCATTGCACAACGATTGAGCTGACCCTTGCGAATATCCCTAATGTGGATATCTCGGGCGTATAATTTTTGTTAGTCGGGACTGCGTTCGCGCTGTCCCGGAATAAATTAATTAAAACATAATATTTTTTCTTGCTTCTTTATAATATTTATTCGTTGAATACACTTTATTAAACAATTTGGTAATAATACTAAACATTTGCTGAATGTCCTCTATTTCTCTCATTTATTTATTATAACCTCACAAATTTCGTACACTATTTTATGACTATTTTTATTATATTCCAAAACGTATTATGTATTGAAAATATAATTATATTCATAATCTGTATAATTATTAAAGAACATATTTTTATTTCTTAATAGTATATTTTAATTTTGAAACTTATAACTGTCCCTTAGAAATTTTATACAATATTCTACAAAATAAAATTCGAGTACTGGCATTTACCCATTGTACCCATCACTTTATTATATTTCTTGCTAATTTCAAAGCCTGCTGTAGAGCTAGTAATTATACAGTCAATCTTCTTACTGTAGTGCTAAATATCCAATTTGTTAAATAAAATGTAACTCATCAAAATATTATTATATTGAAACTAATAAAATAAAACATTTGAGGTTATAAATTATATTATATCAAAATAAACGTGTGTTCAATTATCAGAAAATATAAACTTACTTTTAAAAGCTCTATTCTTTTTGGATGTTATTAAATTCAAATAGAAATTTATGAATTACATTTTGATTTGGTATTATTTGTATAAATCATTTTTTTTTGAATTAACATTTCGATTCTAAAAGAGAAATTAAGAGAGAAAGGAGAAAAGAGGAAAGAAAAATGATAATATTATATTTAAAAAAGAAATTCGTCGAGTATTTGACATAAAAAATAAGCTTAAATTCGAAGGACCTGTACTTTTTTACAAATACCATGTTCAATAAATGAAATTTATTATATTGTGCATTGTACAATGATTATTATTATCAATCAGAGCTAGAGACTAGTAGAAGTTTTGAGGATTTTTAAAAAGATGTAAGTGTTCCATTAGATGTGATAAGATGTATGAAATTACATTGCATGTAATCAGAGTTGTGTTGCTGAGAAGCATAACTTGAAGATTTTACGTATATTACATAAAAAAATGTAATATACTTAAAAACTCGTAATAAGGCCGCAGTGTCCTGGGTTGCGTAGTTACGAGAAAAACGTAATTTACGTAAAAATGTGGAACATGTAAAAAACTTGGCCAGCTTTTTGAATATAAAAAGTGCTGCCGTTTCAAGATGGCGGATTTTTACTAGTTTGAGAAAAATTTAAGCGTACTAGATCTATATTTTAACGAGAAATGATCAAGTTTAAAATATAAATAATTGTTTATAAATTGTTATAAATTATTTATTTATACCAATTAGGTGATATTTAATTGTTTTTCTACAGTTTTTATTAACTTAGAAAGAATTACATAAGTTTTTCTTTATCTAAAAGTTTTACCATAAACCAAAAAGTACTAGATCTAGTACAATTGTACTAACTGTCACAACGCTGAATGTAAAAGCATGTTGTCGGGGAAATATTTTATGTTGACAATTCCAATGCTTCGCCGACATTTTGAAAAGGTAAATTACGTTCTGTAGAAAACTAGATACGTAATTTACGCACGGCTCATGACTGCATTTTGCGTTGCGTTGCAATGAGAGAGAAAAGGACACACATATACTTTGTTCTTTTCTTTCTCATTACGACGCAACGAGAAACGCAATTGTGAGACGTCACCTTTTACCGAGCCTCTTGCGAAAATGTCGGGTGTCATCCCTACCGGTTTTAGTTTCCTGGAATTTAAATTTGGGTTCAAATTTCATAGACCTTTTCATTTAACTTTTCTGTCTTCTTCTAATGCATGTAACATTGCATGAGCTGGAAAAAGAAATGAAATAAAATGAAAAGGTCTATTCATTGAAAAAAGTGTTTAGCTGCTCCACATAAACGTATAGCTGAATTTCGTTTAGACAGAAATCTAAGAGTAGCAGCTAAACATTTGGCTGTGATAGCTAAACATATTGCTAGGAAGCCATATATTTAAGTGTCACAGCCAAATGTTTAGCTCCCACTCCTAGATTTCTATCTAAATGAAATCCAGATATACATTTATGTGGAGCAGCTATACACTTTTTTCAATGAATGAAATTTTACCCCAAATTTAAAAAAAAATTTTGTCAGCAATATAGGGTTTGTTGTGTGAATAACAGTGGTTGCATAATAGGGTGGTCCAAAAAAAAAAGAAAAGTCAAAAATGTTATGCTCCTACCCCCCAAATTTGTTCCAAATTGAAAAAAAGTTACCCCTATTTTTTTATTTTGAAATCGGACAATATTTAGAGGTGGCGCAAAGCCCATTAAGTTTCCCATGTATTTTGCATGGGAAAACGCACTTTGTCGTAAATTTACAATAAAATCATAAAAAATCACTTAAATCATTAATGCACAGAATAAGTTCCTAAAATGTATTTCAAAAACAGTGTTATATAATTTATTTATTAATGTGTTGATATTAACTATATTTTTTGCAATTTCAGAAAACCACAAAAATTCAAAAAATCCAAAAAATTAATCATAGTTAATATTAACAAATTAATAAATAAATTATGGAATACTGTTTTTTAAACAGTTTTTAGAAACTTATTCGGTGCAATAATTATTTAAGTGATTTTTTACGATTTTATTGTAAATTTACGAAAAAGTGCGTTTTTCCCATGCAAAATACATGGGAAACTTTATGGGCTTTGCGTCATGTCACCTCTAAATATTGTCCGATTTTAAAATAAAAAATAGAGGTAACTTTTTTTTCAATTTGGAACTAAATTGAGAGATAGGAGCATAACATTTCTGACTTTTTTTTTACCACCCTATTGCATAATTAATGTACAGTATAAATTATAACAAACTATTTGTTTTAGGTAATTATTAATTTATTTTTACTTTAATATTTGCATATTTCCATGTTTAATTACAAAAATTTGTTTCATGTTTTATACATATGTACACTGAGAAAAATCTGTTGCGATTATCGCATAAGCAAATGATATGAATATAGCATAGACACTAACTATACAAAAATTGCAAGAATCCACCTAATTATTAGGCCGCTCCGCCTAGTTTTCAGGCTAAGTCCGAGCAATAACTATACGTGCTGTTAGAAATATAGCATTAATAGAATTATGGAAAAAATGCAAAAATGATTTCAAGCAATAATCGCAACAGATTTTTCTCAGTGTAACATATGGATCATTTTTTCAAAAAGATAAATGACCCGTTCACGATATTTTTATTAAAAATTACACGCATAGAATAAGTTTACTGTGGCAGTCAAGTATTCGCTGTCACGTCAAAATAAGTTTGCAAATATAGGGACAGCGAACAAATTTACTGTGAGAGTAAAAAAGTTTGCTGTGAGAGTAAATTAAAATTTTTTTTTCTAATATTGCTTATCACAGCAAACTTTGTTCATTGTCACAGCAAATAATTTGCTGTGGTTACTAATTTTGTTAGATTCAACAGCAAATATTATTTACCCACTGTAGACAATTCATTTTTTTTCGTGTAGTAAAATTAATTTACTTTAATAAAAATAGTTTTATGAGAGAGAAAAAGATAACAATATAGTGCTATCTCTCTCACTCCCACATAAAAATCCCACCAAAATCCTCCTCTGGGTACGTCCTTGCTTTAATAAAAACTCTGGCAATCATACGATAAAATTCAACACTCTTTAATTGAATCACATGAGAAACAAAAGAAAAGTGCCAAAATAACTGAAATATCTTATAAAATACAGGGCTAAAACTGCCCGATCCGCGATCACTGAGATGAGCTTTTGTTCTATAATATTTCAGCTATATTTCAGTTATTTTGTCGCCTTTTTTATTTTTTATGTAATTTAATTGAAGATTGTTAAATCTTATCATATGGCTGGCAAAGTTTTTAAATAATTAAATTAATTTTACCATTTTTTTAATAAAAACATCTTAAACGAATAATTTGTCTTTCCGAGAGAATGGCCAATATTCTTGATAAATTTTAGTTTCTGATGAGGACAGCTTAACTGTTGAAATTTGTGTTAAATAAAAAAATGTACGTTCAAATTTCCGCACAGGTGAATTTTGTTAAGCTTTTCAGTATACATACTATTTCAGTTATACAGTAAATTATTCATTAACAATCTTTTCTAAATATTCATTAATAAAAGTAAAAATATACTCACGTCTATTAATAAACATCTACAAACTGCAATTGAAATGTGTTTGCTAAACTCACCCGCTTTATATTAAGAATAATTCATATTTTCTGACTTCGTTTTTATATCATTAATTAAATAAGAACGTGCGGCTCTTGATCTTTTCTATTCCATTGCTGAATCATCTCCAAAAAATATGTCGTATGCCAAAAATGTGGTTTTCTATAATGTTTCCAGAAGACAAAGTAGCTCTACTAAAGGAAAAAAAACTATTTAAGTTTTATGCTAACATATTTTCAATCTACAACAATTAAACAATTAACGAGCAAAATTTATTGTATAAAAATGAACTTTTATGTCGGCCATATTTGTTTTGAATGCAGTGGCGCCTCACTATGTTAAATACAGAGTTTTACATCTTTTACGCGTCAACATCTAGCGTATGTAGCGTATAATACGTAAGTAGCTTACTACATGTAGGTATCTATAGCGTATCTTCAACGTAAATT
Organism: Ganaspis brasiliensis; assembly: GCA_037103525.1. Lineage (NCBI taxonomy): Eukaryota > Metazoa > Arthropoda > Insecta > Hymenoptera > Figitidae > Ganaspis > Ganaspis brasiliensis. The sequence goes on from JAZKLR010000016.1 coordinate 230,729, forward strand.
AGGGAACACGCGCTCAAATTACGTTCACACCTACCCAAGCATTTTCTCGGTACAAAAACGAAGCGTACACAGGTTATTTTTTAATGTTGTGACTTTTCGCAATTTTATCTGTATTTATGCGTATTTTGAGACATATTTTTACTGGTAAAGATCATAATTTCATTATTATATTACCATAAGTATTCAGTACTACTAATTTTTGTCATATTTACATTTTCGGGTGTTTATGAGTGACAGTTTTATAGATCGCATTTTTCTGTTTAGTTCCAAATATTGTGTTTGTTATCATGTAAATAGTGTTTTAGTTTAACATAAACAGTGTACACATTATATAGTTATTTATTCTACTAAGTTAAAGATTTTAGTAGTAAAATGGTAAGAGGTTATGTTCTACTCCAAAAGAATTATGCAAAAATTGATATCGTCGAGTGTCTGAAGGTCTTTATTTTGCAATAAATGGTATTGTAGAAGGTCTTTATTCTACACAATATATGTATAAATTGAAAGTGTTGTTTGCTGTAAGCAATAATAACAAAGTTATCTGCTTATAAACCGTGTAACACGTATCTAACATAGAAATGTTTTCAGAAGTTATCTGACACAAAGATTATTTTTTCATAATTTTCATCATTTGTATTTTGTTGCAGATAATTAGTAAATAAATATGGCGCAGAGATTTCCTGTGCCGAACACTGGAAGCAATGGTCCACCACCACAACGATATCCTCCACCGTCAGTACCTCCAAATTTACGGCAATATACGGGACCAAACTTTCCGGTATTTATTTTAAAATACTCTTTAAATAATTTGCATGATTCTCATCTTTGTGATTAAAATGAAGTTTCTTTAACATCTTGAGTAAGATTAAATATAATTAAATATCAGTAATGAAATATAATTAACAAGACATAATCTCATGTCAGATATGAAGTAGAGAAAGAAAAGAAAATAAATTTTTTAGACATCACATTAGTAAAAACGAAAGACAGCATAATTACTAATTAGTTCAGAAAGACTGCATTTTCAAATAGACAGGATTCCGTAGTTATTAAACGCCGGAAAAGTCTCAATCGTGAATTTGATTAAAATAATTCAGAAATTCTAGACTTTGAAGCTAATGAAAAAAAAAAAAGAATCACATCTGAAATAAATACAAAATTGAACATCCAACAATTAAGAAAAAAAACGGACATTTTTCACTAAACAAAATATTTTTTCCAATAATTAAAATGTTAAATTCATTATTGAGATGATTTCTAAACCTTCAATGTAGTTTAATAACTTGTTTTTTGTTTGTTATTGTTTGTCATTTTTAAAGTTCATTCATTTCTGTTATCAATTTTGATTATGACATCGAGCCTTTTTCACCTTTTTTTATGACTTGTCACCTTTTTACATATTTTTTCAACTTTTTTGTGGTCAAAAATATATAATTTTTTGTAAATATTTCGAAGTATGTTCATAAAATTCAGATTCAATGTTTTAATTTAGTTTTATTTATGATTGATACAACAACAAAAAATCCGATTTACTAATATTAAAAAAAGCCATAAAAAACAATAGAGTCGAATAAACAGTTTTAAATCTTTTCTATGTTCCTGCTATTTATGTAAATAGAATTAACATTACCGTAACATACCATTTTCGTCATTTTGTAATTTTTCTTTCAATTCTCAATTATTTTCTTCATATTTCAATTTAATTCTTATATTTTCAATTTATTTTCTCCGTGTTTAATTTTTCTCTTCAATTCTCAATTTTATTTTCTTCATCTTTCAATTATTTTATTCGGTGTTCAATAACCCTCGTCTTTTTTCAATTGTCAATTACTATTTTGAACTTTCATTGATTTTCTAAAATTTTTACTATAATTTTCTTCAGTTTTCAATTGACAACTTCATATTCTTCTTCAATTTTATAAGTATCCTTTAATTTTTTTTAATTATTTTGTTCTGTTGTCGATTATTTTCGACAGCTTTCGAATTTTTTTTACTTTTCTTTTCAATTTTCAAGTATTTTTCTTAATATTTAATTAATTTAGTAATTTTTCTTTTAATTATCAATTATTTTCTTACAAATTTAATTTATAATTATTTCCTACAATTTTTTTCTTTTGTCTATTAATCTAGCCATTTTTCGAATTTTGTTTCCAATTGTCTAATATATTCGCCATTTTTTCAGATATTTTCTTTAATTTTTCATTTATTCTCGTCATTTTTCAATTATTTCTTTCAATTATTAATTTTTTCCGCAATTTTTAATTATTTCCTACAAATTTTTCAATTTACAATTATTCTTTAAGTTTATAATAATTATTCTTTAATATTTTTTTCTGTTGACAATTATACTCGATAATTTTCTAATTTTTTTTTTAATTGTCAATTACTTTCTTAAAATTTTAAATTAATTCCTTAATTTTTAATTAATTTATTTATTTTTATTTAACCATATATACGGGCTACAGAAGCACCCTTTTACCAAAAAAAAACAATTTCTTCGATTCTTAATTATTTTCTTTTCTCAATTATTATTTTTAATTTTTTTATAATTTTCTTCAAATTTTAATTTTTCAGTTTTCCATTATTTTCTTCTATATTCCACAATTTTCAGCTTTTTTAATTACTTTTTTTCAATTTTTAATTATATTCTTTAAATTTCAATTCCATTTTACAATTTTTCAATTATTTCCTGCAATTTTTTCTATTTTCAGTTATTTTCTTAAAATTTTATAATTATTCTTCGATTTTTTCAATTATTTTGTTCGGCTGTGTATTAGTCTAGTCATTTTTTGAATTTTGTTTTCAATTGTTCATTGTTTTCGTCATTTTTAAGATATTGTCTTTAATTTGGTAATTATTCTCGTAATTTTAATTATTTATTGCATTTGAAAAATTTAGTTTTAAATGACTAAAAACAATGCAGAGTTTTTTTGCGCTCTTGGGCGCGTGTTAATATTGCTACTTATTTTATATTTGGTCATGGAATTTGATGAAAAATAGTATTGAAAACCTGGAAGTCATTGAATGTTGAAATTTTGGAAACGTAGCAATTCTGTTTTAAACACATTCCAGTTTGTTGTTTGTTATATTTTTTGTCACCTTTTCCAGAAAAAAAATTCACCTTTTCACTTTTTTTTTAAGATAAAAAGTACTGTGATGCCTGCGTTTGACTCTTAAAAAATTTTAACTGCAAAAATACAAAAAATGTGTTTTTTATATTTTTGACTTGTTAACTTCGTTATGTGTTAACCAATTTTTGGTAAATATTTTATTGTTATTTTAAATTTGTTTTGAATTGTATGAACTTAATTTTGTTTCTTTTTAATAAATTCAGCCTGAAAATGTCAGAAAATCCTATCCGTCAAAACAAAAAAAAACGTATCCAAACTTCAATCATTCTAAATTTGAATTTTATATAATCCCAATTTAAGTCAACCTAAATTTCAATTGATCCAAATATTAATTTATTAAAATTGTAATCTGTTTTATCTTTAAGTAAGTCAAATTCGCGTCCATTCAAAATTCAATTAATCTGAATCTCTATAAAATATAACGTGATTAAATAAACAAAACTAATTTATCGAATTTTCAGTCTTTTCAAGTTTTAAACGATTCCAATTTCAAATAATTTTTATTTTTATTCAAAAACTTAATTAAACTTTCAACTTGTCCCAATTTGAATAAAATTTATCAAAATTTAAGTCTATTCAATTTTGAAACGGTTCAAACTCGTGTGTATTCCAAATCCATTTAACCTAAATTCCAATTATTTCGAACTTAATTCATCAAATTTTAAATGTATTCGATGATTCAATTTTCAATTAATTTAAATTTGAATTGATTGGAATTTAACTCGATTCAAAATTGGATTAATTTTAACTTGAATTTTAAAATTATTTAATTTTCAATCTATTCAAATTTTAATCGATTACAAATTTAAGAAATATAAATTTGAATTTATTAAAATTAAATTTAATTCAAATTTCAATAAATCATCAATTAAATCGTTTCAGATTTTAATTAATTTAAACTCTAATTAAATTTCCAGTCGATTAAAATTTCAATTAATCCAAGTTTAAATCGACCTAAGTTTCAGAAGAACCAAACTTTAATTTATAAAATTTTTGATTATTCATATAAACCCTAATCGATTAAAATTTCAACTAATTGATCTTTCCACCGATCTAGATTTTATTCTATTCAAATTTCAATCTATCCGAATTTTTTTAATTACAAAATCATATATTGATGAAAATTATAATCGACTGAAAATTGGTTATCATTTTAATGAATCAAATCGTCAGTTCTTTTTTACGATAAATATTTTTTTTAACACTTTTCTTGTCATTTATTTGTTACTATTTTTTTAAAAATAATTCACCATTTCACTTACTTGAAGGAAAATTTCAAATATTTCTGTTTAAAATCTGTAAAAAATTGAAACAAATATTTTATCGTATTTCTAGATGCAACCGAGAAGTGGTTTTACACCGCCTCCACAAATGGGAAATGCGGTTGCTGGACCCGGAGGTATAATGAGGCCGAATCAACCCTATTCAGGAATGCGCCAAGCACCTATGCCAAATACACCAGGAGGAAAGAGAAGTACAGATCAGCGCATTCCAATGTCTCAGCAGAAGCCGTACGTTTAAATTTTACATTATCATTTATTTTCTTTTTTTGTGTTTCATTTTCATTCATTATTTGTTACGTGAGAAGTGTAAATAACTGTCTTTGTGTCTCATAATAATACTTCGTTTCATTAATCAAGGAAAAACTTTTTTCTTATTAAAAAGAAAAATAATAATGAAGTGCTATTAATATGGACTTTAGGGGCTTCCAAACAAATTTTTACCACAAATATGAGAATTGTCAGAAAAATGGTGTTTCTCTACAAGAAATAAATGACAGGGTGTCTAGCGACCGGAAAATTCGGGAATTTTTCGGAATTTTATTTCGACTAGGAAAAATTCGAGAAATTGCCTTGAATTTTTTTAAATTTCCGCTAATTCGTTAAAATATACAAAACATTTCAATTTAAGTCTTCTTCTTCAACAATTTTTAAAGTTAGTACTCGGAATTATTCTTATTAATTTCTCTTTGCACATACCAAGTTATTGTTGACGGATAATTTCATGTGATTACAAAATTAATTTTTTTATTCTTCCATGAGGAAGCAAATCTTCTAGCTGACGTGGAAGCAAAATGTTCATGAGATGAACATAATTTTTTTTAACTTGTTTTAATTCTTACGTAGTTTTAATTCTTTATATATAGGAGTGGGGTAAATTTTTTTCTTCAATTTTCTGATTTCTTTTTTTATCTTTTTTGTAAATTTGTTCAATTTGTTTTTATATTTTGTCTAGTTTATTCAAAAATTTATTTACTCTTTCAAACAATTTCTAGATTTTTTAGTCTTTTAAAAAATTTTGTTGTTAGGACTAAGATCTAATATTTTTTAATTATTTTTATTGGATGTTCTTAGATTTTCTTATTTATTTGGATTTTTTTACTTTTCGGTTTCTTTCCCTTTTCGGTGATTTTTTCATTTTTTCATAGACTTTCTGATGTTTTTAAACCTTTTAATAATTTATCTCATTTTTTTTAGTTAGTTATTCTTGAAACTAATTTTACTGTTTTTTTCTTAATAAAAATGATATATATTGAATATATAAACCTGTTCTTTTCAAGATTTCTTTTAAACTGCTTAATATTTCAATCGGACAGTTATTAATCAATAAAGTAACAAATCGGGTAAAATTGTAGTTCACGATCCGGGAAAAGAATTCCGAATTCTTATTTACCCGAATATCTATTTAACAGAATTTCTATTTAGCCGCAAAAATTTATGTAACAGAATTGTTAAACAGTTTTTCCTCCTACTTTTTAAAAGTGTTTCTCGAATAAAATCGCATTTAAAAAACTATGATAAAAAGTACATTTTTCACATTTTGCAGTTTTTTACTTCTTTTTTCGACACAGATTTATTTTAATGAGAAAATAAACAATTTGAAATAACCTTTGTACATCTGATGTTTCACTTTATCGTGAAGTTTTATAATATGAAATTTGGACACCCCTAGTATTTATTATTTGAATAATCATTAATTTGCCAATAATTCAAAATCATCGACTAATGGATATTATTTTATGTTGGAATTGTTAAGTTCTTCCTTGAAGTTTACAGATCATCATTCAACAACTCACGTCGACTTCATAAAAAAAATCAAGGCCTAGCACAATTGCACGAACTTTTCCAAATTCTTTTTTAATTTTAAAATCTATGATTTCCACAAAAACTCATCTAGGTATTTTTGGAATAGTGATTTTTCACATTCCACTTCTAAAAAGAAGAAAAAATTAGCAGACAAGATTCTTCCGCAAAAGGTGCGAGATTTAGTGCCAGAATCTCAAGCATACATGGATCTGCTTGCTTTTGAACGAAAACTGGATGCAACAATAATGAGGAAACGCCTGGATATCCAGGAAGCCTTGAAACGTCCCATGAAGCAAAAACGAAAATTACGAATATTCATTTCAAATACTTTTTATCCGGCCAAGGAACCTGGTGAAGGAGAGGAAGGCTGCGTCGCTTCCTGGGAGCTTAGAGTTGAAGGAAGATTACTAGACGATAGTAAAAACGATCCTAACAAGGTAAAGTTTGAGTAATTCAAATTTTCCCAGAATTTTGATGTAGAACCAAATTCGCCAATCATAAGTAAGCTCTTGCACAATTCGTGCCTTCAAGAAACATACTATATCGACTCTTTGTTCGTAAATTCAGGAAGATTTTTTCGATATTTAAATCACATTGAGAGCGAAAATTCAAAGAATTTCGAATCCCGGTGGAGCTACATGTCCGATATTTTTTCACAGAATTTCTTAGTTTCTAAAGTTTGATTTTAATTTTGTATATATAAAACCTGACAATTAAAAAACATGTACTTTTTCAAGAACAAAAACAAAACGTTAATTTTCGTTCAATTATTGAAAGATTTAGGATATTTGATTATTTATTATTAATTGTATTTTATTTTCAGGTGAAGAGAAAGTTTTCGTCTTTTTTCAAAAGCCTAGTAATAGAACTAGACAAAGATCTGTATGGTCCTGACAATCATTTAGTTGAATGGCATCGTACATTAACAACCCAAGAAACTGACGGTTTTCAAGTAAAACGTCCAGGTGATAAAAATGTTCGGTGCACAATACTTCTGCTGCTCGATTATCAGCCCCTACAGGTAAAGTTGTGGTTCAAATATTTCAAAATAATAATTTTACAGGGATCACAGTCAGAGTCACCCTTTTCACTTGAAACCCTTTTTGTTCTGCTTCATATAATTTATTCTTCTACTAAATTCTAAAAATTTTTAAAAAAGCTTATATTTTTCAAGTGCTACAAATTAAAACAATTCTAGTTTTTATTGATTCAAACTTTATTAATGAAATTCTCAATCAGTTTTTAACTTAATTGGGATTAAGTCGTGACGTCACAAAACAAAAATGGCTGACAGAAGTAGGTAACTTTAGTAACTATAGCACGTAAACGAAAGAAATTTTTCAAAATACATTATAAAAATAATAAAATGCGACTCACTTTAAATAAAATTTGTCAAGTTACACAATCAACATTCTCCGGGCTAAATTTTGTTAAGCGTAAGAAAGTTTCAAACGGCAGAAATAACATATTTTGTGTACTGGAGAAAAACACGTTGAAAAAAGTTGTTTAAATTATTAAAAAAATTTGCATTAAAAACTTGTAATCTTTCAAACATTTATATGACACAGAGTTTCAAAAAAAATTTATTTATTGGTTAATTAGCATGTTCCATACTATTAATTGTCCATTTTTTGAAAGAATAATAAATATTTATAGGAAATTGTTCTTTTTTATTTTCTTCATCTATCCGTACTCAAAATTAAATGTAGTTTTTTTAATAAATTTAGAAAATTACACTTTTTTTTCTCCTCTTACAGAATTTTTGCGTGTTTGTTTACTTTTTTTACCTACTTCTTTTAGTTTAAATTCATACCACCAGATAGCATATCGGAGTTTAGCTATTCTCAATTCATTTAAATTTCTATTAATAATTATTTTATTTCACTGTTATTTAATTACCAAGCTTAAACTTCAATTTAAGAACTTCCAATTATTATCACATGATTCCTTTAAAAAAGATTATATAAAAAAAGTTATAAAAATTCTCCGTAACAATGATTACCCTGTAAAATTTATGCAAAAAAAATTTAAAAATATGTACAAATTAGAGTTTTTTTTGGGGTTTTTTAAGATTTTTAAAAAAATTAACGTCATAATTCAATTTTTTGCAATGATGCGCTACAGTCATTTAACATTTTTGTGTACATACGCAGCTTTAGAGAAAAAATCTGATCCTAAATCGGCATCCTCCGAAAATTTTCGATTGATTATGTACTTTAATAATTTATTTTTATTTAACTTTAGCAACTTTCACCAGAAAGAATAAAAAAAATATGTTAATTTGTGTGAAAAAATTAGTTTTTCATATTACTTGTTGCATTCAAGCTTTTTTTGTATTTAACAAAATTAATGATTTTGTGTGAGGAAATTTTAAGAAAAATTTCTTTTTAGGAAAAAAATTGAATTATGACGTTAATTTTTTTAAACTCCTAATAAACCCTAAAAAAACTCTGAAAGCCCAATGTTCATACAATCACTTTAAAGTATGTACATAATATACATAAAAGTACATACTTTAAAGTATGTACTTTTAGATATCTTTCCTGAAAATTTGAGAAAAATCAAAAATAATTATTTTCAGATAAAACGTCTTTTGAAAAAAGCAGTTTTTTGAAGTTTTTTCTAAAATTTTTTTTACAAAAAGTAACGATTTTTACCGACAAATCGTTTAGCTATCATGTACATTCTACGCATGGAACCCGCCTAATACTTATTTTAAAATTTTGTCTTGTTTCCAAAGTGATTTTAATTTTTTTTTTTATTATTTTTTTTCAATACAGACTTTTTACTTATTTTATATTTTCATCTTTTTGTTTTTTCTTTAGCAGGTTTTGTCGAATTTATTTATTTTTGCAAAAAATTATTAAGTTTTATTTTTATAATTTTCTCATTTTTTCATAATTTAATTTTTTTTTTAAAATGTTTGTCAAATTTCTAAATATATTTTTATTTTATTTTTTATTTAAAATTCTTACTTTTTCACATCCTTTTTATTTTCTAATATTTTGAAACCATTTATTTTAATTTTTCTCGTTTCTGTCTGGTTCTTTTTAATAATTCTTTATTAACTCTCAAATAGATTTTCTAGTATTTCCCACATGTTTTAAAATTATTTATTTTTTCCTTTCAGGATTTTTATTTTCTTATTTTTTTACACTTACCTAATACAATTTATCTTGTTTTTTAAAATCCTTTCTCTTTCAATAGTTTCTATGTTTTTAAAATTAACATCCCTTTTTTCCCCTACAATTAAATAAAAAAGACACCGTGATCCCTGATATTTCAGCATTTAATTATAATTATCAGCTAATTGATTACTTTTAATTGTAGTTCAAGTTAGATCCACGTCTAGCTCGATTACTTGGAGTTCACACGCAAACACGTCCGGTGATTATCTCTGCTCTGTGGCAGTATATTAAAACTCATAAACTCCAGGACAGTCACGAAAGGGAATTTATCAATTGTGACAAATACTTGGAACAAATCTTTGCCTGTCCTAGAATGAAATTTGCCGAGATTCCTTCACGTTTGAATCCATTGCTTCATCCTCCAGATCCAATTGTTATCAATCACGTCATTAGCGTAGAAGGTAACCATCAGTTTCTTTATTCTTTACTTTCTTTATTTATTTTTCATATTAATGGGTCAAACCATTATATTTCACCCAAGTCGGTCGTGCCCTATTTTTTGAAAATTTTTATTTTGAAATATATTAAATAGTAATGTTTTAATAACTTATTTCTAAAATTTATTTTAGAAAATATTTAACAGTTTATTAAAAAATTAATTTTTCATCTTTGAAGGTTCAGAATGCATATTTTTACTATAGATTAGAATTAAGTAGAACATGAGAAAAATTAATTTAATTTATACTGCAATGTTAAAAATTAATTAAATTTTTAGTTTCGATCAATAAAAGTAACTTATAATTAAATAAGTAAAGAAAACCTTATTTAAAGAGGAAGGTAAAACTGACGATTTTTCGACATTTTAAAAACCATATTTACAGCTATTTTTTGAAGTTTTTTAATTAAATCTTATCTCATTAGACCTCATTTTATTGAAGTTTTAGGATTTTCTGCTCTTTTCTTCCAATTTGTAGCTCCACCGAGGAGCTTTTTTAATTTAAATAATTTTAATTTTTATTTAAAAATTTTCTTCATTTTTTAAGCCGAATATCTCTTTTGGAACTCGACGAAAAAATGTAAATCCTCTTATTGTCAATTAAATTAGTTCTATCACTATGTACTTTAAAATGTTTACACTGGTCCTGAAGTTACTTTTTAAAATTAACGTATTCAAATACCCAAAACAAAATCTTTCGTAAGTAATTATTATATGTAAATTGTGAAAGGTCGCAGTATTTTTCAGTAAAATAGGATCGAAATGTAAAACATTATTGATAAATTTGTAAATAAAATTTTACATTTGAAGTAGAAAAGAATTTAACCTTCGTAAAATATTATGAAAGTAGAAAATTTTAAATACGTTAATTTGGAAAAGTAGCTTCAGGAACAGTGTACAAATTTTGTAGTGAATAGTGTTAGAACTAACCTGCATAAAATATGCATAAAAGTGACATTTTTCTGAACCTTCAAAGTACAAAAATTAATTTCTGATTAAGATATTAAATATTTTTAAAAATAAATTTTAGAAATAAGTTCTTAAAACATTACTTTTTAATATACCTATATCAAGAGAAAAATTTTCAAAAAATAGAACGCGACCGAATTGGGAAAAATATAATAGCTTGACCCTAATTCTAAAGTTTTATTTCAAATTTGTATTCCGTTTATTATTATTTTTAGGGACCGAAACTAAACAAACTGCGTGCTACGATATTGACGTAGAGGTCGATGACACTCTAAAAACTCAAATGAACAACTTTTTACTTTCAACTGCAAGTCAGCAAGAAATTCAAAGCTTGGATAATAAAATTCACGAGACAGTGGACACTATCACTCAATTAAAAACAAATCGAGAATTCTTTTTAAGTTTTGCTAAAGATCCTCAACAGTTTATCAATAAATGGATAATATCCCAGACAAGAGACCTTAAAACGATGACTGATGTTGTTGGAAATCCGGAGGAAGAAAGAAGAGCTGAATTTTACTATCAGCCTTGGGCTCAAGAAGCTGTCTGTCGATATTTCTACACGAAAGTGCAACAAAAACGGGCGGAACTTGAACAGGCTCTTGGCATAAGGAACTCATAAACTTAAGATAACAACGACAATGTCAACAGTATTTTCTACTGGCATTCACTGATTGTGTGAAATAACTCAAATTTTCCAATGAAAAATATTATTTTCAATTTTATATGTCAGCCGAGAATATTTATTATTAAGTTGTTGAATTGGAAGAATAGTAATCTGATGAATAGAAGTTGGTGTGTGTCAGTAATAAACTTACTATAATCTGCTTCTGTGAATGAGTTTTTTCAATGATAAATTCTCGTATTTAAAAATAAAACTAAAATATGCAATATTGATCTATTCTTCTAACTATAAAATAATTAATCTTTAGTTTCAGTAAATGAAATCTATTGTTTAATGAAATTTCAAGTGTTTCATTGAATTCAAATGGTTTAATCGAGCGTATTTTATGTTCGATTAACATAAGTTTTTAAGACAAAATTTTCGAAATAAAACTATAATAAAACAATGAAACAAAAAATTCTGTACATGAAGTGGAAAAAATATACATTTATGCATAATATTACACAGAATTCAATTATTTGAACATTATAAAAATAAAGATTTCCATTTTTACAGAATTTAAATAAAAAATTTTAAGGATGTTAAATACATTTATATGTGTACATCCGCATGAAAAGGGCCCACATTATACATTTTATTTTTCGAGATATTCGCATCTTTCAAAAGGAGGTTCAGATTTTCGAATTTTTTTTAATTGCTGAAAAACAAACTGCGTAATGTTCCACGTGGAATCATGCGCTTATCATAACAGTTAAAAACAAAATAATATTATTTTTAATTTTTAAAATGCATACGTACTAGGGTGACCCAAAAAACATGACTTTTAATTTTCTATAAAAACTAGGATTTTTTCAATTTTAAAATTCTGCCATAGTTAAAGCTAATGCAAATGGAAGTTTCTCATCATGGAAAATTATTTTCATGATACTACTAAAAGTCTACATTTTGTAGGTCATATTTGACCTTAAAAATGGTGAATTATTAGATTTCTCGTAAAATTGGCCCTAAAAGGTCAGCTAATAATTTTTTTTAAATGAAGGAAGTTGATTGATTTTTGTTGGCTGATAAACTATATGTTAGAAAAAATAGTTGGTAATTAATTAATATATTTTTAGTGGCCCTTACTTATCCAAAAGTGAAAAAATTGTAAGTTAATCCTTTGAGACAGATACAAAACATAATATGTCATTTTCTTAAATGCATTAATGAAAGTAGAACATATAGTACATCATAAAAGTAGTTAAATAAAACATTTAAAGACTTACTGGAAATGTTTATTCAGATCAATATTGACGTTTAAATACGAAAAATCTAGATTTAAGGATAAGAACTTGTTTTAAAAATACATTACATACATAATTTCAACTTATAAACTTTAATAATTATACTTTACTAGATTAACATAAGGGTACAAAGAATTAAATTATTTTGGAAGAAAGTGATTTTACAATTGATTTTCTCTTTTAATTACCTCTTTTCTATTTTTTCAACGATTTACAAACCTTTAATTTTTTAAGATATCTTTTACTAATTGCAAATAAGTTACAGGTGCTAATATAGCTTTTTCACTGGAACATCATTTTCTAAATTAAGTTTGAATAACAAAATTGTTGAACTGATGTATAACATTCATTTAAAAATATGAAGAAAAAATTATTGTTTTTTGACTTTAAAAAACGTGTTCAATTTTTAATTTCAAAAGTAATAAACTGTTTATATATAACAATGCTACATATTATTTCATAGTTGATGCTCAGATGTTTTAACCTTTCATAAAACTACATCAAACAATTTTTTTTTGTCTGACGTTACACAAAGTACTTAAGTACACCTAATTCAATATAAACTTTTAAGATATACTTTTTCTTGGAATACTTTTGTGTTGGACAACTTTAACTCAATTTTAACAAGACAGGAAAATCAAAAATAGTCTTTTGCAAGTCGTTGAGCAAAATCGGCAAGTCTTACCTAATTAAAAAAAAAGAACTGTTGTTAAAACATTCTCATATAAATAAAAATAAAATATTTATGTATGTAATGTATTTTTAAAACAAGTTCTTATCTTTAAATCTAGATGTTTCGTATTTAAACGTCAATATTGATCTTAATAAACATTTCCAGTAAGTCTTTAAATGTTTTATTTAACTACTTTTATGATGTACTATATGTTTTACTTTCATTAATGCATTTGAGAAAATGATATATTATGTTTTGTATCTGTTTCAAAGGATTTACTTACAATTTTTATCACTTTTGGATAAGTAAAGGTCACTAAAAATATATTAATTAATTGCCAACTATTTTTTCTAACATATATTTTATGAGCCAACAAAATTCAATCAACTTCCTTCATTTAAAAAAATTATTAGCTGACCTTTTGGGGACAGTTTTACGAGAAATCTACACTGAAAGAAAAACAGTCTAAAAGTTACTTGAGTTTTAAATATTATTTACTTTTTTACTCAAGCAATGGAAATAAATTAAAACTTGCTGCGAAACCAGGTAATTTTTACTTTGTTTTATAAGGAGAAAAAAATGTCACTTTTCGAATCAAATTTGACGTTTTGTATTTAAAATGAATATTTGAAGTATTTAAAGAAAAATAATAAAGTATTAGATAAATTACTTTTCTACTTACTTGTATTTATACTTCCATTATTAAATCTTCCGAAATATAATTAAAATTTAACTTTGAAGAGTTTGACACAAAACGTCAAATTTGCTTTAAAAGTGTCATTTGTTTTTGTTTTTTTTTAGAAAACAAAGTGAACCTGGATTCACAGCAGTTTTTAATTTATTTGCATTGCTTGAGTAAAAAAGTAAATATTACTTAATACTCAAGTAAACTTTAAATTGTTTTTTTTTTCAGTGTAATAACTCACAATTTCTAAGATCAAATATGACCTAAAAAATCTTTTTCTTCGTCTTAAGGGCATGTGATGGATTATGACGTCACTGGTATAGGCAAAATTTGTCCGTAACTTTTCTCTTAAAATATTGAATATTTTTTCATGAAACTTGGTAGAATTACTTAAAATGTCATTATGAAGGTCTCTCAGACCCAAATTTGTTTAAATTTTGGCTCTAACTTAATTTTTGGAAATTTTTGAAAAATTTCAAACTTTTTTAAAAATTAATTTTGAGATAAAATTCAAACAAACTCGGGTCTAAGAGACCTTCCTAATGACACTTTAAGTAATTCTACCAAGTTTCATAAAAAAATATTAAATATTTTATGAGAAAAGTTACGGACAAATTTTGCCTATACCAGTGACGTCATTATTCATCACATGCCCTTAAAAACTGTAGACTTTTAGTAGTAACATGAAAATAATTTTCCACGAAGAGAAACTTCCATTTACATTAACTTCCCAGTGGGCACACATGTCCGAAAGACGTCCCTATGTCGGCCTTTATGTCCAAAAGACGTCCTTAAGACGTCTTTTGGAAATTTTTGCCCACTGGGTTTAACTACGACAGAATTGTGAAATTGAAAAATCCGTATTTTTCATCTAAAAGGGTCCAGTAGCTCTCAAAATGTTCGAAATTTAATGAAGAATATGGTCATTTAGAGAGCCAAAGTGATCCCTTTTAATTCGGACGTATATATATATATATATATATATATATATATATATATATAATTTCTAAATAGATTAATTAATTAATTAATTCAAGCTTTAAGAAGTTGGATTATTTAGAAAAGAGAATTTTAAATAAAGCATTTTTTTAGACATCAATAATAATAATAATAAATAAATTACTTAATATTATAACGAAAAATTTAACAAAACTTACGGTTGTTAATTAATTTAAAAAAGACAGCCAGTTATTTAATTTTATATTTACAAACTTTTATATTTGAATTTCACCGCCGAAATATTGGTTCGCTCATGCGCTGTGCGCATTTTTGTGTCTAATAAAAAAGTTGACGTTTTTTTTTAGTTTGTTTTAGTTTTCTGTATACGATGGCAGCCGGGCCGATTGCCGAAAGAAATCAAGGTATATTACATAAATAGTTATCTAATTATACTTTTTGTATTGTTAGCAATCAAATACTTATCAAGTTCTTTTGCTTATTATTAAATCATCAGTTTTATGATGCAAAAGATGCTGGTGTTGAGGTTATGTTTGTTTACTAAACACAATTGTTTCTTTTAAAAGTCTGTAGATTATTATACTTAAAAGTCCTTTATTATCGGACAATGTTCAGTATAGACCTTTAATTAAATTATTTATTGTTAATCAAAAATACTTTTTTCTTAATAAATACGAAAAAATTGAAAAGACGCACATTTTGAGGTTATATATGTTTGACAGTTGTATAAATAAATTATTAAAAAATAAATTAAATGTTAGGTAAATTATACAAATACGTTAATTTTTTTTTTTTATAATTTTTGTATTTTCTTTTTTTAGATGCGACTATTTACGTTGGTGGCTTGGATGACAAAGTGTCGGAATCTCTTATGTGGGAGCTTTTCGTCCAAGCAGGTCCTGTTGGTAAGATTATTTATTTTATTCTGTAAATTTTAATTTATTAGATGAAAACAGTTCCATCTAAATTGTATTATTTTGTTTTACAGTAAATGTACACATGCCTAAAGATAGAGTGACACAAATGCACCAAGGGTATGGTTTTGTTGAATTTATGGGTGAAGAAGACGCTGATTATGCCATTAAAATAATGAACATGATCAAACTCTATGGAAAGCCTATTAGGGTAAATAAAGCATCTGCTCACCAAAAGAATCTTGACGTAGGAGCCAACATTTTCATTGGAAACTTGGATCCTGAAGTCGATGAAAAATTACTTTATGACACTTTCAGTGCTTTCGGTGTCATACTCCAAACTCCAAAGGTATATTTATTTACTTACACGTATTTTTTTGCAGATCCAAAAAACAATAAATGAGCGATAACAATGTAGAAACAAAATATATTAGCAAATAATTGTAAAATATTTATAAGAATCCAGGGCTGTAATTGATTTAAATCATTGAACATTTGCATTAAAATCATGCTTTAAATAAAAAAAAAACTTCACAATTCTCTGGATGTCTAATACTGCATGTAAAAAAATCGCAAAACAAAAAAGAACAAAAATTTGTGGATAAATTTTGAAAATTACAATTTTAACATTTTATTCTTTATAAAATTTAAAAATTGTGCTAATACCTACGATCTACAAATTTTTAGTATGAAGATAATCAAATATAGTGTTAAATTTTTATATCTTAATGGCATTATGATTTAAATAAATTTCAAACGTCAATTAACTCGTATTCTAATTTATTCAAACTTTTAAATTGCAATTAATTCCGATTTAAATGCATATTAATTAATGCATAATAATTAAATATTATTAATTATTTTCTATAATCACAATAATTTTTTTTTTAATTATTACAAGATTTCTAGGAGATTTCACTTTTTCGAAACTGTTTAATTTTTCTCTTATAATTTCTTCTTTTTATACAAATTTAAGATTCTTTCTTCGTTTACTTTTGATATTTTTTTATATTTGTCTTTTTATTTTAGGATTTTCTTTAATTTTCTTCTTTTTTTGCAAATTATTTAATATTATTTTATACAATTTTGTTATTATAATATTCACTAAACTTTTTATTTCGTTAATTTTCTTAATTATTTCCATACTTTTAAAAATAAATACCCTCATTTTTTTGTAAATTTATTCAATTTGTTTTCTCACCTTGTCTTTTTTTTGTAAACTTACTTATTCTTTCATAACATTTTTAGATTTTCTATATTTTTCGAAATATATTGTTGAACTTCTATTAAGTGTACCTAATATTATAAAAATATTTTTGGTTTAATTTTTTTAAACTTTTTAATTTTTAAAGGATTTTTAACCCTTAAAGTGTAACGCTGGGTCACTTGTGCCCCTACCAATCTTAAAAAATTGAAATTTGTTCACTATTTTGATTTGTTTGATTGTATTGCTTAAACAAATGAACATATCGGCAATATAAGGATTAATCCTTATACTAGGATAGTTTATGTAAGACTATGAATTTTCCAGAATTTTTTAAGAGCACATTAAAGCACTTTTTAAAGTGCAAGGCACAAGTGAGCCAGCGTTACAGCTTAAAGGTGCCGAAAAACACGTTACACTTTAAGGGTTAAATTTCTATTGTGGAATTTTTATGTGTCTTTATATACATTTTTTATTTTATTTTGATTAATTCTAATTGTTTTGTAGATTCTTAGTAAATTTGTTTATTTTTTGTACTTTTTACATTTTTGTACTGTTTGTCAGATTAAGAAAAAAATATTTCTCAAATTTCTTTCTATTTATCTAATTTTCTTGTTGTTTTACAATTTTCTTAGTTCTTCCTAGCATTTTTATTAATTCTATAATTTTTAACATCATTTTTCTGTATCTTTTTTCGATGCTTTTATTTACATTTTTAAATTTATCATTTTTCTAATTTTTTGAAGACTTTTATTCTTTTATTTTATATTATGTAAATTTGATCTTGTACTAAATATTCTCATTTTAAAATCGTTCTTCTATTTCATAGAATTTTTCTTTTGAAATTTTCCAAAATTGTGTTCATAATTTTTTCTTCAAATCTTTGTAAAATAATTCTCTAATTTTTCTAATTTTAATAACTTTTTAATTATCTTCCTATTTATTTTTTTAATTTAAAAAAATGTCCGTTTCTACTCTTTTATATATTTTTATATTGATGTTTCATACTTGTGTTGTTTTTTTTTAAATTTTTTATTATTTCTTTAATAATGTTCATAACTTCTTTTATTTAAAATACTTTTCTCATTTTTTTAATAGACTGTTTTCTTATCTTTTTACGTTTTTTTATAATTTATTATTTTTTCGTTTTTATTATTTAATTTTTTAATTTTGCAATTATATGAATTTAAAGATATTTTTTTGAAATTTTCCCATTTATTCGACATAATTTGTTTTTTGATTAAATGTTTTATTCTTAATTATTTCTTATTAAGTCTTCTCAGTTTAAATATGAAATACTTACAAATAAACACTTGAAAATTGTATATATTGAAAATATAATTTTTTGATTTAAATAAAAAAAATCTTAATTTTTATCAGCTCTGTAAGAAACATAAAAGTAAGAACAATTTTTTGAAAAAATAGATTAGCAAAAAAAAACTTGGAAATTATTATTATTGGGTTAAACTTTTAGTTACTATTTGACTTTGGTTGTGTTTCTATAATAATAGTAATATCATGCAATATCAGATAAACATTTATTAACATTAATCCAAGGTGTCTAACAATTTGGGAAATCCGTAAAATTGTCAGGAATTTAGTACCTACGTCATGAAAAAAAACCGGGAATCTGTAAAAAAAATTCGTGAATTTGAAAGAAGTTCCGGAAATTCGTAAAGATATCTCGAAAATTTTAATTTCAATCTGGTATTATTTAACATAAATTGAAAAATTAAACTGGAAATGGACAGAATATTTTCTAAAAGTTTTGGACAGAAGAAAAGTAAAAAAATGTTTCAAATTTAAGTACCTAATTATAATTTCTTCGTCTAAATGGAATGTCGGTTTAGATCCCCCTTCAACTATAAGATATATTTTTGCTAGTTTTTTATCTTCAAGAAACTAAAATATTAAATAATTCAATATATACTTTCAAGCTATTGTTTTTAAAAAAAGTAATTACACTTTTTTCCGTTTTTCCCAAAATTGACTTTTTGTCAGTTAGCCCCTCTTCTACGCGCGGCTTCATTTATTCACACATGTTTTATTTTGTTTTTATGATTTTGTCCTTTTTTTAAAACTTTTTTTTTAAACTAATTTTCTACATGTTTTTATAAATAAAAAATTGTAAAATTACAGTTTACGATCCGTTCCACGTAATTCGGAAGTTTTAAAATGTTAATTCACTAGACATCCTGCATCAACATTATATTATTAAAATCCATAAATAGTAAGAACCTGTAACGTTACAAGTTATTTGTCAATTTATCAATTGTTAACATTGTCTTACTAATTTCCTAATTAATTTACTTTTACTCGTTAAAACATTGGTAAATTTTATTGCAGTACGTATTAAATACATTAAAACAAAAGAATGCTTTTAAAGAAGAAAGTAGACGAATAATCAAACTATGTTTTGCAGATCATGAGGGACCCTGAGACCGGAAACTCAAAAGGTTTCGCTTTCATAAACTTTGCATCGTTCGATGCCTCGGATGCGTCCATTGAAGCCATGAATGGTCAGTACCTGTGCAATCGACCAATTTCTGTTTCCTATGCCTTCAAACGAGATGCGAAAGGAGAAAGACATGGAAGTGCAGCTGAAAGACTTCTCGCAGCTCAAAATCCACTAAGTCAAGCGGACAGACCTCATCAGTTGTTCGCTGATGCGCCACCTTTGGCACCTCCACCTTTACCAATGCATCAAGCACCGAGTCACGTGCAACATCATATGATGCATCATGGAATGGTGGTTCCACCCCCGCCACCTCCAAGCACTCCAATTCCTCCAATGGGTCATCCACCACCTCCTCCAGTTCCTCCTCCACCGTCCTCTGGTTTCCCATCTGCAATTCCTCCTCCACCTTTACCTCCCATGAACATGAATCATCCACCTTTACCACCTGGTATGCCTCCTCCTCTGCCTCCAATGCCCATTCCTCCTTCGCAGAATCCAAATGGTCCAAGAATGATGCCACCACCGCCTCCTTGGAATGTGGGTGGTCCTCAAGGGCAGTTTCCTCAATTCCAACCACCGCCACCAAGACCGCCACTTGGTTGGAGGCCACCTCCACCTCCAGTCTCTCAAGGCGCTCCACCTCCACCTCCTACTTTTCGACCACCATTTCCACCAAGAGGTCCTCCCCCTCCACCTCCACCCCATGATATGGCACAATTTTAGTGTGCTTGTACAAAAAAGTTCTTTAAGTGTCAATTTATGTAAGTCTTTAATTTCAATAATAACGACAATATAAAGTATTTTATTATTTTAACCGTTTCTTCTTAATTGCTAGAATATTTAAGACTGCATTATTTTTAGTTTTAGATTTTTGGGTCAGACAATTTTATATCAAACAAATTGGTCACGGACCAATTTTTGAAAAAATTAATACTTTCAGAAATGATTCGGTGATATTTTTGAAGTATAAAATACAAGGAATTATTTAAATAATATGATTATTTCTTTTAAATTATGAGTTTAATTAATTTGACGAGTCCAATAACTGGGGCACAATAATTGGATCTACAATGTTTTTCAAGTCCAATAACTGGAGCAAGTGACTGATCGGGGCGCATGAATCTTTCCCACATCTTATTTGACATAATGCACAATTTATCTAAACTTATTGCATCAAACCAGCAATTGTCATAATTTTAATTTACTAGAATTAATATTTAGTCTACTTTTCATTCTACTGTTTATCCATTAGCTCTAACTTTCCTTCTGCAGAAATGTTATTATACAGAAATTGTTTTAGCATGAATAGACATCTCCATTATTGTTTATTTATATAATTTATTGGTTGAAATAATTTTCGTTTTACTAAGATTTAATCTATTCTAATTTCTATTTTCACAATTTATTAATAACCAGAATTTGTAGGTCACTGAATTCATATTGAACAGAAATCTAACTTTACAGAATTTCTTTTCAACTGACTTTTTATGTAAAAGAAAAAGAAATTAACCGAGTTTTAATTTAGCAGAATTCTCACTTCACATTCTTTTAAGTAAGTCAAAATTTTAAATTATAGAATCTCCAGTTTATAAAATCTTCATTTGTCCGAATTTGTAATTGCACGAATTGATATTTAATAGAATTCTTAAAACAAAAAATTCCCATTTGTCCGAAATTGCAAATGTCCAAAAAAGCATCCGACAGAAAGATTTGTCGGAAATTTTAAAATTGACCAATCACGATTTTCTTAATCATTTCTAATTGGTCAATTTTAAAATTCGCGCCAAATCTTTCTATCGGACGTTTGTTTGAACATTTGCAATTTCTGACAAATGGGAATTTTGTGTTTTAAAAATGTTTTCAATTATCAATTCATGCAATTACAAATTCGAACAAATGAAGATTTGATAAGCTGGACATTCTGTCATTTGCAAATTTGACTTACTTAAAATTATGTCAAGTGAGAATTCTTCTAATTTAAAACTCGTTAATTTCTTTTTATTTTACATAAAAAGTCAGTTGAAAAGAAATTCTGTAAAATGAGATTTCAGTTGAATATGAATTCAGTGACCTACAAATTCTAGTAATTAATAAATTGTGAAAATAGAAATTAGAGTAGATTAAATCTTAGTAAAACTAAAATTATTTCAAAAAATAAATTGAATATATAAACAATAATGGAGTTGTCAACGCATGCTAAAATAACATTACTACAAAAGGAAAATTAGAGCTAATAGATAAAGGGTAGAATACATATTCTCCAAAAATCAATTAATATATATTCGACGACTTAACACTAAATATCCAATAACTGAGTATCTCTACCCTACATAAAAATAAAATAGTTTCTCTACAAGGAAGCAGAATAAATAATGTAATAAAGGGGTCAAACCATTTTATTTCAACCAAAGTGGTCGTGAACCAATTTTTAAAAAATAGATATTTTCAGAAATAATTCGGTGATTTTTAAAAAGTATAAAATACAAGGAATTATTAAAAAATTATTATTTCTTTTAAATTATGAGTTTAAAGTATAGGAGTCATGGAAAACTGTAATTTTTTTAGCAAGTAGAAATTGCGAAAAATAATAGAATTATGCTTAGAAATATGAGAACCTATAAAATTTTTTTTATTTTTTCACAAGTATAAAAAAAAATCGCAATAATAAATTTTTAAAAAAATTGAAATTTTCATTTTTTACCGGAAATGTCCAAATTGTCTTTTAAATTGTTTTATATTAAAAAATAAAAATTTTGATTCCTCCGAGAGGAAGCAAACTGTTCATGAGATGAACATAATTTTTTCTTTATATTGTGAGTGGGGGTAAATTTTTTTCTTCAAATTTCTGATTTCTTTTTTTATCTTTTTGTAAATTTGTTCAATTCGTTTTTATATTTTGTCTATTTTATTCGTAAATTTATTTACTGTTTTAAGTAATTTCTAGATTTTTTGGTTTTTTAAAAAAAAATTGTTAGGACTAAGATCTAATATTTTTAAATTATTTTTTATTGGATGTTTCTAGATTTTCTTATTTATTTAGATGTTTTTACTTTTCATTTCGTTAAACTGTTCGGTGTTTTTTTTTTTTCATTTTTTCATAGACTTTCTGATGTTTTTAATCCTTTTAATGATAATTTATTTGATTTTTTTAGTTAGTTATTTTCTTAATAAAAATGACATACATTGAATATTTAAAAGTAATATGTTCAAAATTTCTTTTAAACTGATTAATAATTAAATAGTATATTTATTAATCATTCAAGTACCAAATCTGGGAGAATTGTAGTTTACAGATGTTATTTACAGAAAAGTGAGCTTTAAAGTTTTCTTAACACTTTTTAAATTTTTTATTTATGAATATAGGAAATTTTAAATATAAAATAAAAATTTCTACATTTTCGTGAACTTTTCAACTTAAAAATGTTGTTGGAAGACGTTACAAAAATACAGCACTTTTGGGACATTTCAGTTAAACATAAATTTACTCGCCTTATAAGTTTTGAGTTGATCTTGCAGATATTTTTGAAAATAATAAATTTAAAAAATTTTTTTGAATTTTCAGGTTAAAAATACACTTGTCGAACGTTATAAACTATACCTTCAAAGTATTATAAACGAATATAGTTTTAACCTGAAAATATAGGACACGATACAATTTGTCTTAATTTGTGTTTAATATTTATTAGTTCATAGTTCAATAAACTCAATTTTATATTCTCAGATATCAAAATTAGATATAGATACATTGATTATTTAAAGTCGTTTCTATAAATATTTTTTTTCAAACCTCTCAATTAAAACTTTCTTTCTATATCCAAAGTTTATAGTTTCTAGCTAGTCAGAGAAATAAACTGACTAACTAGCTCTAGTTAAAACCTAATTTTCTAATTATTAATAAATACATATACTAATAATTGTGAAATTCAATTGTTCAAATACTTCTATCGAATTCTCGAAACTTTTTACAAATTCCCGTTTTTCCCCTTTTTTAGAAAAATTCACAAAGTTTATGATTACGATTAAAAAAAAATTCTAATTAAATATTTATATAATTTAATTACAAAAATTGTTTGTAATCATCTATAGATCAAAAATTCTAAAAAGGAAAATTTTTAGGCAAAGAGTTTTATTATTTTCCACGTGGAAAAAAATAATGGCTTTCTATCGTTAATAATAAACGTTGTGAACTTCACAGACGTAATAATGTATTAATAATATATTAGATATAATTTTCTCTCCATACGATCGATTTTTGAATTTCCTTTACCAAATAGAATGAAATTATTTTTGTCACTAGAACAAGAAAATTATTATTCAATGTTTTATTACCTAAATTGTAACTTGGCATTATATTTTATTTAAGTGCTTTTTTTCTTGTACTTATATTAGGGAGAAGTCAGACAAACAATCGAAAAGAAAGTTAATCCAACTTCACATTTTTGTATACTTTGCATAAAAAAGTATCTAAATTTTAAAAGCGCTTTGATGAAAGGGTTAAAAATTTTATCTGCAACATTTTGATCAATTTAAAATTTTATTTAAATAAAAATAAAATTTATTGTTTATTAAAAACGACTGTAAAATTTTAGGTTAGTGTATCTAAAACGTTTCCAATAAACCGAAAATTTTAATTTTGATTTAAATGTAAGTTTAAATAGATAAAAATGTTATAAAACGCTTTTAAAATTTAGATCATTTTTTTATTTAAGACACGAAAATATGGAGTCATATTTTGTATGTTTTTTGTCTGATTCCTTTTTAAAACAAAGTCAAAACTAAAATGAAAAATTCAAATTTGAAGTATAGTGATTTTGCAACAGTATTGGGAAATCGTTGCGAAAGCTATTGGTAAAAGCAGTTAATGAAATGCACTGCTCTATTTTACAGGGGTCGAAGTGGAATAAGCGGGTCGCTAGCGTGTTTACAATATAAACGTATAATTTTAGAAACTGGTCACTTATGTGAATATCGATCCTCGACCCTTTAGGTTATAAGCCGGACGTTTATTTTATTGATTATTTCATACCTGGTACTCGGTCAGCGGAAATTCTGCGATATTGACAGTGTTTCATTCGGTCTTGAACGACTACTATCCTGAGAAATTACCATGAAGTTTTAATTATCAAAAGTGGCGCCAATTTCGGCAAATAAGAACCACGTGGGCACATTTTAAAAATTCGTTCTTCAAGTGATGTACGAATAGTAATAAACACATACATAATACAGTTTTAAAAAGTGTTTCGGTATTATATTTTTAAAAAATTCAATAAAAATAAATATTTAAAGTTTTATTAAAAGATTAAATAATAATTAAATTTTTTAAACTTCAAAATTTTAATGTTGAAGAATTTTAAACATGTTTAAACAAGGATGTGATTTTTTTTGAGCAAGGAATAAATCTAGGAGTAGCAGTTGAAATGAATTCTAAAAAATGACTCATTTCACTTATGAGTGCAATTATGGGTATAAAAATGACAGCGAAGGAAGTGCACCATTTCGACCGTGTTCTGCTGATAAATATTGTGTATTTTGCAACACACAATGTTGCTTAATAATACAAAAAAAAATTCCCCGACATTTTTGGGAAACATGGTATTTTTGGTTAGGAGTTGGACTTCTTCTTATTTTTTTAGTATCTACGGTGAGTTTAGCATTTCATGTTCTTAAGATTTAAATAATTTATTCCATTTTAATTTGTTTCTATTTTGAATTTAATTTACATTTTAATTTATATCTCGAATAGAAATTTAATTAAATTGAAATTTAAAATGAAATGAAATTATGGGGAGCATCATTAAGTTGTGAAATTCATTATTTAAAATTTTCATTTTATAGTTGAAGAATATATTTTTTTTTTATTTCATTGGATATAGGTAACTTCATTTTTAAGGAATATTAAGTTTTCGAAATTTGTTTTAAATCAAATGTCAATAAATCCGAGTTTTTATTCAGAATTTTTAGGTCACCGAATTTGTATTTAATAGAATTTATTTTTAATCGACTTTTTGTTTTAAAAAATTCGAATTTAAGCAAAGTTTTATTTAGCAGAATTCTCATTTAATAGAATTTAAAGAAAGTCGGAATTTTTAAATGCGAAAATAATTTTTGGCTCGATGTTAAAAATTAATATATTAGAAATTATCAAAAAAAAATTGTGATAATTTTTAAATTCGGGATAAAATTATCTGTCGGATTATTCCGCCATTTGAAGTTATAGACAAATCATTTAATTTTAAGAATTCTTTAATTCTCGCAAATACAAATTCGGATAAATAAAGATTCTGTCAAAGGAAAATTTTTGCATTTATAAATTCTATTCACTTATAGTTCTGCTAAATTAAAATTTGGGTTAATTCGAATACTATTAAATAAAAAGTGGATTGCAAATTCTGCTAAATATAAATTCGGTCACCTAAAACTTCTGTTAAACAAAAATTCGGATTTATTGAAATTCGATTGTAAGCAAATTCGACAAAAAAAAATATTTCTAATAAAATTGTATGAAATGAAAATTATTAATAAATTTTAGAAATTGATTGTGCACCCCAACATCAGTTATTAATTAAATTTAAAATAAACAAATTTAAAATTATAAAATTATTTTATAACAGATGAGCAGTTTTGTGGTTGGTTACTGTAAACAAAATGTATTATCATTTATTTATCGACCTAGGAATGTTCGCACTCCTCCGAATAATTCCAATCGTCAAAATGAAATAGCGATTAATATTATTTCGCCAATTCCGTCACATGCAAAAATGTTACTAGTCTCCCCTCAATCGAGTTGTGGTTACTTGAGTAAGTAAACTTTTTAAAAATTTATGAATTTAAACTTATAGAAACGTCAAACAACATCCTTGGATAATAATTAGAAAATTCAAGAATTTTTATTTCTCAGTTGTAATTTTAAAAATATTTTAATAGAATTTATATAATAAATATAATAATAATTTATTGATTATAACATTAAATTTAGCTTCAAATTAATTTTAAATTACAAATTTGAATCAAGAAGTAAAATGAAAGCATTGGAACACTTTTATTATTATTAGGCACATTTTTAAAATGTTTTAATTAAAATTCTAATAATCGATTTTATTCTAATTACAGCTCCTATAGTTGCATGACAGAGGGTAATTTGGAAGATGAATCAGAGCAATGATATCAAAATTCTTCGATCCTTTGAAGGCATTGAGGTATGTTTTTCTAAGCTCATGGTCAACATTACTTCCGGTTTGGCGCTAAGAAATTTTTTATAATGCGGCTAGATCTACACAAGAGGAAAAGATGGAAAGGTACGCTATTATATATCAGAGGCTATATTTACAGTAAATGCATCGTTCGCTAACTTTTAATACACGATGATAATCGAAAGTAGTGATGAGCGTCTTTGCTTGGCGCCAAGCGCTCTTTATGACTCTTCCTTTAAAGCCATTTATCCAATATTACTTTAATTATATAATAAAACTAAACAACTTTTCATAAATAGTGAGATTCTATAAATATAATTCCAGAAATGAAGGAACAAAAGTTTTATTTGACTTATATTTCATTATTACAAGGAAATTAAATTTTTACAAACTACGCAGGTTGCTAACAACCTATTTGATTTTTGGCTATTCATCTTTTTTTATTCATTAAAATTTTTTTCAACTATCTCGCCTATATTGAGTTCACTTTTTTAGCCTTCCTAAATATTTTATTTATCTTTAAAGGAGTAGCTATTTCTAATTCTACAGAAAGTGAGTCTAAAGGTTTTTGTCACGCAAAAGTCTGAATAAAAAGTTAATACTATCTTTAGAGTCGTTTTATTCAATAGATAAACACAATTTTATATTATCTATTAATTTTTAGTTACTGGCTTTCTAAATCCGAATTAGTAATTTTCTACTAATGAATTAAGGGATCATTCACATATCACGTGATACAAATTTGAGCTAATTTGAACCCCCTCCCCCCTCCTCGTGATACTTTTTCTATTGTTAAAAAATTAAATTTCCATGGACCGTGATATTTTGCCGACCCCCCTCCCTCCCCTGAAGATATCACGTGATATGTGGACGACCCCTAGAGAAAAATCGGTTACTATTAATTAGTACAAAATTTACTACTTTTTAATAGAAAACTACTAATTTGAAAGTTAAATATGTAGTAATTTAAAAACTGAATTTAACTACTCAATTAGTAAATATTTCACTATCAAATTAGCAGTTTTGTACTAAAAATTAGTAAATTTTTTACTATTGAATAGTAACAAGAATTTGATGGAAATTCCTAATTTTTTCTAGTAAAAACTTGTATAAAAGGAAATTTTAGTCGACTATAAATTCAATTCACAAATCCGAATGCATTAAATTTTATTTTAACAAAATTTAATTAATCTAAATTTCAATTAATACAAACTTCAATTTATCTATTTATCCAATTCTCAATTCATTCAGATTTAACTTGATTCGCATTTTAAGTAATTTCAATTAATCCCAATTTAACTTAATTCAAACTTTAATAATTTCTTCAGATTAGACACATTTCAATCTAAATAAGTATTAAAAGGTTCAAAATTTTAATTAAAAAAATTTAAACTGATTAAAATTAAAATTTTCTTATTCAGTTTTTCATTCGATTAAAATTTGAAATAATCCAAATATCAGTTAATTTTATTTAAACTTAAATATTGAAGCTTCGACTTATACAAATTTAAATGTCTCCTGATATTAATCGATTAAAATTTCAATTTATCTTAATATAAATTTAACAAAATTTTATCTGTTCTAATTTTAATTGATCAACAATTCAATTATCCAAATTTTATTTAATTCAAATTTGAACTAATGCAAATTTCAAACTATTCAAATCTCAATTTATTCGATTTTATGTGTTTGAAGTTTTAATTAATCTAAAATTCAATGCATATAAATTTTTAAGCGACTGAAATTTCAATTATTAAAATATAAATTCCAGTAAATGGAAAGTTTAATAAAAACGAAATCTGGCTATTCTACAGGTTAATTTATTTTATGTAACATTTGTTTATTGCTCGTTTATTTTTGGAAAATAATTAACCTTTTTATTTATTTTAAAGAAAGATGTGATCCTCATTCCCTGAAAAGAAAAGTATAGAATTAGATTAATTGAAAATAGAGAAATCTGGTAACTACAATTTTAATTTAACTTGAACGGATTTTGATTCTCCTTTTTATAAATAATCAAACCCAGGCGAGAATCCGATGAGACGATTAGTAAACAAAACTTGAACTAAATATTGTTTCAGATTGTGGCAGCTGTTCGTTTCTTCACTGCTGGAAGAAAATCTTGTTTCATGACTCAAACCGGCGTAACTCACCATATTAACAATTAAGAAGATTCCCTCGCTGGCGAGGCTGATCTTTCACAGAAACAATAATATTCAAGAAAAGAAATTATATCTCACTTTAAGTAAGTTAGGATTTTTATCATAGCCCTTGAAGTCACGACTTCATAGATCCAAGACAAGGAAGATAAAAAATATTTTAGTGCTTTCAGGAAATTAGCTTTAACCAATTTGACTATTTTAAATATTTAACTTTTAAGCTCTTTTTATACACGTAAATATCTTCCTGTTTTTCAAACGACCTTAAAAAGGTGAATTGATTTTGATTTAATCAATAAATAAATTGAACACTGGCAAACAAATAAGAATATATGTTAAGAATCTTTCAACGTTTTGAAAATTATTTGTTATTTTTTATACAATATTTATTGCATAATAATTCACTCGCATTTAAATTAAACTGGGATTTTTACTGAACAGTATTTTTAAATCACCGATTTTTTATTTTCTTTTTTTTAAAGAGTTCTAATTCAATATAATTTTAATGTAGTACATTTCTCATTTAACATGATTTTAAGTGAGTCAAATCTTCATTTGTAGAGATTTTTATTTGCATAAATTGATATTTGATAAAATTCTTAAAACCCCCGAATTTTCAATTGGCCGAAATTCAGGCAAAAAAAGATTCGGATAAATGGAATCTCCGGTATTTGAAGATCCAACTTATTTAAAATTTATTAAGTGAGAATTCTGCTAAATTAAAATTGGGTTTAATTATAGAATTCTTTTAAATAAAAAGTTGGTTGAAGATAGATTTCGTAAAATGAAAATTCTGTTAAATAAAAATTCGTCGATAAAGTTACAAATAAATTCGAAAAATGAAAATTGGGCTATAAAAAATTCTGTCTGATACAATTCTATAGAATGGGAATTTTAATGAATTTTTAATAAGTTATATGGAATATTCATGCTCCTTTAGCTTCTCCTGGAAACTTCCAGTTAGTTTTTTTAAATTTAAATAATAAATAATTTTGTAAATGTATTTTGTAAATAAGACACGATATTTTTTATTTTAATAAATATTCTATTAGCAGAAATATTAATGATAATATTATAGAATTAATATTATTTTTGATAAGAGAGTAGTTTTAAAAATAAAAAAAATAAGGTATCTTATTTATAAAATTATTTATTATTTTTAGAATGAATAAAAATTTACTAGGGTTTTTTTTTAAGTTTCCTGTAAGTTTCCAATGGAAGTTTTTAGGAATTTTCCAAGAAAAGCTTTCCGGACGATTTCAAGAGAAACATTCCTATGAAATTTCCTGGAAGATTTTCTTTGTAATTTCCAAACTATCCATGGAAAAATTCTAGAAAATTTTCAAGAAATTACGATATTATTTAAAATTTTTATTATTATATATAATGTATATTTTAGTTTTTGATCCGAATTGGATATATTTTCGAAACGTTGAACCATTATTTAAATTTATGACTTTTCCGGCATGTGACATTTATTTATTGATTAAATTTATTACTCTGATGTTAAAGATTATTTGAAGTTTTAATATAACTTACCCTCGTACACTATAATTCTATTTTATTCTAAATAAATCTATTTTCCTATTCTTTTTAAACTACAATAGATAAATATTGTCTATTTTTGAAATTGAACAAAAATTTAATTTAATTTTAGTTTTTTAATAAAAATTCATAATTTACGACTATCATTTTTTTCTGGCTCATTTTTGGATCTAACATTAACGTACATATTATTAAACAAAGATAAAAAACAATTTTGTTGTCTATTTTAGAATTAAATAGTTTTTTTATTTTTAAAAAAAACCAATTTTTTAAATCCATACGATAGATTATAGAGAATTTTTTAAAAAGCGCGAAAAGAAATTAAAATTGTTAAAGAGGTTTAATTAAAAACATTTTAACTGTTCAAGAAAAATTAAATAAAATAATAATAATAAAATTGATTTCTCCATAAAGCTAAGAATATTTCAAGCAGTTTATTTACTATTTAACTATTTTCTATTACGACTTAACATTTTATAATGAAATCTATAAACTCCATCGGCTTTTGTTTTTTATAAAAGATAAATTAAGTGTGAAAGAAGGAATGAAATAAATCGGAGGTTGTTTTGAATGCTTTTTAAAGAAGTGTTAAAAACAGAAAGTCTTCGTAAAACTTTCTTGAGATTTACGAGCTGTACGTAATTATACCTTTAATTAATCAGTTTTAAATCTTGCGATTTATTCCGTAATTAGCCGCTTTAGCCAATCCTGTTTCAACTATGGATGCTTTTACCGATTCGCGATTCAAGAAGCTGCTTAACTCTCTTGAGTAAAGTCTTTTTTTTGTTGCACCTTTTTTCTCTGATCAACGATAACGCCATGAGGACATCGCGAATCGCAAGACCTTACATTAACGTTTTTGCCGAGTACCGAGAAAAAAAACGCTTGTTCACAAACTGTCGATTCCTTTGAAAGTAAATTTGGCTCGAAATAAATGCAAAATATCTTAGTCTTTTAAAAAAAAATTCAGTAATTAAATCATTTTTATTTTTAATCAAGTAACTTGTTTTTAAATCTCTTTTATTGATTCATTTTTTAATATAATTAAATATCGAATTTAAAAAATAAATTTAAGTTGGATTTAGTAAATTAAAATTAATAAAGAGGTCGTAAATTATGAATTTTAATTTTAATTTTTTTTTTATAATTTGATAAATCTGAAAATTGTATGTTCAGATGCAAGTAAATTATTTTATTACATAAAATGTGGAATTTTAATAAAACAAAGTGAAGTTGAGAATCTATATAATAATAGTACAAAAGCTCGATTGTATATAATATTAATGCGACATTCACAGCCTAGATCGTCAAGTTTTTATAAGGGAAAGTATATTAAGAGAATTGATTAATCAATAGAAAGGATTGTAAATTTAAACTACTCTTTACTTTTATATGTACATGTACAATCCGCTATTGTAAATACGGGTCTATAAGAATTGTAAATAGAATTTCACAAGGTGCCTTAAACACTCTTTGTATAAACAAGAAACTTTACTTTCATCTTTTAAACTATTTTTTAAATTATCCTTAAACAAAATTAATTTAATCATACATATTTAAAATTGTAAACTCAATGTATTTATTAATCAATACTTTATGAACAAAAATCTTTTATAGAATTTACACTTATAAAAAATTTAATTATCATTTTTTTATTTTATAAGAAAAATTCAATATTTTTATTTTTTATCGTGCAGCAAATTTTTTCTTTTTTCAGTGTAAATGTATATAAAAAACTGTATTTGCCCAACGTAGATGGAAAAAAATTTCTAACAGGTGTAATTATTTCGGGCTGACGTAATTAATAAAATTTTTAACACTAAAATGAAGCTAATTTATTCAATTAATTAATGCAATCAGCAAAATCGTCATAAAATTAATCACTTATTTATTATTAGTTTTTTTATAAACTGACAAAAATGTACGCAAAATTGACCCCTGCCAACAGTAGATAATCGTTTCCTATTTAGAGAATATAAATTTTAGAACGCCGTAATACAATTCCTTGATAAGTATTCTTCAAAATAAAATCAATTTGACAACGTGAAAGTTACTTTTTTTTAGTATGTAAGAAAATAGTCAATTTGATACCCACCTAACCTAACCTAGGAACTAAAAAAGCGGAAATTTTGAAACGAAGAAAATAAAAAAAACCAAATAAATTCTTCTTTCTGTTGTGTATCAAATTATTTATATATGTAATTGTTTTCTAAATTTTGTTTTATTGATAAAAAATTGATTCTGGTTATATTATATAGAAGTATTCAAACTAAATAAAAAAAATTTTGAAAACAATTAAAGGAAATATGCTGTAAACATATAACTGCAAGTTCTGACAGTTCTATAATGGATTATCTACTGTTGAAATTTACACTGGTGTCTCACATTATTTGGAGAAAATTTTGTTTAGTTATCTTGTATTATTTCTAAAAATTAATTAATTAATTTTAAAACCATTTTTAGAAAATTCAAATTATCTACTGTTATATTTAGCTATTATTATCTGTACTGTAGGGCGGTCTTCCCTCTTTATTTATTTAATAAGAAAATAATCTGTAATTGAAAATAAACTAATTTTTAAAAAACTAAAGATGTTTCAGATTTATATAGTGAATGGTGAAATTGCAACTTTGGATACTTTTTAATCAACAGGATCTTTTAGTTATTTGCAGATTTGTAGAAATATCTTGGATCGTGTCTTTTGCAATGTTGAATGACTGTTTAGAGCAATACGAATCTGACAGAAGAGACTTATGGTCCCTGTAAAAGAGGCCAATATATTTAACAGTGCAGCTTACTCCACTTGACTTCCTCCGCGTTGAAAAGCGAATGGACATTGACTGGGTTTTTTTTAAACGCATTGAAATGAAACGTACATACGCAAATTCATACATGCACAAAACAGAGTAGGTATATCATTGCGATAAGCCAACTCTAGAGTTATAGGCACTGTCTCTTGAAGGACAACGTTTATAAAGAAGTGAATGACTGCCGAAGAGAAGCCTGGCTCTTGAGTGGTCAGGAAACCAAGCAAAGAATTAAGTCTTGCTACACTTTAAAAGGCAGTAACTCACTTCAAGATTGAGTCACCGAGTTCTGCATATCGAGATGAAATAAGAACAAACCCTCTTGGATAATATCAAGGAGAGTGTCTCCTTTCAGTTTTACAACGACAGTAGACTATTTTTTCAACTTCCTTTGCACGCGAGAAAAAATTTATTTTCTATATAACACTTTCAATTGAACTTGTTGATAATATAAAAATTTCCGTGCTCACCGAATTTTTTAAAAGTAGATTTTCAAAATATGAGTCAGAATTCGTGTAATCAGCATAACAAAATAAGATTTTTCTTTCTTATCGAAATATTGAAACAAATTATTAAGTTGGATCATAAAAATATTTCCACCAAACGAAACAAATTTTGAAGATTGTTTGCAAAAGTTATTGCAGAATTAACATTTTTAACACTTATTAGATAAAAGCTTATATTTCATAAATGAGTTTACCGATTTGAGTGTACCTTGGATAGAATCAAAGGGCATAAAATAAACTTCCAATTACAGTTTGGAAATTAAAAAAAAAAAATTTCCCATAATTTGTTTATAAATTGTTTATAAACAATTAATTTTCTTTAATGTTTTGGTCCTTTTAAACATCGGGAAAAGATATTAAAATACACTTAAAACTAAGGAATCAAAATCCATTGAAAAAATTGACGAGCGATTATTTTTTTAGGGTATTCCATGAGAAATTCGAATATAGCTTTTGCTTAGACTTCGTCATTTGGTAGTTTATTGGGTGCTAAATAAAAAAAAATAAAAAAGAGAAAACTAAAAAAAAAATATCTATTTTCGATGAAACGAATTTCTCATGGAATGCTCCATAAAATAAAAGCTCGTCAATTTTCTCAATGGATTTCGATTTCTTAGAGTTTTAAATATATTTTAATATTTTTTTCCGATTTTTAAAAGGTCCAGAACATTGAAAAAAATTAATTGTTTATAAACAAATTACGAAAATTTTTTTTTTTTAATTTTCGAACTCTAAATGGAAGTCTGTTTTTGCCTTTTGATTCTGTCCAAGGTACACTTAAATCGGAAAGCGCATTTAAAAAAATATATAAGCTTTTATTTAAAAAGTGTTTAAAATTTTCATTTTGCAATAACTATTGCAAAAATTTTTTTCAAAATTTGTCGTTTGGTATTAACATTTTTAGGATTTACCATAATAATTTTTTCAATATTTTGGTAAAAAAGAAAAATCTTTTAATTTCTATGCGTGCTGATTTCACGAATTCGGACTTAAATTTATTCTTGTTTTTCAGCCTTTTATTTGTGAAAAAAATTTCCAATTTTATATCAGGCGTCACAGATAGGCCTGTTCAGCTTTTTTTTTTTTTTTTTTTAATTTTCACCTATTGTATTAAGGAAGAACTGAACACACACTCGAGAAGACGTTCGAAGTCATTATTTTGCTTTTTGAAACAGAAAAACTAACTTTTAATGTAATTATATTTAGGTAAAATGTGACAGATTTAATTGTAAACGAAATAAAACAACTCATGAATGGATACAAATTATATAGTTTTGACATTCAAAACAAATGTACAGTTTCTCTTATTTTTCTAAAATGTTTTTGAATGTCAAAAATCTTTAATTTTTATCCATTTATGAGTTCTAATGGTTTATTTTGTTTTAAATTAAATTTGACACCTTTCATCTAAAAAACTTACAATAAAGGTTATAGTTTTTTTATTTCAAAAAGCAAAATTATGATTTAAAAGGTTATATTTAAAATCATAATTTTGATTTTAAATATAACCTTTTCTCGAGTATGTGTCCAATTCCCTCCTTATAATTTCTTATAATTTTAACATTTTACAAATTAATAAACAAAAAAATTTTTGATTTTAAAAATAGTTATTTCTGAAAAATGTCAAGTCATTTTATTTTGAAGGAAAATAGAAAACAATAATAAAGTTATTAAATATAATAGTTATTAAATTTTTACTTGATAACAAAAAATTGTGTTTTGAATAAATTTTCGATATTTATTTTTAAATTAGACTCCTTTTTAATATTTGCTAAGCCTTAACTATACAAAATTTTACCGGAAATCTGAATTAGAAGTTTCCATAAATCCGATTACAAATCTTAAAAAAAAACTTGTATAAATTTTTTACAATTAAATACATACTGAAATATTTTTAATAAAATTTCTTTAAAAAAAATTTATGTACTATTCTGATTATAAAATTAACTCTCTAAATTTCTTAGAGTGAAACCTCACTCTTAAAGAGTGAGATTTCACTCCAGGCAAGAGTGAAAATTGAGCCACTCCATATGGAGTGAATGTTCACTCATTGAAAGAGCGAATTTATTCACTCTATAGATAGAGTGACGAGTTCACTCTAATTAGAGTGAATTTTTCAGCTGATTTAAAATGGCGGCTCATTCCTCTTAGATCAAATTTCCCACTCCAATTTTAGATTGGGTAAATTAAAGCTTTTGGAAATTTGCATAACATAACTTTAAAGGAATAATATCTTATTTTTGAAAAATAAAAATAATAAATAAAAATAAATATTGAATCTCTTGAATAACTTTCTGTCAGTACTGTGGTATTTTCGTATTTATTTAGTCTCAAGGATATTTGTTATTTAAATTATTTTATAACATTTTATTATATTATATTTACAAATAAAACATACAACTTAATACTAACGCTAAACTTATATAATTAAAATATTTGACGCTGAGGGGTCTCGAACGTGCGACCCCCAGGCCTAAAGCCCAACGCTCTAACCACTATGCTATACGCTCGTTGGTACAAAACTTACGAACTGCCGTTATAAGTTATACGTGCTTACGTTCACTCAAAACAGAGTGAAAGTTTCACTCTAAGTCTTGGAGTGAATATTCACTCCAACCACTGGAGTGAATTTCTGCACTCTTTCCATTAGAGTGAGCGATTTCACTCTTTTAGAGTGAACTTTCACTCTATCTGGAGTGAATGTACATCTCACTCCTAAATTAGAGTGAAATATTCACTCTAAGAAATTTAGAGAGAATGTTTATTTAACATATAAATCAGTAATAATTAATAAAAAAATTTATAACCCCTTTTTATCATGAAATATAAAATCGACAGTCTTGCGACATTTGCAATTTTGAAATAAATCAAGATTATTTTAATCAATATAATTTTTATTGATGAGGTTTTCGATCGATATTTTAAAAGCAATTAATGCAGATTGTAATTTACTTTAATTTTAATTCATTCCAATTTTAATCAACTTCAAATTCGATTTATTTATATTTCAATTAATTCTTATTTTTATTTGTAAAAGTTAGATGAATACATTGGAGGAAGTTTTTTTTTGGAATTTTTAGAGATTTTATATCCTTTTCCTTTTATCTATTCTTTTTTTATTATTTTTTCTCTTATTTTCTAAACCTTTTCCAGTTTTTAATTTTTTCGTTGATTTTCTTATTTCTTTTAATAATTTATTTTAAACATATTTTTTTACTTTTCTTCCATTTTGTCATTTCTGTATTTTTGTATAGTTTTAAATATTTATTTTTCTTTTCTTTTTTCTAATTTTCTGATTTATTTTAGATTTACGTAGGTACTTATTTTCTTATCAATTCATTTTGTAATTCTATTTTTTTTAATTTGTTAAATTTATTACAAATGTCTCCATTTTTCAAATATTTTTGTTTTCTTATTAAATGTTGCCACTTTTTTTTTATTCTTAATGACTTTCTTTCTGATTTCCTTAATTTCCTTACTTTTTCGCAAATTTTTTCAAGTTTTCATAAACATTAATGTTTGTTTTCAGATCTTTAAATACTTTTTTTTTAATTTCACCACTTCTTTGAAGATTATCGCATGGTTTTTTTAATTATTATCATATTTTTTTTGAAGCGGGAGAGAATTCAAATTTTTTGCTTCAATTTTCTAATTTCTTTTAGATTTTGCTAAACTTGTCGATTTCCTTAACTTTTTTTTAACACTTTTTATATTATTTAATAAGTTTGCATTCTAGGTTGTACTTTTCTAATTTGTTTTCATTTTGTTAAATTTATTTAAAAAACAATGCCTTTATTTTCAAATATTTTTTCATTAACTTTTATCAAAAGATTTCAGTTTTTTTCAGTTTTTTATAAACTTTATAATATTTGTAGATCTTTTAGTAATTTAAAAAACATTTTTATCATTTATTCTTTGACATTATTATAAGGTTTTTAAAAAATGTTCTCAATTGGAGAAAAAAGTTCCATTTTTCTTCAATTTTCTGATTTCCTTTATATTCGCTCATTTTTGTGCCGACTTTGACCTTTCTTTTTACATTTTTTATATTCTTTCATACATTGTAAATATCTCAGTTTGTTTCAAATTTGTTTTACAGAAAAATAATTTACATTCTTTTCTATAAAAATTTACATTTTTACAGAAATGGTCTGCATTTTTACAAATACTTTTCATCATTTTCTATTAAATTTTTTCACTTTTTCTTATTCCTTTTCACTTTCTTTCTTATTCCTTTTTTTTAATTTCCTTACTTTTTTGCATAATTTTTCATTTCCCATATTTTTAGATTCAATAATTTTTTTAATTTCACTCTTTCTTTAAAGATTATTGCATACTTTTTCTAATTATTGTTATTTCTTTTTGGGTGGGTAAATAATGCTCCTTTTTCTTTACTTTCATAATTTTCTTTACAACAAAAAAAAGGAAGAAAAAAAATATTGAGCCAGTCAGCCAAAGGTCTCAAAAGACTTTAGGTATGAAAAATTTTTTGATAAAAAAAATTTGCAACCTTTATATTTTTTTAAAATCAGCAAAATGTTATATTGTTAAAGTTGGTCAAAATCGTATACAAAATCATAATATAATGTTGAGAATGTGAGATTGTATAGTAATAAAATGAAATAAAGAGAAAAAGCTCTTAAAAATTATGAGTAAACTGTAGTTAGTGTATTAGGATTTTTACGCTTGAATAATCTTTTGGAAAAAGACAATAATAACCTTCTGGTTTAAAATTCACATAGTCACTAATGAATATCAACGTTTTTTCTTGACCTTTCGTGTCGTAAAAAAAAGTCGTAAAGTAAGACTACAGAATGTGAAAGCACTCAATTTGATGATTCTTTTTCATATCTTGCCTCGCATCCTGATTATCAATTTGCCATAAATCCTTCTTCTTTAGATGACGTGTACTCACATCTAAATTTATTTAAAACTATAAGATTAAATTTAAATAATTTTAATGATAAAAAGTAACAAAAAAATTTTATTATCCCTGATAAGTAATAAATTGTCTGCAATGAATAAGAAAATGCTTAAGTCGTTTTATCAATGTTTAAAAATTTAAAATAACTGCGCTTTGTTATTTATTTTTAGTTTTGTTGAATTCAAAATCTAAAATTTTCTTAAATTAATAATTTTTAAATTTGTTACTTTTTAAAAAATTGATTAAACTTGTTTTGTTTTTAATTACATTTTTTTTTGTGTTAAATAAACTTATTTTTTAAACACTAAGAAACAAACTTTAATATATAAAATGTAATACGTTCTTTTAAAGATTGAAAATGATGTCTGCCGTCTGATATATAAATCAGTGAAACAGAATTCAATTTTTTAAAAATATGTCAGGAAAGAGTTCAATGGCTTTCAATTGTATACAATACGTACAGCGTTGTATTGTGTTCTCTGAATAAAGGGAGGAAATAATCTGATTAAAATGATTGCTAGGCTCACATTCGATGTGTATTCGATCAAAATGAAGTGTAACTCCAGGTTGCAATACACAATAAAGTGAATTACGTAAGTATTATTTATTCTAGAGGTGGAACTCTATTGTTACATATTCAGGTACATTGAAAAATTTAAAAAAAAATTATTTACTATTTTTATCCTGAATTTAATCCCAATTTTATAAAAATAAATAGTTTATTATTTTTTCAAGTAAAAATATGTGTTATATATGACATGAAAAGGACCCATTTAGTCGATTTTATATTCCAAGATATTCGCATTTTTTTATTGTTGAAAAAAATTATGCAAAATGTGTCACGTAGAAGCAATTTTTTTTATTAATACTTTTATATAATTAAGAACATGTAATAATTTCATTTTTAATTTTCAATTAGCTAATAGAGGGATATAAGTCTTCTTAAAATGTTCAAAATAAATATATATAAATTATACCTTAAAAAAAATGTAAAAAGTACGAAACAAATAAATAATTAAGCCCTACGTAAATAGTATAAAAACGCCAAAAATAAAATATAAACGAAAAAATAATAAATAAAAATAAAATGCAGAATAAATAAAAATAGTTTAAAAACAAACTTTATTTAAAATAATGCATAATAACTGCAAGATACAAAACAATAGGTATGAAATAAATAGAATGCTAAAAATAACATAATGAGTATATAAAATAGACAAATAAAAACACATAAATGCTTCTGAATAAAATGAATAAGTAAAAATTACGCACATACAGAAAATAAAATACAAAAATTAAAAATAAAATAAATAAATAAAAATTAAATAAATATAAGTAAAAAAGATAAAAGAGAAAAATAGATTTCAAAAAGACAAAATGAAAAATTGAAATAAATAAATGCGTAAATAAAATGACAGAAAATAATGTAAAAAGATATATAAATACAAGTAAAAAAATACAAAATACAAAAAGTTTAAATAAGAAAATAAAATAAATAAAAGACCGTTCCAATAATTTTTTTTTAAATTTTATAGCTTATAATTATATAAAAATGATTCTTTTTCCAACTAAAAATGTTTATAATCTTAACACAATATTCATAATTTATATTATTTAACAAATTAATAAATACCTAATTTTTAAATACCTATATTTTTTATTTATAATAAAATAATTTTTTAATTATTTTCTTCTTCATAAACAAGTGCAATTAGAAGTTAATTATTTTATTATTAAATTCGTTGTTCATTGAAAATGCAAATCTACAATCAATCTAAATATAATTTAAATTATTTAATACCTAAATTGTTATATTCTTTATTCATTATTTTATATTTAGTAACTTTAGTGTAGTACATTAGGGCAATATTTAACATTATAAAATTAATATTGATATTTAACTAACTTGAATTAACAAATTAAAAATGTAATTAATATGAAAAATATTTATAAATTTTTAAATTATTGTTAGTAATCATTTAAAAATATAAAATTAATATTAATATTGAATCCTGAATTAATGTAGTAATGATAATAATTTAAGTATTGAATTCCTGAATGATTTTGACTATGATAACAACATGATTAAAGTATAATTATCGAGTTATAACTCACTAGAGATAGAAACGAGAGAATCTAATAGTGTGAAAGAAAGTTTTGGAATTCAAAAATTCCCGCTACTAGCGGACGGTTCGTGATCGGCGAGAGCAGTTCTAGAGTTGACCTGAAGGGTGCAGGGTGATCAGTCTTTCTCATAGTTGACTCGAAGCAGAGAATATATAAAAGCTGAGCCGAAACGGCTGAAAGCATACTTACCTGGCGCAGAGGCTACCGTGATCAATAAGGCGGTTCCTCCAGGGTGAGGCTCTTTCATTGCACAACGATTGAGCTGACCCTTGCGAATATCCCTAATGTGGATATCTCGGGCGTATAATTTTTGTTAGTCGGGACTGCGTTCGCGCTGTCCCGGAATAAATTTATTAAAACATAAATATAATATAATAATATATAATATAAATATAAATATTTTGCAAGTATAAATAATGGAAATTACGAAATTGAAGAATATATCTGAAAAATGGCGAAAATAATTGACAGATGAAAAAAATTCGAAAAATGACTACATAATTACACAATTGAAATGAATAGTTTAAAAAATTAAAAAATGAATATTAAATTTAAACAAAATAGTTGAAAAATTATAGGAATAACTGTTCAAAATAATTGCAAATTGAACAACTCGATTGGGAATCGAATAAAATAATTAAAATTGAAAAAAAAATAATAAAAAGTTGAGGAAATAAATTGAAAATTTAAGAATTAAATTAAAATTTGAAAAAAATAATTGATAACTGAAACAAAAATTACAAGATGACGAAAATATTCAACAATTGAAAACAAAATTAAAAAAATATTAATATACAACCGAACAAAATAATTTAAATAATCAAAGATTAATTATAAAATTTTAAGATAATAATTAAACATTGAAAAAATAATTGAAAATTGCTGAAAATAATTAATAATTGAAAGAAATAGTTGAAAAATGACGAGAATAATTAGAAAATTCATGAAAATATGTGAAAAATAACGAAAATAACTCAACTGAAAACAAAATTCAAAAAATGACTAGATTAATAGACAACTGAAAAAATAATTGAAAAAATTAAACGAGAAATATTAAATTTAAAGAAAATAATTGCAAATTAAAAAATTAAGAAAATTGAAGGAATAATAGTTGGAAATAATTGCACATTTAACAACTGGATTAAAAATCGAAAAATATAATTACAAATTGAAGAAAGCAATTAAAAATTGAAGAATTAAAATTAAATTTGTGGTATATACTTAAAAATTGAAGAATGGAATTAACAATTAACTTTAAAATTAAAGAATTTTATTGATAATCAAAATAATAATAGAGAATAGACGATAAAATAATAATTATAACAACAATTGAATTGAAATTTTAAAACGAT
This sequence comes from Ganaspis brasiliensis, assembly GCA_037103525.1. Classification (NCBI taxonomy): domain Eukaryota; kingdom Metazoa; phylum Arthropoda; class Insecta; order Hymenoptera; family Figitidae; genus Ganaspis; species Ganaspis brasiliensis. The sequence goes on from JAZKLR010000016.1 coordinate 272,948, forward strand.
TTTGATGAGTGAAAAAAGTAATTGAAAAAATCCGAGAATTATTGAATATTGAGGAATTAATGGAAAATCGATAAAAATAATTGAAAACTAAAGAAAATATTTCAGAATTGAAGAAAATAATTAAAAATTGAAGAAATAAATTGAAAATTAAATAATTAAATGGAAATTTCAAGAAAACAATTGATAATTAAAAGAAAAATTACAATACATATGTCGAAAATAATTGAATATTAAAAAAAATAATTAACAATTGAAAAAAAAATTAAAGAATGGTGAGAATAATCGGGATTAGAAAATGTTTTTTTTTAATTAATGAATAATCATAAAATTGCAGAAAAATAATAAATTGTAAATTAAAAACTGATGAAAATGAGAAATAAAATTGTAGAAAATACATGAAAACAGAAGAACTGTACTGAAATTTCAAAAATATAATTGATAATTAAAAAAAAGTGTACAAAATGATTAAAATAAGTAAATATTAAAGACAATAATTTACAAATGAGGAAAATAATTATAATTAAATGAAAAATTTTAAATCTGTCGAGAATAATCGACAGCAGAACAAAATATCTAAAGAAATTAAAGAATAATTATAAAATTTGAAATAAAATTACAATATGACGAAAATAATTAACTATTAAAAAAAGTAATTAACAATTGAAAAAAAAACCCAAAGAATGGTGAGAATAATCGGGATTAGAATTTTTTTTTTAATTTAATGAATAATCATAAAATTGAAGCAGAATAAGAAATTGTCTATTAAAAACTGATGAAATTTATGGATAAAATTGTAGAAAATAAATTAAAATTGAAGAATTGTATTGAAATTTCAATATAATAATTGATAATTGAAAGAAAATTTACAAAATGACTAAAATAATTAAATACTAAAGACCATAATTTAGAAATGAGGAAAATAATTTACAACCGAAAGAAAAAATTTAATTCTGTCGAGAATGATGAACAACAGAACAAAATATCTAAAAAAATTAAAGAATAATTATAAAATTTAAAGAGAATAATTTTATACTGAAAACTCTTGAAAATAATAGTAACATAAACATTGAAAAACATTGAATTGTTTCTGGTCATTTACAACTATAAATTTTTGCAAGGACAAATAAGTACAAATAAGCAAGTACAAAACAAATAAGTGAAAGTAAATAAAAAATGTTTTAAAAGAACACGAATTTTCCAATTTGACACTTAAAAATGAAAAAATAATAAAAAAAAATACACAAAAGAAGAAAATAGCGTAGGTAGGGACATTACAAAAAGTCGAAATGTTTTTGTTAAAAGAATAGTTTTTGAACAAAATGTATTCCAACTTCTATAATTTATATGAACTTCAATCGTTCCAAATTCTATTAAGGATTATTTCTATTCTCCAAAAGTTCTAACAACTCAAGTTTTAATTTTCTCAAATTTAAAATTGTTCCAAACTTAAAACAGTTTCAACGAAATATTGACTCAGATTTATTTAAACTTCAATTAATTCAAATTCTTATTTGTTATTTCTTAAGATTTATATATTTTTTTTTTTAAATTCCTTTAAATTTTAAATAATAAAAATTTTAATTAATTCAAATTTGAACTGTTATAAACTTTACATATTTTTAAAATCTAATAATGCATATTTAAATTGTTTTTAACATTAATCATTATATAAAAACTTTTAATTATACCAAAAAAATTGATTATACATTAAAGTTTTAATCAGTTCAAATTTTGAAAATAATAATTTAGACTATAATTTGAATCAATGAAAATTGGGTCTAATGGAATTTGAAATTAAATAAAATTTATATTTAAAAAAAATTAAAATTGTGAAAAGTTTAAATGTTTAGTTTTTAATAATCAGAATAATAAAAACGCAATAATTGATTAAAATTTAGATAATTTATAGTCTAATAACCAATAAAAATTTAGATGAATTCAAACTTCAATAAATTTATCACAATAACATTTCAAGTTAATTTATATTGATAGAATCAAATTTTAATTTATTAAAAATTTAAGTGTATGATAATTTCAGTTGAATATTTTAGGGTAAACTATATTTTAAATAATGTATTTTCTGTCAATGCAGTTATATTAACTCTTATGAAAGTAGACTCTAATTTTAATTTAAAGATACATTTTTTCAAAAGTAACTGATTTAAAACAAAAAAATATCTAACTTGAATCTTGCCGATTATTATTATAGATTTTTATAATCAATTCTTTTACTCTCATTAAATGTATTGGTTTATTCTTTTTTATTTTAATATTATTTATCTATTGAATTGTTATTTGTTTCCTTTTGGGTGTCGTAGTCTTTTTATTAAAAATAATTTTTGAAGGAAACGACTTTTATGTAATTTGTTTAATATAGGGGAGTGGGCCCCAAGATGGACATTTCGTATAAAATTTTTGTTTAAGGTGGCAACGCCTTAAGCTTTTTGTCATTTTTGTTGTTTGCCTATAGACAAAGATTTTGATGCACATTTGAAGAAAAAAAACCAGTTGCTTTTTCTTCTACCCATGCCACGTAATTTTGGGTCTAAAAAAGTTTTGTAACTTTTTTTGTAAGTTTTTTCTTAAGTTGGTAAAGTTACTTAAATTTATGATTTAGAATGAGTACTAAACGTTATAATATTCTTTATTTATCGTATAATAATATCCTAAACTGATTTTACTAATTCAGTGTTATATATATTTTTACTGGGGATTAAAAAATGGTGTCATGTACCCTAAGATGGACAGGCCTCAAATCTCAATGTATTTATTTGAATATTTTGGATTTTACACTTTTTTTAATAATTTTTTGAGCCAATTAATTAAAATTTTTTTTTCCACCATAAAATGTGATGTTATCGTTAGAGAATTTGATATATCGATATTTTATTACTTTTTACTGTTAAGCTATTAGATTGAAGTTTTAAGAAATGTTATTTCCTGATAAATTCCGTAAAATGATTAAAAATTAGTTTAAGAATTGTTACACGATGTTAATTTTTTATTTACTACAATTTTCAGAGACTTTTAAGAAGGTGTCCATCTTGGGTCCACTTTTTTTAGACTGAAAATTTTAACAATTAGAAAAGACGCTTTAAAAAATGTTTATGTTCACAATAAAATTTTATCTCTGTAGCCATAAGTTACCTTATAAATTGTACTTTCATCCGGTATATAAAACATTTTAATATATTTTATTTGGTTTGGATTCTACAGCAATAAGACGAAAGGGTGTCCAACTTGGGACCCTCTCCCCTAAGTTTCTTTATATATTTTCAAATATTTTCTTAATTCCTTGTATTTTTGGGTAATTACTAAAATAATCATCTGGACATTGTTCATTATTTTAAAAAATCTTGAATTAATATTCATAGCTTTTTTTTAATTTTAAGGTTAAATTAATTTGAATACATACTATATGTATATTTATGTTTTTAAATAATCTTTTACTTTTTAAGAAAATAGCTTTTAAAGATATTTTACATTGCTTAAAAAATACCACTTATGCATCATATAATATAAAAGTTATAAAATATCGTTAAAAATGTTATATTCTTTAAAAATTGAACAATATATCGATGTAGACATGTAAAAACAGTTTGTGGTTAAACAATTATTTTTACATTAAAATTAATTAATTAAAAGAAAATGAACCATAAAAACATTGAAATTTCGAATTTTAAAATTTATTTATAACAATGTTGTTAATATTAATAATTTAACAAAGTAAGTAAAAAAATTACATATCTTTACTAATAATTAAATATAAAGAACATAATAATTAAAATTAAATGATAAAAGTTTTAAAGAACTTGATTTTCAACTAACAAAGAAGTAGAACTTGAAAAACTTTCAACTTCTTTTTTTCAAGGAAAAAATTACTTTAAAAAATATTCTTTTACATTGTTTATGCAGGTTTTATCTGAGTTCAATAACTCCACCTTTATAACTTGCAAAGCATTGTAGTTTGCATTTTTTTTCTATTTTTATGAAAAGTGTAATATAATAACTTTTTATATATGTCAACTTGTTATTCTATCTGTTTTTCAACATTTTTAAAATTTAAATATACAAATGTATACAATGCCGACGAGTTTTCCTCCATTCTCAGAGGAATAAAACTAAGAAGATGTGACTTTGTGAATATTTTTGCATTTAGATAATCTTAAAAAAGTGCAATTACAATGTTCCTCGTCTGTTAAAAAAAAGAAATATTTAAAAATTTCTGAACTTTTATAGTTTATATTTTACTACTTGAATTTTTCAAACAGAAAATTCCAACAAAATTGTTTAGAAAAAATTATCTGTCAATGATTGCGAATAATATTGATATAAAAATTTATTTAATATTCCCTACAAATATTATAGATAAAATCTTGTTTTTCTTCCAGTTTAATTTTAAGGCTAATGTACAATATTTTTCGGTTCATAAAGTCGAATTTGTATTAAACTGAAATTTTCGAGCTTTTTTAATTTATATCTAAGAATTTGCATTTAACCAAATTCTTATTTAACACCATTTCTATTAATCAAAAGTTTTATATATTTTCATTCATTACTATTATTTAAAAATCTTTTAATTCCCGCCGAAATTTTTCTGACGAATATTTATTCCGACAAATAAATGTTCTGTAAAATGATAATTTGGCATTTTAAGAGTTCTATAAAATTAATTGTATGAATAAAATTTCGAACAAATAGATTCAGTGAAATTCTAATTCTATCATTTTAAAATTCGACAAAGTTAAATTCATTTAAATAAATAGTCTCATAAATAGAAATTCTGGTAAATAAGTATATACTTACTTAGTTTTACAAATTTGTCAGAAGAAATTTTATGCCATATTTAAAAAGAGTTTCAGTTATAAATTTTTAGGGCCTTTGATTTCGAAACTGAAGTCAACTTTTCAAAATTCAAAATGGCAGACAAATATGTAAATCGGTATATGAATTTGCCTGAAATTCGTCCTTCTTGGATTTTTGAGGTCATTGATTTTCAAAATTCAACATGGCGGATTAAAATTTAAAATTTTTATAAAAACATGCCTGAATATTATATTTTTAAAATGTATCAATATTTAAGTAATAAAATCAAAATTTTAATTACTTTGTAAATTGTTTCTAATAATTTATTTTCTAACGTTAAACGTTTAAAGGTACTTCTTTACAACAATAATCTATCTCGATGAATCTTTTATAAAAATTTAATAACATAAAAAACCTGAAAATAAATAATTTGAATAAATTTATCTCTAAATATTAATATTTCATTTAAATTCTTAATGAATTGATTTTAAAAATTGCATTTTCTACATATAATTTGTATACAATTTTCTTAAAATAATAAATTTTGTTAATTTATTAGTACTAACTATATGTATTTATTAAATAAAATGTGTACTTTGATATTAAGAATTATTTTATTGAATCTATTCAGAAATTTTTTTTTTATAAAACAAACAGTTTTAAGGTATTAACTATAAATTTCTATAATATCGGAGAAGAGATAAAAATATATCTGAGAGTGACCAGGAAAGGGGAGAAAAGCACACAGTGTTTTTGTGATTATCAGTAAACATTTTTATCTTAAAAAGTGTTTTCTCAATATCAGAGAATAAATAATAAAACGAATAGAATACTGTTAACAGTGGCAAACAGTATTTTCCCTTGGACGTATGCTGAATAATTGCATTTTTATCTAAGGTATAGACAATTTTTAAACTGGGTTATATGTTAAACTCTGTTGATTCTTGTAACCAGAAAATGAGCTGGATAACAAAAACTAATTACAAATTTAAATTAAACAGATAAAAGCAATGAAACCGTATATTCTTAACTAAAATTACTCTGAACACGAAAAACCATAAAAATAGTTTAACAATGCACTAAAGTGGCTATTAAAATGCTTACACCGCAAAAGAACACCAATAGAATATCTTATCAAACTTTTCATTAAAGCTAATAGAAACTTGTGTTCTTCACTTATAAAGAATAAGTCATTTTTCCAAATTATGTATTATTATTAATATTTAAATTAAATTAAAATCAAGTCAGTACTTTCGGTATACAAAATTAAAAATATTTTTTTTTAATTATTTATAAATTGAAGTATAATTAAAATTAAACAATATTAAGAGTGTTCAAAAGAGTAAATTACTAAATCTAAATTTTTTAATTTATTTCTACAAAAAAATTATTATCTCAAAATGTCATCATAGAATAAATTGAAATTTATTAGTGGACTTAAACAGGTGTTATAGCTTTTTTATTTTGATGATCATATAAATTTAAAAAAATTTTATGTCTCCAATAAGGAAATGATAAACGATCCATATAATTCATTTGCATAAAAGAACACCTATGAGTTTGAGTCTTTCGTCATTTAGTCAACCGCAGAAATTTAATAGAGAATAAAAAAGGTCCTATCGTACTATATATAATACTGAAACAAAAAAGATATAAAGTTTATAATTACTTCGAATGCGAGTATAATATTTTTTTTTCTTTCCAGGAATTAAATCTCTCGATTCATGTGTCAAGCGAACGAGACTCTCTTTTAACGTTTGATCTATAACAGGATAATTTCTTTATAGAAATACCAAGAAGCTGTGGAATGTTTGAGATTAATATTTTTTTTCTCATCCACTCTGCGCTCCAGTCAGATACTTCCGGATACCAGTTGTATCTCTAATTCTGCAAAACTTTTAAATACACTTATTTACTCGATTAATTAGTATCTTGAACACTATGAAATTACAAAATATATTTGCTTCATCAATTTCGATCGGAAAGCCTAACATTTTTTTTTGAAAAAAGTTGTAAAATTTCAAAAAATTGGGTATACCAGTTTTCCAGTGCATTTGATGAAAAAATGGTTTCAGGAAATTCTCTCAATTGACATAACCTCAAACTAAAAAATGCCTTTTTCCATCAAATAAAACTATTATTAAAATTAATTTTATCAAATTTCGAAAGATCCAGTTGTACACTTTTCAGAAGAAATTGGGTTGAGCTTAAATTTGTTGTCAAATAATAATTGTTTAACTGTTTATGCTTTTTCTTTAAATCTAGTTAAAATCTGCAATTTTCATCCAATTTTAACAAATAATAGCTTATTTTTCTCGATGAAATATTATCTACATTTCTATTTGTTGGGTTTTGTTGAAAAATATTTTTTTTAAAAGTTATTAAAAAATAAAATTTGTTTTTTACGTTTTGTTTAAAAAAATGCTATTTAACAAAATCTAATAAATAAAATTACAGAGAATGTTTTAAAGAGCCAAATAAATTAATATTTGTCAAAATTGAATGAAAATTATAAATTTTAACTAAATTTAAAGAGAAAACATAAAATGCTAAAAAATTTTTATTTAACATTAAATTTTAGCTTAACCTAATTTATTCTGAAAAATGTACAATTGGATCTTTCAAAATTTGGTGAAATTGATGTCAATAATATTTTTATTTGGAGTGAAAACCGACTTTCTAGTTTAAGATTATGTAAATAGAGAGATCTCCTTAAAGTGAAAATAAAAATTAAAAAACCACCTTTTTAAAAAAAATCAAACGTAAAATTTTATATATTTTTTTTTTTTATTTTGAAACGATATTGCTGTAAAAATAATAATAATTCAGTTATTTGGAAAAAGCCCTCAACTATCACTCGTACACAAACATCAGCGTAAACAAATGGCTGCCTTTAACCCCTTGTTGCTTAATATACTATTTTAACAATTTTTTTTTACTTAGTACCATTTTTTTTCTTTATTATAGTAATATGTCGTTTTTCTTATAGTTTTATGAGAATTTAAAAAAAAAATTTAATTTTTCTTTTTGGAAAATAATTATCGATAAAGTAGGAAAACTTTCATCTTGACTTGCAAATTGTTATTAACAGATTAAAGTTATAAATAAACAACCAAAACTGCCCAAATTTGAAAAATTTGAAATTTAATTTATTTAGCAGACATTATTTTCGATATCAATTTATTCACTACCAAAGTTATTTAAACTAACGTTTAGAGTACAAAATAATTTAATTAACATTAAAATTAATTTTTATAAGCAATCATTAAATATAATTTTTCATTAACTTATTTTTTAGAAACTTCTTTTCTTCTTGTTGCAAAAGTTATTGGTCGTTTTAGAATAATAGTTTATTACGAAACATTCTTTATAACAAATTATTATTGCTGTCAAAATTTTTATAAATATAAGCTATTTTTTAGAGCAATTAAGAATATGGAACGGAAAAAGTTTCTAAAAAAATCTAAGTTAATGTATTTATAGCTTTAATTTGTTAATAATAATGTGCAAGTCAAGACGACAGTTTTTCTACTTTATCGATAATCATTTTCCAAAAAGAAAAATTTAATTTGGTTGAAATTTACAGGCTGTCGGTGATTTCGAACAAAGTATAGGTAATGGTAAATTATACTCGATCAGTACCTACAGTCGATCAGTGATGATTTAATTAGGCGAAATTATTTAATAGTTTTATTACATTGGTAAAAATAAATCTTGTAATATTCGAAGTAGTATTTAGCATCATTATTATAATATTGATGGTTTTAATCAAATATTATAATATTGATGCCAAATACTACCATAGACGATTTTCAAAATTTCGAACAAAATTTTAAAATCCCCGTAAATCAAACAATTTAACAAATTTTACAAAATCGTTTTTGGATCCTTCGTTTGCATATATTTCTCTACAATTTTTCCAAGTTTCATCGAAATTAAAAAAGGTAGGGGACAACTTTGATTTTTTAATTTTTAGGGGTGAACTGACCCTGAATTTGTTTTATGTCAGATTCAAGTTGTCGCGACTCAATTCTTGCTTAGCACGGGATTAATAATTATTGTGAAAGTGGACATATATTCATGAACACATTATTTTTTGACATAATGCTAAATTTTTGTTATATTTTTAATCATTATATATATTTTTCTTATGTTATAGTCTTATAGTTTTTTTTATGTTAATAAAAATTTATTCCAAATACTTCACCTTTATTTTGTGGACAATTCGAATACGCATCAATTGAGCAATTTTTAACTTCATTATTATCTATTTATAAAAAGCTGACCTTTAAAAAATTAAAACTTTTTTCCAAAATTAATTTTTAGAGACTTTGTGTAAAAGCAAATAATATAAATGGGTCAAACCATTGACTTTCGTCTGAGAAGGACGCATAAATTTATACCGATTGACATTTGATCGACTGGACATTTGGACGAAGGGCGTTTGGACGAATTGACATTTGGACGAAATGACATTTGGACGAATCGACATTTTGACGAAATGACATTTGGACGAATCGACATTTGGACGAAAGGACATTTGGACGAATCGACATTTTGACGAAACGACATTTGGACGAATCGACATTTTGAAGAAAGGACATTTGGACGAATCGACATTTAATCGAAACGACATTTTGACGAAACGACACTTGGACGAATCTTTTTTGGCATATAAGTTTACTCTCTATGTTGTACGTGTTCATGGTTTTTAAATTATTAATTATTCCAAGTTTTGACGGAGTTCAGTTTGTTTCCGAGAGATGGAGCTAGAAGTATTAAAATTGTATATAAAATAAAATTTTTATATTTTTTGATAATTTTTAGGTAATTTCCAACAGATTAACTAAAATTTAATACTTCTAGCTCCATCTCTCGGATAAACACTGAACCCTATCAACACTTGGAATATTTGATAATTGGAAACCATGAACAAGTACAACATAGAGAGTAAACTTATATGCCAAAAAAGATTCGTCCAAGTGTCGTTTCGTCAAAATGTCGTTTCGATTAAATGTCGATTCGTCCAAATGTCCTTTCTTCAAAATGTCGATTCGTCCAAATGTCGTTTCGTCCAAATGTCCTTTCGTCTAAATGTCGATTCTTCCAAATGTCCTTTCGTCAAAATGTCGATTCGTCCAAATGTCTATTCGTCCAAATGTCCTTTCGTCAAAATGTCGATTCGTCCAAATGTCCTTTCTTCAAAATGTCGATTCGTCCAAATGTCGTTTCGTCAAAATGTCGATTCGTCCAAATGTCCTTTCGTCAAAATGTCGATTCGTCCAAATGTCATTTCGTCAAAATGTCGATTCGTCCAAATGTCATTTCGTCCAAATGTCGATTCGTCCAAATGTCATTTCGTCCAAATGTCAATTCGTCCAAACGCCCTTCGTCCAAATGTCCAGTCGATCAAATGTCAATCGGTATAAATTTATGCGTCCCTAACCATAATATTACGGTGCAAATTTGATTTCTTTTCGCGTTATTATCAATTGAAAATATAAGTTTCGCAGTGTTTTTTGTAACCTCAAATCTGACACTTTTCTTAAATACATTATAATTAAAAAATTAGTTTAAATTATAAATCAAAACTTACGCGAATTAGTAATTTTATTTATGTAAACTCTAGAAATGTTGTACATTTTATTAAAATGCATTATTTTAATATAATAATATAATTTGAAAAATTTCTACTTGTGAAAATTTTTGTAATATTTTTAAGCTTACAACTTTTTTTTTGGGAGCTCTTACAAATTTGATATTTTGAATATGTTTTAATAATAATAGAACTTACTTGCTATTAAAATTTGGCGAAGGCGTTTTGCTTCATTTAGAAAATATTTTATTTTTAAACTCTGTATTCAAAAATGTTAAAATGTAATTTGAATGAAGCAATATGAAATTGCTTTGTTTACTATTTTAGTCCAAAAATTAACCTTCTTGAATACAGAATTTAAACATAAAATATTTTCTAAATGAAGCAAAACTTCTTCGCCAATTTTAATAGCAAGTAAGTTCTATTATTATTAAAAGATATTCAAAATATCAAATTTGTAAGAGCTCCCAAAAAAAAAGTTGTAAGCTTATAATTTTCACAGGTAGAAAATTTTCAAATTATATTATTATATTAAAATAATGTATTTTAATAAAATGTACAACATTTCTAGAGTTTACATAAATAAAATTACTAATTCGCGTAAGTTTTGATTTATAATTTAAACTGATTTTTTAATTATAATGTTTTTAAGAAAAGTGTCAGATTTGAGGTTACAAAAAAACACTGCGAAACTTATATTTTCAATTGATAATAACGCGAAAAGAAATCAAATTTACACCGTAATATTATGGTTAATGAATTCAGAAAAAATTCAAGTTTCGTAAATTCTAAACCTAATTCAAAAGGAAAAAATGTCCGCGGCAGCCCTCAGACGAAAGTCAATGGTTTGACCCATATATAAATAAATTAAATAAATTACTCTGGTGAAGAATTAATGTGTTCTTTAAACACAAATTCTTGCTTAAATCCAACACTAAATAAAATATCGTCATCCTATACTATACCTATAATTAAAGGAATTCGTCGCAAATATTTTTTTCAGTGTAAAGCTTGAATTTTGAAGAGAGCTCATTTTTAGAAAAAAGAATTATCAAAGACATGAGTTACCTTAAATTTTCGACAATTGGTGCACTTTGCTTACATTATTATATATTTTAAAATAATTATCGTATTGTTGATAATTTCGTTATATATTATTATATATACAGTATACACACATAACAATAAATTTTCACTTTAAACAACCTGAGATAAAGTGCGTTAAATGAAAAAAGTGACAATTGGTGAGAAATCTTAAGAACCTTTTTTTTATCTTAGGGTCAGTTTTCCAAGGAAGTCATAAAAGTTGAGAAATATTTAGTTAGGTCGCTATTTGGTATACTATAATATACAGAATATTTACTGATCTGTTTTATGATTGGACGTTATCTGTTTTTTTCTCGTTTTTTCCTGAATTTCTCTTCTGCAAATCGAAAGGCCTGTCTGTTAGTCTGTCGCGACACTCTAAAAGCCATCCAGCCGCCCTCTTATCAGTCCACCTCTGCCTCCCTGCCGCGCACTCAGAATAGATAGCAGACCCACGGGTTTTGTGGAGGTCTACCCTCTAATCTTCGAGTCCCGAACGCTAAGTGGGTTTTCGAGTTCGAGAATGTTTCAAGGTCTAGTCCATCTCGTTCAGCCAGCGGATTCAGACTCTTTAGTTTAGCTTTAGTCAACTTTAGTGCTCTAAAAGAAAGGAGAACCTTGAGAATCTGCGATTATAGTCCTGTCTACTGTATTATAAACCATAAAGCGAATTAAGAGCAATTGAGAAAAGTAGATTCCAAATAAAACAAGGATCTTCTCTCCCTTCATTATCTCAAATGGAATTATTATTTTAACAAAAAATTTCAGTCAAATTAGAATGAGGAATAAATTCAAAAATTTATTAGTTAGAATTATCAATTTACAGAATTTCATAAGATATCCAATTTTTTTTTAGTTGAATTTTCCTTTTATGAATTTTTTTCAGTTGATTTAAATAAATCTGAATTTTAGCAGAATTCTCATTTAATAGAATTTTAAGTTAAGTTAAATTTTTCATCCATTTTGTCGAATCTTCATTTATCTGAATTTTTATTTTCATAAATTGATAATATTATATGCGGTAGAATTCTTATGGTTTTCCATTAATCTGTAAAATTGCAAACATCAGAACATTTGATAGAAATTTTTTTGAATTTTTCAAATCGACCAATCAGAAATCATCAAGAAAATTGAAATTGGTCAATTTTTAAATATTCGTTTCGAAATCTTTTTAACGGATGTTTGTTCGGTTATTTGAATTGAAAATTTGGCATTTTCAGAATTTTATCAAAAATAAATTAATGCATATAATGGTGATTTGACGAAATGGATATTCTATATCAATTCAAACAATTGATTCAATAAAACTTTAGTGGAATGACAATTTTACTCTAAACGAAAAATCAATTTTTTTTAAAATAAAAAGTTGGTTAAAAAGAAACTTTATAAAATGAAAATTCTGATAAGGCGGAAATCGGATGTATTCAAATTCCATAGAAAAAAATACGAAAATTTTAAAACTGGCTACATAAATTCTATCTAATAAAATTCTGTAAAATGGAAAATGAAATGAATTTTTTCAAGAACTGGGTTTTTCACCTTGCGATGTATCAAGGTTTTCTTTTTTTTAAAATGCTCAGAAAAATATAAGAAATAATTAAATATTTGGAGAATTTTTTTATAAATTTAATAATAAAAATGTTATTAAATCAAAATTGTATAACTTTTAATCAGCGAAAAAAAAATTTCTATGACAAAAATGCTAGAACGAACTTAGCTGTGTTCTTTTCAAGATTCCATGATCCCAAAAGAAATTAAGTTGACAGTTAATAAAACTTACAAGATGTAGGATGAAATTATTGAAATTGATTGTTTCAAGCTTGTAAATAATTCTGAGGTTGATATCTTTTATATCCAAGAAAAAAAGTTTCATAACCGTTATTAAATCGCCAAATATTTTAGAAAAACTAATACTTTGGACAGTATTTTTACACTCACAATCAGTCAATCAGCGTTACGTCTTTCCTGAACCCTGAAGTTGTTCACAAGCGAATGGAACAAAGATGTTCCAACTCTAAGCGCGAACGCGCATGCGTCACAATCGTTACCTCATTGGCTATTTAAAACATTTTAAGCTGGACTGCTTCTTTCAACCAATGAAGTAACGTTTCTGACGGATTTGCATTTGGAGCAACTTCAGGGAAAACGAAACAGCTGATTGACTGATTGCAAAAATACTGTCAAAGGCAGTCAAAGGTATGTCTTTTTCTAAAATATTCGGCAATTCAACAGAGATTACTAATGTTTTCTTCTTGGATATGAAAGATGTTAACCTCAGCATTATTTACAAGTTTGAACCAGTAAATTTCATCCTACTTCTCGTAAGTTTTATTCTTTTTTATTGATACAATTTTATTTATTTAAAAAATTCGTTAAAAATGCTTCAAACTTATTAAGTGTCTTTTTTTACTGAATGTTTTGCTGCAAATACGAAATAGTGGCGACATCTCATGAACTCATCGCACCCATACATTTTATGACTGAAGATGTTTTTTATTCTTTCAAATGACATTTCAAAGATTTTGCTATTTTTTCATTTTTAGAAAAATTTTATTGCCCCGGAAATGAAAACTTATTGATGAATTTCTTTGTGAATCCGAGATTTGAAGAAAGTGGATTGAAGAATTCGCGTTCTGAATATTCTTGAATAGGAGTTATCTTTAATAAGCAACTGCCAATTGATGAGAAATTTACTGAATCAATTTTGACAATTATGAATCAGTTTTGCAATTTTTAAAGTCAGTTTGTCATATTTTACACAAAGTTGGAAATTTTTAAATAATCGATCTACTTAAATAAATTATATGCGGAGGTGTTAATTTTCATAATGCTTTTTTCAATTAAATAAATATATAAAATTGTTGTTGAGCATATTTCTAAAAAGTAAAAAACTGTTGGAAAATTAAAATGATTTGAATCGGAGTTGATCGGATATTTTTTTTTAAGAATGCGGATTCACTTTTAAGCTGAGGGCCAATTCAGAAAAAGCGTGAATAGATTTTTATTTACGTGGTGCTTTTAAAGAATTTCTTCATATCTTTTGTATTCTTTTTAAACTTATTTTTTCATTCATGCATAAGATTTTAGATATTTTTTGCAATTTTTTAAAATTTTTACATATTTTTCATCTAAAAATTTTTTTTCAACTTTTTGTCTTTTTTCTGCATTTCTACGCCTTTTTAATTTTTCTGTTTGTTTTTAATTTTACAATTTCTTCTTAGACTATTGCATTGTTCCTTGACTTTCTTTATTTCAATTTAGATTTTTAGAAAATTTTCTTAAAGTTCGTAATTATTTGTTTATTTTTTCGATTTTTGAAAGTTGTTTTCATAATAATATTTTTTAATTTTCTCATTCCTTGAATACTATCTTTAATTTTTTTATTTTTAAACAGTTTTTTCACTTCTCTTTAAGGCCATTTGGCGTTTCATCATCTTTTTATATTTTCATAAATATTATTTTTGCATTCATTCATAAAGTTTTAAGTATATTTTGAAATTTTATTATTTTTTCATAATTTGTTAAATCTTTAAAAACATTTTATCTGTTTTAAATAATTTGTTTACAGCTCTTCCACTGAGAAAATAAGTTGACTAAATATAACCAATTTTTATTAAATTTAGCAGAGAGAGGTTGTTGATATAGCACCTGCAAAACTCTTTGTTTATTATTAGCAGATTAAATGCCACCGTTAACCTTCAAGTTTGGTTGTGATCGCCAGTATCTTGTTTGTTTTGTTCAGAGTCCCTTAACCTAGAAATTGACTAAAGACTTTTTTCTCAGTGGATCCCTTTATATTTTTAAAATAAATTATATTTTAAAGTTCTATTAATTATTAAAAAAATTGTATATTTACAATAATTCGATAAATGATAGCAATGTATTAATTATTACAAAACAAGAATAGTTAATTTAAATTTTTTTTAAAATGGTTCCTTTTATATATAAATTAAAGAATAACTGATTAGCCAAATTTAGAATTTCCATAACTGATCTCGTGGATTCGTTTCTCATGTTCAAGATAATATTTCCTGCGTACGGTCCATCCGCAGATAAATCGTGCTCCGGCACTCGATAGTATTAATATTAAAAGTACGATAAACGTTTGTCAAAAAAAAAAAAAAAACGAAAATAACGCTTCAATTAAAACTTCAAAGCTTTTTGATAAACTCGTTTTAATGACGCCGCCTCCGGGTATAATTAATGTCTTTTTAAAAGCGCACCAACTATGGATAATAATTAAAATCACTAATACTATTGCTTATTGATTATTATATAAAAGAAGTGAAGAGAAAAAGGTATAAGTAAAGTACTGATGGAGTTAATAAAATATTTTAGCAGAATTTTATACTTTTGTTTGAGTGAATGAAAGAAACTAATAGTGAGGAAAGTCATCTTCAATTTGTCATTGAATTGTAGAAATTGTACTTGTAACTGATATCTTCTTCTAATTCAGAGGAATGTGGAAAGAATGGTAAAAACTAGTTTCTTTTCAGAGGTACCGTAAACGTACATCGATACTTTTAATATGTAGCTCAAGACAATAGAAAAAGGAGTAGAAATGGACGAGTCGTTTCCTGTCTCTGATTTATTAATGCACGAGTGATACTCGTTCATGGTTCTGTACGCGTACCAAGTATACGGTCATTGACTGCAAATTCATTCTGAAATCCACATTAAAAATCGTAAATTCTAAAAAAAAAAACTTTTCCACTGTATCGTTGTAACAAAAACTGGAAACACATTGCAAATTTATACTTGAGTAAATATACACTGAATACAAGAAACTTTTACTTTTCAGAAAAATTTTGTATATTTTATTATTATTATATTTATTTTTATTATAATATTATGTATAACAATTAAATTTTTATTTTTACACAAACAGGTGCTTATCCTTTTTTAATAAACTTTTTTTAAACCTTTTAAACTATTTTACATTTTAAATAATTTTTAAATCAAATTTTTTGGAAAAAATTACAGGTAGGGGATAGCAAGAATGAATGATTTTATACAGTTTTTTTTACACACGAGTAATATATTTTAATTTAAAACATTTTGAGCAATAATAATAATTTTTCTTACTGGTAATGAAAGTGTCCATTTAACACACTCTTGATAAAAATGGTCAGTTTCCTTGTTACATATAATTATGACAATGGACAGTTTTTCACTAATGACAAAATGGTAATTTTTCCCACTAATAACGAAAAAGGTCATTTTCTCACTAGTGACAAAAAAGGTCATTTTTCCTACTAGTGACGAAAATGGTCCTTATCCCTATTAGTAACAAAAAATGGACAGTTTTCTTTCTAGCGACTAAAATGGTAATTTTTCCCACCGGTAAAGGAAATGGTTATTTCCCCCAATTTCTTGTACTAGGGACGAAAGTAGTCATTTCCACTACTAGTGTCAAGAATGGTATTTTTTCCCAATTGTGACGAAAATAATCAATTTTCCGACTAAAGAACGAAAATGGTCATTTTCTTCACTATTGACGAAAAAAATGGTAACCAGTTACAAAGATGGTTTTCTTCTTATTTCTTATAGTGACGAAAGTGACCATCTTCTCCACTATTGACAAATTTGATAATTTTTCCAACTAGTGCCGAAAATGTTAATTTCTGTCCCTAGTGTCTTAAACGGTAATTCTTCCATTAGCGTTGGAATTGGTAATTTTCTCACTTGTTAAAAATTTCTGTATTGTGCTTTACATACATGTATATAAAATTCAATTTAATATAATGTACCTTAAATTTGCTATACCTGTATCTGAGAATTCATAACGTTGAATAAATTCTAATATACATGTATATTAAATTTAATATAATTGTATGTTAAATTGAATTTCATATACATGTATGTGAAGCACAATACAGAAATTTTTAACAGTGTACCTATGAAAGTAGCCGCTTTTTCTACTAGTGGTAGAAATAGACAATTTCGTGTAAAAAAATTAGTTTGCAAATGAAAATAAATAAGGGAGAAAATAATTCAAAATTAAATTAAATTAAAAAAGAAGAAAAATTTAGAGACGCACATTACTGTTTATTTATTTATTTTATTAGAATTATGAGATATTAATACAATAATAAATTAAATAAACTTTTCATTATTATATCAACAGTAGGAAAATTGTTTGAGAAAAGTGTGATTAACAGCGCTCCTGTCATCCAATTACATTCAGTTGATCGATTAGTGTGGATAATTGGCGCCAGTGACTTAATTAAAAAATCTGTTTGCACCTTAAACAAGACTCGTTTCAAATCCTGAATACCGTATGCGTGTATATGCATTAATACACACATTCTGTTGGCTCCTTCCTGTCGTTTGTCGCCACTTCGTCGTTGAATAACAAGTTGGATAGGTCTCACGTCGTCAATAATTATAATTATTGTTAACTGGCTAATAAAACGCTCGCGAGCGCTCGATTAGCTCCTAACGCTTTTATTAAACAATTAAAAATGTTTTAAATATAATACTTAACTGTAACTGAAACAAGGTTAATTATAATTTCACCAAATAAGAGAAAACAAGTTATTTAAAGATCGTTATATAAAGAAATTGTATTTTATAAGTAGAAAAAGTTGTTTAGTGCCTTTTTCGTCAAATTATGTTTATTTAAAAATCGAAAATTATCCATTTTTTATTTTTAATTAAATGTTTTTAATGTTTTAAACAAATTTTAATTCTTGTCTCCATTGAATATATATCTAACTAATATAGTAATATATCTAACTAAAAAGAGTATTTATGTTCATAATTATAAAAAAAAATATTTGCGTTCGATTAAATTTTGAACCAGACTTTTTTTTCCGAGATACGTGCACTCTTTTCTCGTACAAGATGTTGTTCTTTTTAGCAGGTCTTGATGTTGACTGTTCATGCAATCAAATCACGAACAGCAAAGGCTGTCTGCTGTTTGATTTGACTGCATTTTATTTTAATTTTTAAACATCTTTTACATTGGTAGTTTACTGAGAAATCATTTTAAACGATGACGAGCGACAAACTCGAACAAACATTATGAGAAGACAGCCTTCCAGGTGCTCGACTCTTTCAACATAATTAGTCATCGGCTAAGTAAGTCCGACAAAAGAAAAATCGAGACAGAAACAGAGAGACCCCAAAACCCGCTGGGAAATAGAATAAGACGCGGGCCTCACACAGAACCAGCAACGGATATTCATTAATTTGGGCCCCGCTGACTTTTATTCTACTTTTCACCAATCGCGTGTTTCTATATTACTTTTTATTCAATCAATAAATTTATTTTCATTTAATTTCTAAATTTTCATTAAATAAAATATTTTGCGCAACAAAAATTAAATGAATGTTTAATTTAGATTTATTTTAATTCATTAGTTTTTATCTTAATTCAGTTACAAGATTTATTTTTATTAATTTTGGCGTTTATTTTCCTTTTTTAAACTTCATTTTTAAAACGAAGTTAATATAAAAACATGTTTTGAATATTTTGGGTTATTTGAATTTCTTGCAAAAATTCTTGCGTTATTTAAAAATTCAGCCAATTGAGATTTGGAGAAAATTAAGGCACCCCCCCCCCCCCCCTCTGAAGACGCCGAACTTACACTACATAGAAGCAGAAATGGATATTTATTAATTTGGACCCTGCTGTCTTTTATTCTGATTTCCTACATCGAGTGTTTATTTTTCATTTTTATTCAATTTATAAATTTATTTTCATTCCGTTTCTCAATTTACGCGAAATAAAATATAAATCTGGAACAAAAGTTTACAAATTATGAATAATAAAATAATTTTTAACTTATCTTAGATTTCAGGCTTCGCACTCCCCAACTATTTACTACTTTTTGCTACTTTTTTCATGAAAGGCTACTTTTTTGATACTTTTATCGGCCTAAAGCTACTAAAAGCTACTTTTTTAAAAATTATGGGAAAAAAGTATTAAGTTATTAGATTATTAATTTTATAAGTGCAAAAATTTATTAATTTACAGTCAAACTTCCATACTGCTGAAAGAAATTTGAAGTTTCCGAGGTAGAAATGTTCTTTAAAATGCTATTAGTGAGTGAACGTTCAGGAATGTAACAACCATTTTAAATCATAGGATCTTTAAATATAAAATGAAAATTATAATAATTATTAAACAATAATTTATCTATTATTTTAGGCTGCAGTGAGAAATAAAAATTTATATAACAATTTGCACAAGTCAGTCTTCTATCGTTAAAATCACATTTTTGAAATCACATTATTTTTATTAATAAACTCTTCGAATTTTTTAATAGTGAAAAATTATAATTATTTTACAAATTTACAATAGGCTTAGTTGGGGTAATTCGGGACAAACTATATCTTGCTGACAATTGACAATACACTGTTAAAAATTTGGGGAGTTAACGGTTGCTGGAGTTGGGAGTTGAGATTTTAGAGTTAAAAATCGACTCTCCAAGGTGAGTGAGTCTCATACGCTCCATGTTTAAGAAGAGTGGGGACTGAAGGATTAAGCGTTAACTCTCTTTACTTCAACTCTTCAAGGCGTGCGACTTTTATAGAGTCCCGTAGGGAGTTAAATTTCAACTCCCTTTTTTAACAGTGTAAAAAAAATGGCAAATATACGTTTTTGACAATTATTTTTAAAAAATTTCTACAATTGCTTAGTAATTTGACTTTTTTAGTAACATGAGCTACAAGAAAAAGAGGTTATTTTGACAACTGTTAAGATGAAATTAAAAAGCGCATTAATGATATAGATAACATAAATTTTCTTATTGGTATTTGTTAAAAACAGTCTTATATACTTATATTAATTAATTATTGAATTAATAAGAACAAAATGTTGGGTGAAAATTACTTTTAAAACTTACTTGCAAAATGTCACAATTTTCAAAGTTCCAATTAAAGTTTTCTATTAAGAATTTAAATATTTTAGGATTAAATATTATTTTATTTTGTGTCTTTCATAAGACGTACTAACTTTTTATTTTATAATGGAGAAATATGAAAACTTTTAACTTAATTATTGAAATTTTGAGAAGAAGCAGTGTTTTTGAACTCTAATAACTCATCACAAGAGGCGTGAAAAAATCAAATTTTGGTTTTAAAATTCAAGTTTGACACTCCTTTCCACAGTATCAAAATTTGGTGTTGGAGAATCAGCTACTTTTTTACTTTTTACAATTTGAAAAATGTGCTTTCTGAGGTGCTTTTAAATACGAATTTGAAGGTTAAAATGCAAGTAGTTTTGTAAAACTGAATTTAACTGCTGCCAGATTGTGAAATTTAAATTAAAATTTTGTTAGTTTGAAAATTTTGACATTTTGCAAGTAAGTTTTAAAAGTAATTTTCACCTAACATTTTGTTTTCATTAATTCAATAATATTAATTAATATATGTAAATGAGACTGTTTTTAACAATTACCAATAAGGAAATTTATGTTATCTAAACCATTAATGCGCTTTTTTATTTCATCTTACCAGTTGTCAAAATAACCTCTTTTTCTTGTAGCTAAAGTTACTTAGTCAAATTACAAAGCAATTGTAGAATTTTTTTTAAAAATAATTGTCAAAAATTATTTTGACAACAAAAATAAATATTACAAATTATCAGATTTTTGTAACATTAGTCCGTAACGACTTTGAGTGAAATATAATGGTTTGACTCATAATTCATTTTTCTCATTATTAAAAGATTTTTTCTTCTTTTGTTTTTGATATTGTTTGCGATAGTATTTTGGGTGCTAAAGAAGTGTTTAAAAATAGTGCGAAACTTTTGGGCATACTTATTTAGCACCTTCAATACTAAAGAAGAACTGAAATCTAAAAAATAATATCTGTTTTCGATCGACCTTTTCGATTTAACTTTTATTTTCATTTTTTTTTTAATTTTAATTTTAAATCAAGTTAATTCAAAAACATGATTTGAATTTTTGAACAGCTTGTAGTGTTTGCAAAAAATTGATTTTTTGGTAATCGGAATATTCAGCCAATTAAAATGTAGGCGACTCCCCCATCAGAATAAAATTTTACTATGGTAATATCTCTTCATTCGCTTTGTTTTGGAGTAAAAGAAAATGATAAAAAAATCACTTTCCTCGAAAACTATTGGATCCATTAACATAAACTTTTGGACATAAATTTTCTATAACATACTTGTTATAGAAATATAAAAAAGACAATTATAAAAATATTATTATTAAACTTTGAAATAACAAGTTTTTAATATAGCTTTGTCCTTAAATTACCTAACAGGCTTTTTTTTTGGGGGGGGGGGGTTCTCATTTTGTTACGTAGCACTTATTGTTAGACTATATATTATGTAGAAAAGTGCAAAGGACTTAATAAAATGTTATTTTTTAAAAAATAAAACAATAGCTATGAGAAAATTAGTATAAATAAAAAATATCATGTAAATTTATTTTTTATTTATTTCTTAGAATGTACCGAATTACTTATGTTACTTTAATAATTATGTAAGATTAATTACTTTAACAGTGAAAAATTTTGAAAAACATAATTATGGGGGAGTTTCCAAATTGTTACGTAATTTAGAGGGAGGGGCTTACTTCGAGTGACAAGGGGGAGAGAGGGGATCAAAAATGAGCTTAATTTTTAAATTTACCCTTCCAATTGAATTTTTGCGTAAATATCATCAAAAGTACTAACAAGCGTAAAGTCTACAAGAATTTAAAATTATTCTAAATGAATCTATAATTTATTTGGGCGCAGATAAATAAAATTTAATTGAAATTATTTGGATGCCGTTCGAAAAAAAATACTCATCGTGGGGGGCCTATTGTCTGTTTATGAAACGGGGTTCTGGATAAAATTGGTCCAGGACTGTACGAGGTGTTCGGAACTTCAAGAGCCAAAGAGCCCTCGAAAATAAATTACTGTTGCCTCTGACGTGCACTTAGTCCCGATTTCAAAATATTGCCTGAGGCCGTCTCCTCGTTTCCTTTGACGTTCTTTTCTTTTCTAATGTTACGTTATTATTTACCCCATGTTACCTGGTCACCCCCAAATTCTTTCAAAAATTCGCATGATTACGGGACGCTCGTTTAAAATTGGCTATTCTATTTTCTCAAGAAAATATCGAATAGAAGATCTAACTTTTGATTAAAATAAAAAGAAAAAAATAGAAATTGATCCCGGGATGAGTAAATAGTATAGATAAAAAAAGGAAAAATTATTGTTATATATGTATTCTAAAGGAATAAAATAATAAATTGATGATAGTGATGTTATAAAGATAATAATATGGGTAGAGGGTGATAATGGTCATTAAAAATCGAAATTGGTTAAATAAAGATTGAAACTCTTGGCGTCAGTACCGAGAGAGTGCAGATAAAAATTGTGGTCCATTAGTCGGAGGCTTGTCGTCTCGGAATACCTACAAATGATAAGGGATTGCTCGGAATCATCCTTGTGTGACGATGACTAAAAGGCTCCACTGGATCCGACGACTAGAGGCCCCCAAGGCACCAGGTTCCTCAGGTTCTTCTGCAATTACAACGCCCACCTTCCGATAAAACCAACTCAAAATTCTCTGACCGTGAGAACGCTGATAGTGCTCAAAAACAACATGAAACTTACATCAGGAACCCAATTAGTCTTCAACCATATTCCTTAAAACAATATAAACAGATAGGAAAATGGTTTTTCAACTGTTTGGAAAAATATATCTTAGCGATAAAATTAACCTGAAATACGTTTTTGCTAAATGAGTTAGTGAGAATTATTCTTGGATGTACTTCCGAATCGAACCTCTTAACAAATTTTTCTAAAACTTTGTATGCCTACCTACGTATTTTGATGCGCTGATTACGAATATAATAGAAAATATTGTCGACAAGGTCATCTTAAGGGTTAAAATAAAATAAAAAAATTCATAAAAATTAGTTTCCTTGTATTTATCTCCAAAACTATAAATAATTTTTAAAAATGTTCTGAATCAAAGTTAAAGATAAAGGAAATTAAGGGCTTGTGATGAATTATGACGTCACTGGTATAGGTAAAATTTTTCCGTAACTTTTCTCTCAAAATATTAAATAATTTATCACGAAACTTGGTACAATTACCTAAAATGTCCTTAGGAAATTCTCTCTGACCCGAATTTGTTTTAATATTGAGTTAAAATTTAAACAAACTCGGGTCAGAGGGACTTTTCTAATAATATTTTAAGTAATTCTAACAAGTTTCGTGATAAAATATTCAAAATTTTAAAAGAAATGTTTAGGGACAAATTTTGCCGATACCAGTGACGTCATAATCCATCACATGCCCTTTATCAATAATAGTTTTGAAGAACCAGTTCACGTTAGCGTAGCTTTAGCATCAGCGTAAATTTTATCATCTAGATATTAATGTTTAATATCTAGATGTTAACCCTGAACATCTACATTCTAGAAAGCTGTCCCTATGTTAAGTGATAAATATGTTAAGCCTTAACATCCAGATGTTAAGGGTAAACATCCATTTTTCTCAGTGTTTGAGCAAATATTTTAAAATATAAGTTTGATAAACTTTGAGAGAATTCTGTTTTGTTCTTTAGTGTCTACACTAGAAAAACAAAGTCTTACTTCGTTTACAGCTGAAACACAAAATAACTGAAAATCAGCCAATTTTTCGGGTTAAAATCAGTTTCAATACATTTTATGGCTGAAATCCAGTCGAATTTGAGTCTCATGTAAACAATATCAGTCCAAAGTGGGCTTAAATCAAAACTTCTTTTTTAGAGTGTAGAATCATAAAATTCTAAATTTGTCTAATTTCCTTTTTGCCTTCGAAGTGAAACAGTTTTAAACAGAAGTAGCCCATTGATTTGCAAACATGTAAAAATACAAAGCGTCACTCGCCAGTGTTAATATCCGGTGACTGATATTTACATTGAAACCTTTGCAGTTGCCAGTTGCCACTGCTCGAGTACCTCTTTTGTTTGAGGAAACGGTTTTGACTGACAGCAATGAATGAGGATGCAAGAGTCGTAATGTGGGAACCCAAACATACAAAGAGGGACGAGCTAACACGCCACTGTTTTGCACTCCACAAAAGGTGCAACATAATATAAGTTATACTAATTGTGAGAATAAAAAAAGCACAGAAGAAGGAGAAAAGTGCGTTAAAATTATAATTGTTTTCAACAAAAAGGCGTTAATTAGTTTTATTTTAGGTTCCATTCAACTTTCAATTTTTATTATAAATTATTATATTGTTATTGCGTCAAGGATTAAAAGTGATGTTTATTAATACGTTCTTGAACAATGCGGATTCTGAAATATATAATTTTAACTCTTGTGGAAGATTACATCACATAATTGAAATTACTTGTAAGTTGTATAATTGTATATGGCAGCGAGCCACGAAAATCAATCACGCTGTTAAATGGATGTACCTGATGCGAGGGATTCGAATCGCTACTCAAGAGTTGGTATATCGTTTGACTGTATAGTGGATGCTGAATGCCTGAGATAACCATCAAAACCTACCAAACTTGCTCGCGAGTTCACGAGGAGGATTCTCCATCTCGCTTTTTCTCAATGGACCAAAATCTTCTCTTCTCATTTACTTTGACCAGGTGCTCGGCAGGAGTCAATCTGAGAAGCCAACCAATATAAAATGAAATGAAATAACAAGCGTACAAATCGGTGCCTTTCATTTCTGCTTTAAAGGAGCCTACACGTTTTGACAGTATTTACAATATTCAATAATACGCCATTGATTAAATTCAAATTCACCTGCCAACTTCCAAATTGAAAAATTATTGAGATATTAAGAACTTATTATAAGTGGAAAATTCAATATGATAATACTGTCAGTTAAAATTGGAGTAACTTCATTTCACAATGGTTTTTTGCTAAGCCAATTAGTTATATATTTAACGCAAATATTCCCGTCATTATGTCTATTCACTATTATTCTATATAACTTTGATGTAACTGCCAAAACCAAAGCAGTGAAGAGACTCGGCCGATGTACATATCGCGAAATCCTACTCGTAAATATCCGTACTTACATTTTTTTCTTAATACTCTTCTCACTTTACGAAATTCAGAAAACACCAATCATGTTTCCTATATAGTCATTTCCATTGGCGGATCCAGGGGGGGGCTACGAGTGCTTGCCCCCCCCCAAAAGCCTCATATTTAACAAAGAGAGTGAGAGAGATAGCACTATGTTGTCATAGACAATAATTATTTTTAGTTGTCCCAGCAAAAAATTTCAGCAGATATAGCTTCTGCAAGTATTTTAGTTCTATCCCGTGTATAAAAGTTCCCAGTAATTCCCAGTTTGTACGTGGGCGCCAGTTGGGGCCAACCTGGGCTTCCCAGTTTTTATCAAATATGTAAATTGTTATTAAATAATAGCTTCAATACTAAACTAATCGTCAATCTGGCTTTATATATTGCAATTTCCCTTCATTTCAATTTAAAAATTCATGAAATTAGGTCAAACCGCTCAAAGTTTCCCATGCAAAATGCATGGGGAAAAAACTTTTTCATAGAAATGATATAAAATCCATGAAAATTAACATTTTTCGATCAGAAAATCAATTTTGCAGAATATTAATTTTGCAGAATCTAAATTTTGAAAAATACTAATTTTATAGAATATCAATTTTACAGCATATCATTTTTACAGAATGTTAATTTTGTCGAATATTAATTTTGCAGAAAATCAAATGAACAGAATATTAATATTGCAGAATCGTTATTTGGTCGAAACTCAATTCGACCGAATCTCATTTTGATAGAATATCAATTTTGCAGAATGTTAATTTAACATAATCTAAATTTTGCAGAATGCTAATTTTGTCGCATAATAATTTTGCAGAAAATCAAATGTACAGTATACGAATATTGTAGAAACGTTATTTGGTCGAAAATCAATTTTATCGTAAGTCATTTTGTTCGAAACTCAATTTGTCTTTGTCTGAATCGAATTTTGATAGAATATTAATCTTGCAGAAAACTGCAGGAAAAATATTTTTGTTACGATGTTCCCATCGCTGTATTTACTAATACTGACGGTAAAATAGTTACAGGAGGTGCTGGCATCATTAAATGCAGCGATGGGAACATCGTAACAAAAATATTTTTCGTGAGGTTTTCTGCAAGATTAAGACTCTATCAAAATTCGATTCGGACAAATTGAGTTTCGAACAAAATGACTTTCGGTAAAATTGATTTTCGACCAAACAACGATTCTAGAATATTAATATTCTGTACATTTGATTTTCTGCAGAATTAATATTCGACGAAATTAACATTCTGCAGAATTGATATTCTGTAAAATTATCAATCTGCAAAATTTAGTTTCTGTTAAATTTACATTCTGCAAAATTGATATTCTATCAAAATGCGATTCGTGCAAATTGAGTTTCGATAAAAATGACTTTAGTAAAATTATTTTTCGGCCAAATAGCGATTCTGCAAAATTAATATTCTGTACATTTGATTTTCTGCAGAATTCTATAAAATTAGCATTCTGCAAAACTTTGATTCTTCAAAATTAATATTCTGCAAACTCGATATTCTATTAAAATCCGATTCGCACAAATTAATGTTAATTCGATTAAAATGACTTTCGGTAAAATTAATTATCGTCCAAATAACGATTCTGCAATATTAATATTCTGTATATTTGGTTTTCTGCAAAATAAAGATTCTTTCATGTTGATGTTCTTTAAAATTAAGATTCTACAAAAAAAAAATTCTATCAAATCATTATTCTAACAAATTTGCTTTAGAACATTTTCATGCTTTTCCAGTCAAACATAATTAAGTTTGAATATAAATAAATTTTTTGGTTGATCTTCTATGTCTGATTTAAACATATTTTTTGTTTGATTCAAACATATATTTCATTTAGTTTACAACGGAAGAAATACGCAAAGTTCCTCTCATGTGTTTTTACTGTGTATTTTGTGATGTATTTGATGTCTCCTACAGATTTTGGATTCCGCAAAGCACTTTATGTATCTTTTTCCTTTGTAATTTCTCATTTTTCGCAATAATAATAAATAATAAAGCAAAAAATAATAAACAATAAACAAAATAAATAATATTTTTAATTTTAATTAGTACAGTTAGATGTAGTTTTCTCTCACGAGTCCAAGTCCATTGATACCAAAAACTCATTTTCCACCAAAATGTCACTTACGTATGTTTTTCCGTTGTGTAGGGCAGAAATAACGTCTATCCATTTCAAATATTACCTCTTTTTTGTTTCAATTGACGTTGAATGACTGGAGTTTGCAATACAGTAATTCGAAGAAGAGAATGCTCCAAAGTGTAAAAATGTCGCTTGCAAAAAGGAAATGTAAAATTTTGTCTTTTTTTTCTGTGACCTTCCCTTTGGAGGGGGGAGGGGGGGCCGGATTAATTGCGACTTTAGTTTCAATTAATAAAAAAAAGCTTTTCTTCAATAGAAACTTGCAACTTGTTCTATTAGTTCTCTTTTTTTATCTGTCTTTTTTTTCTGTATATTCAAAATTTACGAATAATGTTCTCGACTTTTTCATGAATACATTTTTTCACATATGTTATGTAGATCGGTATCTGTAGTAATACCCATATGGGAATTTTGGTCAGTGTAACCATGACAACAACATTTTTGTCAATGGCAGCTAATTATGTATACTTGTACCAATGAAAGTTAGGGGTCGCCCATAAGTTGCGTTACACTATTTTTATATGATTTTTATGTGTTAAATGTTTACATAAATCTTGTGTCATATACTTTGTTTTACATTTTTTGATAATGTAGTAGTTTTTAAGAGTTTAAAAAATAAAATTTTTCAACACATTATAAAATGTAGGTATAATAGAAAAATTTTAATGATATTTTTTCAACGTGATATAAAATAAGAGGGGGGGGGGGTCAAGACCCCGTAATGTTACCTCGTATGACCCCAATTAAACAATACTGTAATGTTTAATTGATATTGAGAAATATGTGATGAATTTTGACAAGAGGGGAAAGGATACAAGGGGGAAGGATAAACTATGTGTGACGTAATTTACGGGCTACCCCTAAAAATCCCAAAACGAAAATGAATAATAGAATATTTGCATTAGACACTAAAATGGAATTAATAAAAACAAACACATTATAGCCACAGAATTGCGTAGAATCGCCACAATACAAAAAGTGTATACATGAAAATAAAAAAATTATTGTTTACAACGAGAATATTGTTAAAAGGATTTTCAAAGTTTATAGAGAGAATAAAGTTCATAATGCTCATAATGCTGTAAAATAAATAAATTGAAAAAAAGAAGAAACAGCCGGCTGTCGGGAGCTGATGGTTTGCAGCGACCGGTGCTCTCACGCACAGTCGCATGCATTACACTCACACAAACTTGGGAGCACGCGGTGCTGTGTTTATTACACACAAATGTGCACTTACACGTGCCTAAAAGTGGCGTCTGTGCCCCAGGCGCCACTGCTCTTTTCCCTCTCTAACTTCTCTTCTTATCCCTTCTCTTTATTCCACTCCTATACCAATAGTCACTCACTAACTCACACACTCACACTCTGTACCCACACCTTCACACATTTCGAAAGACTAGCCGCGCGCCAGTTTAAAAACTATCAGGCCGGTATTCTTCCCTTCGAGAGCGGGAGGCCGCTCTCTTTCTCTCGTTGTGTGCGGAATTTCAAGTTTGTGTATGTGGAGCTTTTCAACGGTGTGCATAAAATGTTAAGATGTGTGAGTCGTCCGGCTGTTCGAAGCGGTAGCATTTTTCAAAGAGAGTGAGTCAGTCGAAGAGTCGAACTCAAGTTTCAACTCAGTCTGTTCAGAGCGTTCTGCTAAAGAGTACGTCTATGTCGACCCTCTGAATTATTTAGTTGACACTTTATTTCGGTGTGATTATTTTCACTAAAACAAAATGACATTTCACATTTTAATCGAACAACTTCATTAGCGCGTGTGCCCATACAATACAGTGGATTTTATTAATCAAAATTCACTTTTTGGAAACAACCTCAATTTATTCCATTTGAATCATTACTGGATAGATTCTATACAATTTGGAAGAAAAATTGCAAATTTGTGAGAAATATAACTAGAAATTATATTTCTATAAAAATTTGTTTATACAAAAAACACACAAATGCATTATTTGTAAACATTTACAAAAATTACATTTGTAGAAAGTTACAATTATAAAACAACTCTTGGAAACATTACTTTTTGGTAAAAATAAAGCAGTAATAAAATTAAGTGAATAGAAAAATAAATCATAAAATGTACATTTATTAAAATTTTGCATATTCTTTAGAGAATACGGTGAACATTTTTGAAAGTGGCTCTTATTTTTCGGGAAATAGATTTGCAAATTTTGCGAAAATCTTGGTTTATCGGTTGCCAAGAAAAGCGAATGCAGGGAAGACCCTGACATTGGAATTGTAGTTTACAAGCAAGACGTACCATGCTGCCACGGGAGTTATTCGTTTTGGCGACGCTGACGACCCTCAGCGTCGCGACGTCCGCCGCCTCCATCGATTTTGATCTTGCGGATTACGAGGTGTTCACAGATACCGACGAAAAATCTACCGATGATAACGATAATGGTAAGGAATAGTTCAAAATAATATTTTAGGGTTTTCGCCTATATACAGCATTTTTAATGTATCCGAAGTTCCGGATGTCCGCACGGACGAAATTAAAAAAATATATATTTGAAAATTATTTTTCGGGGGGTGTTTCATTCCTTAGAAACACAAAATTAATAATATTTTAGACTTAAAATCTATTTTTTAAAAGTATTTTAAAAGAAATTTCTTCGGCAAAAGTTGAAAAATATATTTTTTAAATTTCGTCCGTGCGGACTTTTGGAACTTCAGGTACAAGCATTTTTAGGTAAAAAGAGGTTAAACAATTATATTAATTATTAATTAGGAGGTTTAAAGGTCACAAATTTACTAAAAATCTTGTAAATGTTTAAATTCTGGGGAAATTGAAGTTTACATTAATTAATTAAGGGTTTATTAATTACGTAAAAACTTTTTTGACCCCCCCCCCCCTCTACACCCCTGTAAGGCTATATAATTTTTTCGGATCCCCCTCCAAGTCTCAGATAACATTTTTAATTAGAGTTATTCTATAAAGCCACGATATTTATGCTAACCTCTAAATAGTAAAATAAAGAATCACTTTAACCTTCCCCCCTCCGCCTTCTCAAAGTTTTTGGACCCCCCCCTCCTTCGGGACCTCACGTAATTAGTGAACCCTTTATAGGTTTAAAAGAGGTTTCCTTCACTAATTAATTATGTAAGAGGTTCATTCTTTGTACTAATTTAATTAAGAAGTTTAACCTCTTTACTAAATATCTATTACTAATTAATTAGGAGATTTAAAATGAGGGTTAAAATCTTCATACTAGTCTACTAATTGATTATGAGGTTTAAAATAGGTTGACCTTTAGACAAATTTATAACAAATCTTGTAAATGTTTAAATTCTGGGTTAACCTGCAGTTTATATTAATTAATTAGGGGTTGTTTAATAATTACTTAATTATTTTATTTTTACCAATTTTGACCCTCCCCCCTTTACACCTTTGTCCTTTAGAGGTTTAGAAGAGGTTCTGTTTTAAATGGTCTAACCTCTACAAGAAATTAAGAGGTTTAATATTCTTTCGAAATTCTTTCAATTCTGTTCTTTCGAAACAATTAGAATGTATTGGATGGTGGACAAAACGACAATTTTTTTATTTACAAGTTGCATAAAATAAGATTCTTGATTTTATCCGTTTAAAAAAAAACATTTTTGTTCCTTGTCGTTATTTTGCTTTCTCATAAAAAAAATCTAAATCTAAAAATCTCAACAATCAAAAAGCTTTCTCTATGAGAAAGCAAAATGTTTACGTGTGTGTGTGTGTGTGTGTGTCTGGTAACTTTTTTGTCGCCAGGATATCTCGAGAACGCTTAAACGAATTTCAGCAAAATTTGGAAAACTTATTAAACTCATAAATATCTAATTTTAGACACAGGGATTTTTGAAAATACCCAAATACATTTTTTGCACCTTTTTTCATCGAAAAATATATATTTTCGACAAAAACTTTTTCAAGCTAAAAATCCAACTTAATGAATAAAAAAATCGTATTCTTTATCTCAAAACGAATCGATTGGCCTACATAGGGTATATATATAAGTCACCAAAAATTCGCGCAATAATTCATGATTTCTTAGTTTTTTGCACATTTAAAAATCTTTTTTTTTAGCTTCTTTAATGTTTATTTTTTAATATTCCAGATCAAGAAACGAACTAAATAACCCGTATAACGTATATATTTTCCTGGAAATTTATGGAATTAATGATTATTTTACAATTTTACGAATTTAAAATTTTTTTTTGTATTATTTTAATCCACTGCTTCTTCTATGAGGAAGCAAATTATTTTGTTTACTCGTAAAGAGAAAAAATTTTGATTTGTTTAAAAAATTATTAAATGTACGGTAATAAATGAGGAAGTGAGTCACAATAAATTCTGATTGACAAAACGATTTAGCTTAATTTTCATAATTTACTATTTAAAAAACGTTAAATTACTAGATTATTATTATTCTTTTTTTATTTTTACTCTCCATTTGAGTTACAATTAAACAAATTATAATTTTTCTCTTCTATATTTGATGAAAAAATTACACCTTGATTTCAGTAAATTTTCATTTGATTTGTACAAATTTTTCTGTGTTTTAAAAACATTTATGGAAAAAAAAAATATTAATATTAAAATAAAAATTATTGCAACTGATACACATTTATCTGTTTAAATAAAGAAATTCACATTTACTTATTTTTAGCACGCTAATTAATTCAAGCGAACAAATTAATATGTTTTGAAATGTGAAAATTAATGTTTATTCGAATTATAAATTAGTCTGCGCCTTCGCATCTATAAATAATTTGCAAAATATGCAAGATTTATCTCAGCTGCATAACAATGAAATTTTTATCTATAGTGGTCAGTGCTGCCTCTTTATTCTGCAAAGTCAGCTTGAGTAATAATACTCCAAGAACGATGCAAATTTTCAACTATTTTAAATGCCAGCGACGACGGTTACTTGAAATTTAATTAATTTGATTGCAAATTAATACAGATCTATTTTCATTACAACCGAGATTACAACTGAACTAATTCGATTGAACTACAACCGATTTAATCAAGATTTAACTGATTTGATCGAAATTCAATGTGGATTTAATTAATTGGAAATTTAATTTTGTACGATTAATTGGACAATAAGAGAAAAAAATCAAAATATATTTTGCGTTGTAAAGAACTATGTTTTTCTTGAACGATAAAATGTTTGTTTTTTTTCAGTAAAAACTTGATTAAACAATTATTTGTTATTAATCATTTATAAATTAATAATTAAATTAACAGTTACAAAAATGATGAAATAAATAAAAATGGAAGAAAATGTGTTTATCAGAGAAAATTATACCTAACTTTTGCATCTATATGTGAGTAATATTACAGAACATAGGTTAGCTGATTAAATCGTGTAATTCCGCTATTCTCGAGCGTCTAGCTGGCGCCTAGCGCAATACTTAATTCTCGTAAGCTCTATATTACAGGAGCAGAAAATTTAAATATTTATTGCACCGTAAATCCGTCAAAGTCCGATTTATTCTCAGACGTTTATTTTGCACCCGATGCGTCTTGGATTGCACCTACACCACTAATGGTGCAAAATTGTGAATTGATTACTCGTTATTGGTGAATGACTCGAGATCGGCACGCGGGAATGTTTGCGGTTGCTGCAACTGGATCGCTCTTATTTGGTCTGATTTGCCACGGACGTGACGAGTTTTTTACATCCTCACCTTCCATTCACATATAGCCACGAAATTGACCCATCCGAGTGTGAATTGGTATATTACACATTGAATAAATCGATTCGAACGAAATTAAACGATTTATAAAGATGTATAGATTTAGTACGTTTTTATATATTTTTAATTCAAAATGAGAAGGTATTTTTATTACTCTCTAAATCTGAATTAGTTAAAAATAACTATAATTATTAGTAAAATCGTGGCTGAGTTTTTGCTTCAGCAATTAGTGAAGAATAACTAATTATTAGTTAAAAAATGACTAATTTTAAGTAAAAAAGTAACTAAAAAATAGTTAAAATTTAACTAATTGAATTAATGAACAGAATTTTACTAAAATATTAGGTTATTTTGACTTAATCTAAAAATGAATTTGACTAATGATTAGTTATTTTTCACTAAATGATTAGTAGAAATATAACTATTTAAATTAGTAACTGAGTTTTTGCTAGATTAGTAGAAATATAACTAGGTATTTGAAAAATTAGTGACTGAGTTTTCGCTATCAAATTAGTTATTTTTAACTAATTCAGATTTAGAGAGTAAGAAGATCAAATATTTATTTATTTACCTTCCTTCTAACCTACACGATTTTTTTTTCAAAAAATAACACTGAGAAAAATCTACTGATGCTATTATTGCACGAAAAATATCACTTAAAAAATCAAACTTATCAAAACAACTATATATTTCATACTCTCTAAATCTGAATTAGTTAAAAATAACTAATTTGAAAGCAAAACCTTAGTTCATTGTTAGATTATGTTAAAATTACTAATATTCTTGTAAAATTCTGTTTTCTAATCCAATTAGTCAAATTTTAACTATTTTTTAGTTATATTTTTACTAAAAATTAGTCATATTTTACTGATAATTAGTTATTTTTAACTAATTCAAATTTAAAGAGTAGGTTAAATAACAATAAATCAAAAACAAAAATTTTGTTCGGAACAATATGATAGTGTATTCTTACGTATTTTTCTCCGCTAAATCCGAAACCGAAATCAGAATAACCAAATTGACTACTCTCTAAATCTGAATTAATTAAAAATAATTAATTATTAGTCAAATTGCGGCTGAGTTTTTGTTTCAGAAATTAGTGAAAAACAACTGATTAGTAGTCAAATATGACTAATTATTAGTAAAAAAAAAACTAAAAATAGTTAAAATTTGACTAATTGAATTAGTAAACAAAATTTTGCTAAAATATTAGTTTCTTGACATAACCTAAATATGAATTTGACTTATAATTAGTTATTTTTTACTAAGTGGTTAATAGTAATATAACTATGTGAATTAGTGACTCAGTTTTTACTTTAAAATTAGTTATTTTTTACCAATTCAGATTTAGAGAGTACTAATTTTGAGATAATCTCAACAAACTGTTCAAAAACACAAAAAAAAACCAAAAACAATTTTTTTGATCAGGACACTACACTAGAGTTTTTTTTTTTGCTTAATCCGAAACCGAAGTTGATCAGATTAGCTCAAATTTTGAGATGATCTAAAAAAAGCGATTTTTTTTGGGTTTTGAGCAGTTTTTTTAAAAATTATGTAAAAACTTTCAGCCAATTTGGCAGTTTTTTTAAAAAATGATTTAAAAGATGTTAGCCAATCTGCTTATTTTGACTTCGGATTCCAATTCAGCAGTAAAACGTACGGAGAAAAATACAAGCATACTGTCCCGTATAAAAGATTTTTTTTTTTTTAGGTTTTTGAGCAGTTTTTTGAGATTTTCTATAAAATTTCAACCAATCTGGTTATTCTGACTTTGATTTCGCATTCAGCGCAGAAGAATGTGTAGGAAGACACAAACATATTTCCAGGATACAAAAAACATTTTTTTTGTTTTTTTCGTGTTTTTTACTTTTTCTGAAAATTATCTAAAAAATTATACTAAATCTGGTTATTTTGACTTCGGATTCAAGTTCAGCGGATAAAAATACGTAGTAATACACGAGCATATTGTCCCGGAATTTTTTTTTCTTTTCCGGTTTTTGAACAGTTTTGAGGTAATCTTAAAAAAAGTTGCCAATCTGTTAATTTTTACTTCGGATTCGGAATCAGTGGAGAAAAATACTCAGAAATACACTAGCATAATTCCCGGGTACAAAAACCTTTTTTTTTGTTTTTTTTCGTGTTTTTGACTTTTTTTGAAAATTATCTAAAAAATTATACTATATCTGGTTATTTTGACTCCGGATTCAAGTTCAGCGGATAAAAGTACTTAGAAATACACTGGCATATTGTCCCGGAATTATTTTTTTCTTTTTCGGTTTTTAAACATTTTTTTGAGATTATCTTAAAAAATTTGCTTATCTGTTAATTTTTACTTCGAATTCGGATTCAGCGGAGACAAATATGTAGAAATACACTAGTATAATTCCCGGATACAAAAAAAATTTTTTTTGTTTTTTTCGTGTTTTTGACTTTTTTTTAAAATTATCTAAAAAATTATACTCAATCTGGTTAATTTTGACTTCGGTTTCGGAATTAACGGAGAAAAATACCTAGAAATACACTAGCATATTGTTCTGAATATTCCCATATTCTCATTATAAGAAAATACTGATAAAAGTTATTCACATTAATATTTTATAATATTCATACATATAATTACTTAAAAAAAATGTTTATTTTTTTAAACAAATATTTTCCACTTTCAAACATTCATGTTAACTTTTTTTTAGTTTTGTGCAATTTGTGCATAAGTCTGCAGTTTTAAGGAAAAAAGTTCAACATTAATGGTAATAAATTATTTTGATTGTATATAAAATTGCCTTTAAAATATAAGCGCTAAAACGTAAAAAGTGATGCTCTAGGAATAATAAAAATTTTAAGAATATTTACATTAAAATTTAATTATATTTATGTCATTCTATATTTAAAATTAACCCAATTATTTCGTTTAGAGATTATTTTTTGCAGAATCTGTAAAAGTTTTAGGAGAATTTTAACATTAATTAATTTGTATGGAAAAATCAATAATTTTTTGTAGTGATAATATGTCTTGGAGAAAAAAGTCAAATAAATAAAATATTTTTTAGACGCAACGTTTATGAGTATAACCAAAATTAGCCAAAATTGGGAATTCTGTTAAGAAAATATTTGATATCGAACAAAAATTATGTTAATAGAAAATTTGAAATCATAAGAATTATGATAAATAAAATTTCTAAGAAATGAAAATTATGTTAGATAAATGTGTATTTTGCGAAATAGTAAATCTCTTATTAAATGTCCGGTTAAATGAAAATTAGGCAAAATATAAAATTCTGTTATTTAAAACTAGAATAAATCAAAATTAGGTTAAATAAATATTTGAGTCAGTTTAAATTATAAATGCTAATTTGGTCAGTTTAATATTTCGGTGAACTAAAAATAATGACAATTTAAATATTTATGCATGTATTAAGATTTTTGTTAGTTTATACCATTTTGTTTATTTACTTATTAATTTCTTTACTTATTTTTAATATCTCAGTTATGTATATACTTTGTTGAGAAATTATCAACTTGTTTAAATATAAACATTAAACTGCAAATATTTCATTAGGAATTTTTTAAAAAGAAAATTTACATCACAATTATTGCCAGACGTTAAACAAACCTTGATAGCATATATAACTTTTAAGATGTTATATAATAATCAGAAATAAAGATATTACGTTAGGAAGTAATATTTTACAAAAATTGAGATATTATATACTTTAAGTAAAGGTCAACTGATAAATCTCAGAATAATTTTATTTATATTTCTATTATGGATTTTCCGAGGGATTTTCTTATCTTTTGTTTCCATTTTTCATTGCGTATTTGCACAAGATTTTCACAAAGTTATAATAAGTTGCAATTTGGCCGAAAAAATGTAATGTTTAATTTATAAAAAGTGCATTTTAAGGAGATAATTAAAAAAAAAAGTTTAAAATTGATTTTCTATAATCTTTAAAGTTAGGTAAGAGTCTTGCTATATAAATAAATTGGTTCCATTAATTGAATTTTATTTTTGCTCGAAGGCACGATTTCATTGCTTGAATTATTGCAGGTGCAGTTTAATTTTAATCTTATTGATAAGTTTACAGTTTTCATTTCAAGAAAGTTGGCTATTCGGTCACTTTATTATTAAAATACCTATTTTATTTTTTTTTTATTTATAACTTTGATATTTACCAAAAATAATTTGTAAATTTGATAAAAATGTTAATTAGTATACATTATTTTATCACATATAAATGTTTCATTAAAAATTGCAACTAATTTAATCGATCTAAAAATGTTCATCCACTGTTAATAAATTTTCCATATTTAGTTAATTTTAAATCCAGTCATAAAATCTAATGCAAAATTTGCAAACAAAAAGGTTATATTCAGCGCATTTACTATTTTCTGCAGTTTCTTGAAAGGGAAATAACTTGAAATTTAGATAAATGATCCGCATGTGTGGGTAATGGTAAGAATATATTTACAAATACACTCTTAAACTGCTTGAAAATCGTGTGTTACGTGCACATAAGTAAAGCATGCATGGGCAGATACGTACACATGTGTACCTCGTTCGTAGAGACGTGATTTTAAATACACATGAATCTGGAATGTACATGTGGATCTTATAAATGCTCGACTAGACGAGTACGTGACTTTAAGAATCTCATTTTACGGAAACCATTTCGTTTAGTGTTTCCAGCAGTTCTATCCCTTCGTATGAGCCTCGCAATGTTGCCAGATCTTGAAAATTTAGATCATTTCTTCTCCATAAAATGATGTTTTTAATGGCTACCTTCATTCCATAATTTCAAGCATAATCGAGAACTCAAATAAAAATGCACAACATTATAAGAGAATTAAATAGCTCATAATCATATTAAATGATTATTGCAATCACGGAAAAACTTTTGATTTTAATAGTTACTATTATAATATGCTTTGATTTAATGTTAAAAATAGTATTTGCACCGAAATTTTGTAAAAATAAATACTATAATATTAAGTATTAAAATCAAAAGTCTTTGCGTGATAAATTGTAATGAATCTATATAATGCTTTATATGCAAATCAAACACAATTTTTCCATTTGTTTTGTTTTATCAAAAAAGCATCAATATGGCAGATTTTTTTCATAATTTATCAATAATAATCAGAGTGTCTCGGTTGAGTGCTTTTAGTTAATATTAATTATTACTATCTGTCTGCACGTCATTAATCTTATCTGCATTCGAAGAACGACGCGAATTGACCAACTTTTCTTTTAATTCAATCTCCTGTACACATTTTCTGTTCAAACGACTGTAAATGAGATTCTTGTTGCTAAATTGAAAGAAAAATAATGTGTAGAGGTACATCGATGATTTATTTCGAAAAAGGCGGTTCCATCGTAAATGTCTTCCTGCATGCTTTGTAGCCCAAGTTAGTGATTTTGCGCAAATTGAGTAATCATGCTTGACGGCATTAAGTCTATTTCCTTCAGATTAATAAATAGCATCCAGATCAAGGAAATTAAAATGCAATTTTTGAAATATAATTTTTTTCATTGCTTTGTATTTTAAATTGATTATTTCGAAATTCTCAATTTGCTCTCTAAGTCTGAATAAGTCAAAAGTCTTTCACTTATTTAATAAGTGTAATTGCACTTAAATAAATAATTTGAAACATACGCTACAAAAGGAAGAATAACGAAATGTCTCAACAGCAGCCAATGTACTCATTACGGAATTACATTTACAAAGATCCTCACTTCTGCTACTCTTTTGAATAAAGTTCTCACTTTACGAAATTCCGAAAACACCAATCACTTTTTTTTTATTTAGATCATTCTCTAGAAATTCTTACTTCTTGAAAATAATCTATGCTTGAATAATCTGCTCATTTTACGAAATTCAGGAAACAGCAATCACATTTCCTTTCGTCATTTACATCATTCTCCAAAAATTCCTTTGAACATGGACCATGTCCAGGGAACCGTCCGACAGATTGCTGAAAAAACAGAATAAACAGATTATCATGTGTGTAGTGACTGTTGAAATCAAATCTAAATAAAACTTCAAAATCAATCCCTTCGTTTAAGAAATAGATAAGTAAACAAAAAATTTACCTTTAAACATTTGAAACAATGTTCCTTAATAATGAATTTTTAAATTGACAATGCAAAAGTAAAAGAAATAAGTCATTGTGGTAGGGAATAAACATTGAAATAATTCGAAAATTGTTGAATTAATATTTAACAGAGATGACTTGTGCGTGGATATTTTTGATTAAAGGAATAAATTTAAATAATTTGGAGGTCGAATAGGGATTACTGTTTGGACACATACTTTTTCTTCGGTTATCGGTCTCCATGACCCATTTAAAAGACAATGACAATACTTGAATTAAATGTATTTGCATTGGTAGTGACAGAAGCCGTCAGAGGAGTTGACATTTACGAGTGACTTGTTATTTCGTGTCTCTGACGCGTTGACGCGTCTCCACACTTTTTGTTGTACACAATTGCAAACTTTCTGTCTGTGTACATTTGCGCACAAGCGCCATATTAACCACGTAATTGACTAATTTCTAAAACTTTCTTTGCTACGCTTCAAGACCACTTGTTACTTGCTGTAATTCGCTTCGTCTCCTGTCCAGACGTCGGCATTGCCTCACAAGAGACTGAAATTTTGCGGAGACGGAAAATTGCGACTTTCGTAATGACTCGAGAGAGATCGCGAAATAAAAGAACTTTATGATGACCATTGCTACTTTCCTTTCGTAATATTTCTGGCCACTTTATCGAATAATGAATAAATTTGTTTTTCAAACAAGTATACAAAAACAAACTTTAATTAAAAAGAAAACAAAGTTAATGTAAAATTTATATACATAAAGGGATTATGTATTGTTGGATGAGTGTTGAATAAAAGACGAAAGGAGCTTCTTGTGCGAGTCAAAGCACAGGTATATAAATATCTTCCAATAGCTCTTCAATAGTCTCTTTCAGCTATTCAGTGAATGAGAGGTCATTCCAGGGATTTAAGGATTTAGAAGCTGTCTATAAAGGACCTTAACAATGTCTTTTTAGCTTTCAAGATCTGTGCTACATTTGTTGACAGCATTCGATCAATATGATAATCTTTAAAAACGTATCTATATAAGCCTGCTTTTCCGATCTTTCAATCTTTTTTCTCAAAGTCTGATCATTTTAATAGGATTTTGTTAGCTATATTATCTAAATTTCCAAAATATAAATCCTTGGAGTAGTACATTTACCGCAGTTTTCAGTACATTAGATGTTATTATGGGCCATCATAGAAAGTTATTATATATTATACGGTCACACATGAAGAAAAAAGTTATATATTGTTCTAGATCGCAGCAATTAAAAATGTAACAATGGTCTTTCATAAAAAATGAAGGAGCAAATAATAGCAACACCAGAAGCGTTGTTTAAAGTGAACAAAGGAAACCGGAAGAAGCATAAAACGAAAACGCACTCAACATCAAGATTCAGGATAATGATGATCGTCGTAATCATATGCTTTTCATATCAGCCGATTTCATCGAAATCTTGAGTTATTTGTCTGGAATATGGCGACAAAAGGCAAAAGAAAAGTAATAAAATGTCAGCTCCTTTGTCTACTAAATAATTACATGGCGCCGCAACGCGTTCGAAAATGCGAGCTCATCCTTTGCAACTCAGACGGTTGAACGTAACGCGAGTTGTACATGTGTACAGCAGCAGAGTCACACATGCACTCACACTTGGGCTAGAGTGGCGCCTGGCGCATTGAGGTCTACACGGGTGTGCATGCGTGCGTGACGAGCTGTGTACCACATTTCCACATTGGCTTGACGAACACTTTAACTTTAACCAGCTATTGCCAGCTATGTGCACGTGTGTGTGTGAACCTAACACATTCTAATGACTATCTCACTGCTTACTCGAGTATCCAGCTTTACTTGCCGAAGCCAGTTGGCATACGGAAGTGGCGGTTGTCACATTTGCACCCTGACCATCGATGGGCTCAATTCTGTATGTATGCTACTCGAACTGAAAAGGGAAAACTACTTTAAAAATCTAATTAATATGTAATATTTTATTCAACAAACTCTTAGAGTCCCACAAGTAAATATGATTGACTGTATACAATTGATAGGGCCTACCGAGGATCCAACTATCAATTTTTTGGATTTTGGGGCATCATCCAATGAATTAGTTGAGGAAAAGAATTGTTGGGCACCTACAACTAAACAGCTGTTGTAGCTTTGTGATGATTCGTTTGAATAAGGCATTCAATAATTAGCTTCCTCAACCAGCCAACCACTTGGATAGTGCTCCAAAATTCAACAAGACTGACAAAAATGAAATAGCTAAATAAGCTAAATATAACCAATTCTTAATTAAAACTTACCAAAAGATACTGTTAGAATAGCATCTGTAAAACACAATTTCTTTATTTGTAATTAAGTATAGTCGGTTATGAATTTCTATTGAAACATGTTAAACTGTAGGGTGTCGTTCCGAATAAGAGGGACCTCCGATTTTAATGAAATTCGGTATACTTACATATTTTGATGCGCTAATTACGAAAATCATATGGAAAATTAGCGCAAATTTTATTATCATGGTGAAAACCGTAAAAAAACCCATAAAATTCAGTTTTTTGCAATTATATATCTCAATAAACATTAAGAATTTCGAAAAATGCTTTTTACAAAAGTTGTAGGCCTTCTTAAAAAACACATTTTATGTTGTATGCATTATTTTGATATCTAATTATCAAGAAAAAAATTTTTGATTAAAAAAACCACTGAAGGTGTTAAAAGAACCCTCTATAAAAAGGGAGGTTAGAGGCTAGGCGAAGACCTCCGAAAGAAAAAACAAACAGACTTTAAGATATGATTGTTTGAATTTGTAAAAGAGGGTGCGACTCTGAAGCGTTTCAAGAAACTTCACTGTGGATTTTCTTGAAAATTATTAGAGATATAAAAAAAATGCATAAAACATAAAATATGTCTCTTAGGAAGGCCTACGACTTTTGTAAATAACAATTTTCGAAATTTTTAATATTTATTGAGATAATTGCAAAAAAACTGAATTTCTATGAGTGTTTTACGGTTTTTACCATCATAATCAAATTTGCACCAATTTCCAATATGATTTTCTTAATCAGCTACTCAAAATACGTGGGTATACACAAAGCTTAAAAATAACACGTCCCCACAAAAAAAAAGCTTTTTGGCCAAGACACTACGATAGTGTATTGCTACGTATATTTTTCTCCAATGAATCTTAATTTAAAGTCAGAATAATCAAATTGGGTAAAACTTTTTAGATAATTTCAAAAAACTGGTCAAAAAATAAGAAAACATTTTTTTTGTCCAGAACAATATCCTAGTGTATTTTTATGTATATTTCTCCGCTAAATCCGAATCCGAAGTTAGAATTGCCAGATTGGTTCAGCTTTTTGAGATAATCTCAAAAAACTGATCAAAAACTCGCAAAAATTGTTTTTTTGAGATTATCTAACAAATGTTAGCTAATTTGATCATTTTGACTTTGGATTCGGATTCATCAGAGAAAAATACGTAAGAATACACTAGCATAGTGTTCCGGACAAAAAAAAATTTTCCTAGTTTTTGAGCAGTCTTTTGAGATTATTTTAAAAATTTTAGCTAATCTGGTTATTCTGACTCCGGATTCAGATTCAGAGGAGAAAAATACATAAGAATACAATAGTGTAGTGTCCCGGTAAAAAAGAAAAAAAAATTTGGTTTTAATTTGTAATTTTTAAATTTCTTTTGAGAATATCTCAGAAAGTAGAACCAATCTAGCAATTCTGATTTCGGATTTGGATTCAGCCAAGAGAAATACTGATTCTGATCCTTTGTTTAAATTTAAAAAGATTAATATTTTAGCTATTGTGAAAAATGTTTGTATAGGTATTTTTGATAATTTCAAAGTTTGATTTGCTTTTATTTATTTGGGACTATTTTCCCTTATATAGTCAATTTAGAGAGTATATAAACATATTATTATAAGTAATTGAAAATATTTATCTACAAATAAACAAACATATTATATATGTATATTCAAATTAACGGTAGAACTAATCAATTAAAACAAATTTCAAACGATTATCACTGAATTCTAAGTAAAATCTACTTAAAAGTGACTCACTCAAACTGATTCTAGGAAAATAACGGTTTTTCACTTAATACGAACATA
The DNA here is from genome assembly GCA_037103525.1 of Ganaspis brasiliensis. Classification (NCBI taxonomy): domain Eukaryota; kingdom Metazoa; phylum Arthropoda; class Insecta; order Hymenoptera; family Figitidae; genus Ganaspis; species Ganaspis brasiliensis. Next base: position 316,471 of record JAZKLR010000016.1, read on the forward strand.
TCTATGCATTCTAATCGAGTATATACATGCTTTATATCATATAATTTAAAAACCATCAGACATAATTTTGTGCCTTTTTATGGTGACATAAAATAATTGAGATTGAATGTATATTATATTTAAGGTTACATCTCTGAAATAAAAAGAAATAATCATTAGGAAACTTTTTCTGAATAATACAGATCAATGTACGGATTATTATTAAACATTTTATATGTATATAGTCATATTTACATATATTATTTAAAAAAAGAAAGAAGCATTACAAAAGTTTCAATAAGCCAATTTTGGAGCATCAAATGAAAGTCAACGGACTATATATCCTTGATTTATGCGTTTCGATCGCGTCGATAACGAGCTGATTATATTGCGCCTGGACTGTTTTTATTCAATCACAAAAGTGTGTGCTCTTTTTTGCCTAATGGTTTGTAATGGTAGGCCGAGGTTTGTCTATATATCGTTGTCCCCTGGGTATACCATTAATTGCAAGTCTGGGCACAAATACTCTCAATAAACACTTTCTCGTCGCATTCTGATTTTCTTTTAAGTATTTTGCCTCCATATAGAAGAAATATTGTTTTACCAACATTTTTAACTGCGATTTTTTGACATATCTTGATTTTTCTTGACTGTAGATTTCTAGAAATTTGTAGCTTTTTTTTAGACGCATCTTTTGACCTATATTAGGAGTGAACATTCTGCTGCCATTAAATCCAGAGTTATTAACACTTAACAATTTTTGAAAAACACTGGTTTTTGTAGCTTTTTGATATTTATTTCTCATGTAAGTGTTAATATATTTTAAGCAATTTATAGATCCATTAAAAATTCATTAGTCGGTTTATCTTTCGAGTTACTTTTAAACCTTCCCAAAGTTAAGAAGTTCTCAACCTTTAAAGAATATTCCAAATTTAAAACCAAAATTCCTCGTCTATAAGAAAGTGTATACAATGTATACATGGATATCAGAAATGAGGTACATGAGAAATGCAGTATATCTAGGAATTCCGTAAGATTGTATTAAACTTAAAAAATAGACTTCGAGGTAAAAATATGGCATTTATAACGAAGAATTAAAATATTCCTGACATATTGCACCATTAAGATAAAAGATTGCAACGCTGAATTCCTAATCCCGATTGCACGAGAATGGCATTAGCAAAGAAGGAGTGATTGTCTGCAATTTACGAGATTTCCCATGAATATCTTTTTACGAGCTTGTTTTCCCGTGTAATAATCTCGAAGTAATTCGTTCCATCTAATCCTAATGAGCATGCGAATAAAACGTGCAAGCACTACTGTTTCATACGACTTTTGCATTATGTGTAGTACTAAACCATTTTCTTTACCAACCTTGAGTACTTCACAGAAAATGTTTATGTACCTTTCTAATTTGAATTTTCAGCCAGAACCTTTAATTTTACATCAGGTGCCGTAAATCATTTCAAAGATCTCCAAGAAAAAAAAATACTCCATAGAAATAGAACATTGTATTTAACAATAGTGATCTTCTGCATTTTTCAGTTCTCAACAAATTATACATCAATTACTCTTGCAGTATTTATTATTTTAAAAACTTTATAATATTTTTTTTCTATTGAGAAAATTAATAAATTGTAAAAGTTATTATTAACTCAATAATTAATATTAACTCAACGTCAGCTATAAAGATATATATCCTTTATAATTTTCTCTTTCGTATAACCATAAAGTCAAGTTTCTTTGCTCGAGTCGTAATCACAAGCTTGAACTACCAAGCTGTGATAAAAATCTCCCTTACAACAATGCACGCATTTTTTCAAAATCCATCGTACTTTCAAGTCGTATTTACCGTTCCTCGAGGGTGACAAGATAATGTTGACAAGTAGCTGCGCGCAAAAAAGGCACTTGTCGGAAAGAGACCATCAACCATTCTTATTTACCGCTCCTGCGATTTATAGTCATTAAAGTACCGTACTTGAAATCTACGTGCCAATGCGTTCATGGTGTTATCTTTTGAATTGCAAGTTGTTAACAGTGTTCAAATTTCAATAAAACTTTTAACAGAAAGCAATTGAAACTTCACATACACTACAGGAAACATGAAAAGCGCGATCATTATCTCTATTGCATTCTTTTCAATAACCTTGATTTAACATGCTGTTGAAAATTATACCAGATGCATTAATTCAAGACATGTGTCCAAATTCAAAACACTCGAGATTATATTTGTAAGTCATGGTGTAGAAGTTTGCCATGTTTTTTGCTCTCTAAAGTAAAGTTGTAACTATGCTATCTTAGCTGCGTGGGGGAACGAGGTTTGTTAATTTACGATTAACGAATGCGAACTATAAATTAAAAGGGGGTCGGAGAAACCAGCAAGAGCGATCCGTTTTCCTTTATGGTGCATTCCGCGTTCCTTCTCTGCTAAGTGCCACCGTTTGTATGTCTTTTAGTGGATTCATTATTTCTCGTCTTGTCACCATGATTATTTAAAATTTTTCTTTCCGCAATTATATTCCCTTTGGAAAAAGACTGAGAATGATTCTCAACATTCTTTGTCATTGTTCTTATGCACTGTTAATATAAACGAATGGTTGACAGATTCATCTGAAACAATATAACATAGTAATGGGAATTTGGATTGAACTATTGGACTATATAGAAGTCAAAAATTGGTGTGACAATATTGGTCCAATAGTTTCTCAAAAATGGTAAAAAATTGGTTTAGAACCTTTCCTACAAGTGAGTTGAGCTACTGAATACCTAAAATAAGACTGGTGCATACTTTTAGTAAAACTTTAGCCATAATTGGCAAAATGTTGGTCCAATGCTGTTAATCCAATACTTATAGACCGAATAGGCAAAAGCTTATCTTATAAACATATTCACTAACTCAACTCCCTTGAGAGAAGGGTAAGCAAATCACTTTATGTCCCTGTTTAAGAAGCTATTGGGGTCATAGCAATAGCAATTATTCTCACTTTCCGGAACCAAAATATAACAATTACAAAGTATAAGAATATATAACAATTAATAAGCCAATTACTATTCATTGACCATATATTGCCTCATTGACGAAAAGAATCATGCATTCATATGCATCGTGATCGATAAGTAATTCTTACGTGATACATAGTATGGTGTGTGAGGAGGTAGATGCATTAAAGTATGAGTTTATGTTAATGTCGAATTCCGCATGGGATATGATGCGGTATGCGTGCATGCGTCTTAACATGCGTTGAATTCAAATGAACGGGCTCCCATCGTCAGCTACTTTTCTATTTCTCTTTAGGCATGGTTCGCAGGCCAGACGCCAGGCTTATAGCTCGCGATTAATGCCGTATCTATTACGATCTAAAAAGATTTCCAGAGTTCATCCTCCGTAACCTTAAACGCATTTACACTTTTGTCACTTATTTATCTCGGGCATTTATCTGCAAATTACAAAAAATTTTGACGTAATTTACAGAACAATTTATTTTTCGCTTTATCAAAATAACTTCATATCGTAAAAGCTTATCTGTGTTCATCTATTATTACTTGTGAGTGTATTATATATCATAGACCATAATCGCTTGTAATTACACTTAATACAGGAAGGAAATTGTTCTATAAAGGATTCATTTTACAATGATCGGTTAAAATTAATATTTTATATTATACAGTTGAAAGTCACGCTTCCAATATCGGTCCAATAGTTCGCTAATCGTTAACGTAGACAATTTTCCATTGGTATCATAAGTTTCTTTCAAATGAAAAATTGATTAACTTATAATTTGAATAGGTATTTCTATTTTCCCTCTAGTTAATCATACAATATAATTATATGATCATATTGTAGAAGATACCTAGAATTTCCATATATGTGTATTCGAATATCATTACATCAATCTATATTGTTGTATGCAACAACTTCAGTTTAGATCAAGATCTCAGAAACTATAGTTGGTACGAATCGCATTTAAGAATATCATACATTTCCGGAGTTCTGCTCAGTTCTAACATCAGACAAGACTGATGTTGCTCAAGCCGTGTCAATTAGCTGAAATTCCACTTTCTTGGCCAATTACGCATGCTACCAACGACTCACAAAGAACAAAAAGTCTTGTAAAAACTTTATCAGAAATTACAAAATTGTAAAGTAGTGTTACTGGAGAATGAAAAATGTATTTCATAAATATTAGCCTAACGAAAATCGTCTAGAGCCGTTTGCTCGATGATTTAAAAAAAGCTCAAATTAATATATAACATTCTAATATACAATTTAATTGTCATTTAAGGTTTTACATTTCCTCAAATGTATTGCTTCATTTATCAATCAATTGTTATGTTCGCATGAGAAATCAAATTTACTATACATTTTGTTTTCTGCTAAACAAATAGGAAAAGAAAAATGGTTTCAATGTAATGAAATTAGCAATCAGTAGCAGTATCAATCGTTAAATAAGAATTACGTGTTTGATTAGTATTATGATGTGCATAATGAGTAGTCTCGTGTTATATAAAAATTTTTTTTTTGACACGACTTCTCCATTTCTCACGCACTAATTCTATAAATACTATTGGCATTGCATAATATGTGTATCCACTTTAGATCCAATGTCGACAATGCTTCAAGGAGATAATAATATGTTACGTGCTCCTTGTATTTAATGAGCGTAATCAGTTGCAAGTTGCGATTTATAAACAACGACAAGTAATTGTTTAGAGATTGCATTGATTCCAGTGTCTTTTCAATGATAAGACAACTTAATATCAGTTAATACTATTTGTAAAATAACTCACAAGTTACGATAGCAAAAAGTGTAACCTTGATTCAAATCAGTTATTCTTAGTATGCAAATAAAAATTGACATATTCATTTTTAATTATATATATGCATATTTAGTAACTAATATAAATCCTACAATAAGCCATGGTTGTCATTTAACAAATGTGGAAATTATTTGTCTTGTAAAGAGCGTGCGCAATGTTAAAAGGCTAAAAAATTTTGATAATGAAGAGAAAAGTTGCACCTGCGAATGGTGTTTGAATTGATGATATTAAATTATTATCGGGGTTCTATGGGGCACTGGATTGCTTTTGCGTATACAAACAGGCGATTTCATCCGCGGAATCTTTATGCCCCGGAGGAACCAACTTGAGAAATATGCACAAGGCTGATTTAGCAACTGTGAGAATCGTGGAGCGGCTCTTGGCTTTAAAAGCCGTGAAACGATCCTGAGGCTTTTATCTTTTACCCGCGTGGTTCTCTACAATATTATTCACTCTTGCAGTCAATTGCGCCATTTCATGATTACTTTTGCATTCACAGTTATACAAGCACGTCTATATAAAAGCATACCTAAAAATCTGCACTTCAAATTGCAGATGCACAGTTGCACTCCGCTTCGTATAAAGATGCACGTAAAATATTGTTAATAGGTGTCGAGCGTTAAAACTTACATAGAGAGCACAATAACAAGTTTTTATATCATTCCCAAATGTACTGAACTACTTATCGGACCCTTAAAATCTTTCTGTCTAATTTCAATCATTTTTATAGGCACATATCTATAAAAAAAATTCTATTTCCAAATTATTAACTAAATTACCCAACGCGCGTTTAAATTGCTACAAATAGATATTTGAGTAGATTATTGGTTCCCCTTCTTGTTCTCGAGATCGGTCGACTGACCATAATTAATGAACGCTCAAGATTTTGCAAGAGCGCCCGAGACGGCAAGAAAATCGACGCCGATCTATATAGGATATATTGATTTTAATTGATAATCGGAACGGCAAACTATACAGTAGCCTTATTTCCCTGAAAAAAATGGCGTAACGAGGGTCGAGAATGAAAAAGTTTTGTTGCACAGCATAAATTAGTACTAAATATAGATCCTTGCGCTGGCGTCTGCAGGCGCAACGTGATTATTATTATAATGATTAAGACTTAAACAATTCTTTCAGTAAATAAACCAGCAGCTATTAAAAAAAAATTAATGATAATTAATCTCAGCTAATGACGCGCGAACTAGCATGCGAAATGATTTTCTAAAACTTACACGCTCTCGGCAGTAAAAAGCGGGTTTCATGTATATCACAAAAAAAATTACAATTACGTCATTTTATCTTGTGAAATGTCTCCAAGATTAATTTATTAAACTGTAACCTTTGATTCTTTTAAATTGGTATTTTTAAACTGTATATAGATTTAAAAAATGTAATTAATAGTGGTAAATTGAAACTTATAATTATATGTAAAATTATGAATTTATTAATTTAGATAATGCAACGGTAAGATATGTCATTTACATCCAACAACCTCAATTTGTAGATTAAATTCTAAGTTTTTGTGCGCAATATGTTGTTTATGCAAACATTACATTTTTTAAAAAGTAGTACAAATTTTTGTGTATTATGTCTTTGCAAAAAGAGAATTGAGAAAGACGTCAAAGAGTTCTGAGATAAAACTTACAGAAGAGATAGGGTTCATTGATAGTGTCCGAAAGAGAAAGAGAAGAAGGAGCTATTGGAAAGATCTTCACAATGCAATCCGAACAAATTGCCGGCTTCGGTCCAAGAGGTGAGCACGCGAGTGAAATGTATAACGATTGGCGATAACTGGTGGTATTCTTTTCTTGAAAAAGATAATAAATGTTAATGCTCTTTATGCTGTTAACATTTTCCGTGAAAAAGTATAACATAATTTCTATTAAACAACACGCACTTATTTTAAAATTCTTTAAAATTGAATACACATCTCAAGTATTTATATTCTTATACCAACGTTCAGGATTTTTTAAATATTAAATATTAATATTAAATCTATCTTAAAATTGACTTCAGAGGATATGTGAGAAATGTAATTTGCTTAAATTTCTCCTTTTTCGAAATAACAAAAAAAGGATTCATGAACTTTTGAAAACATATTCCTCAAATACTCTGATATTGGTAAAAATACAGAGAAAGCACATATAAAAAATTGATTCACGTCAATTTTTACGTTTGTTTTTATGTATTCATAGCCGTTTAAATAAGTTCATTAACGAAAATATAACTGATGCAGTTAAAATCTCCATTTGAAGAAAAAGTTATCTTTCTTATTCCTATATTACATTACTGAAAATAATCGAAGAAAGATTAAAAAAATATAATTTAAACAAGAGGAAAGATTTTTGTTGCATTGTTAACTTGCAGTAAAGAATATTTTTCTTTTAAAGAAGTGGTTTCTTTGACATCTACTTAAAGAAATTCTCCACTGATCATCTTGATCTCAATTGGCAATCATGCCACAATTGATGACGGACTTTGGATTCGATTTGACATATCAACGCCTTTGAGAAATGAGAATTATTGCACGAAGAGAGAGTAGCCACTTCTCTAAAGAAATCTTGAAGGAAAAGCATCTTCCTTACATGAAAGAAACACGAAATAAAATATTCTTTCTCATTACGAAATATGACTTGAAATACTAATGATAATAATAATCATTCTTGAAAAAAGAAATGAACATATCCTAAAACAATATCAGTTACAAGATATCAAACAAATTGTAGCTTGAAACTTTGATTGGTTGATCAATAGACTATTTTCATAAAGAAAAATGTATGAAACTGCTTTCTTTATGGAGAATGTGATAAGATAAATTCTAAGCATAAGAGACTTATTCAGTTACTATTAAATACCATAAAAAATCGCATTTCGAGTCAATAGAACATCAATCATGTTACTATGATTTTAGCAATAATTTTTCTTCTCAGAAACTAAGTAAGCAGCTTAAGAAGCGTATTAGACATTATAGAGTAAGACTCGTTATTATCAAAGCATAAATGCTATATGTTGGTTCGTATTTATACTGTAACGATCAGTAACGATCGGAACTGTTGAGAAGGATCAGATGATAATCATTTCAGCTTTTATATTTCTTGGCTTTCCTGTCGCTGTCATTATTAATAAATCATAGCTTAGGTTTACTTGCACTGACCCGTAACGATGCAATAATATCCCTTGTTTTATAAATGTACTCTCACTTGCCAGAGTATGATTCGAGCTGAAAGAAAAGGGATATATTATCATTTAATAAATCTATCATTTTATTATCAAGGCTTTAAATGAAAAATGTATTTATTTATCGCAAATAACGTACATATAATAAATAAAATACATAATAAATGACAGAGAATATTTTGCAAGGTTTTTGTTTCATTGATTTGTTACAGATATATATCTTAAAAATTGTGCTTCAAATAAATTTCCCTTTATGTACGGTTATAAAAGAAGAATTCTATAAAAATTTAAACAATCAATCTTGTAATTTTTATCAATTTTCATGTCATTAGTAATTTTATAACGAGCATTTGTTATTAAAACGCGAGGTTCCCTTTCTTAGAGAATTGATAACCGTTGTAATTAGCTAAGTTTTATCCAGTCATGGAGCTGTCGGGATGATTTGTAGTTTCATTGTTTCACTATCGGTGTGAGAAGGCAAATCCTTTCGAAATTTATTGAATCCACGTTATTAGCAGTAAATAAAAATGTTCATAATTTTCATCATTATAGAGATCCTTTCACTTATTAATTAACAAACATTAAAAATTCATACACTACCGGACAAAATTTTGGACCAATTACAAAAACGGGACTATGAAAACTTGACCGTCAAAGTGTTGATAACTCTGTCAGATATTAGCGAAATAACATTTATTATAGACAATTGAAAAGCTTATAAAATTTTCCGTTAATTGGTCCTATTTTATAGCTGTGTTGTTTAATAGAAACGGAGATTTAATGTAATAAAGACAGGTAAATTTTTCGTTTTTTGTCAATTTTCATTGTTCAAGTTTGGTGGGTTGCATTTTCTAGAAAAGAAATTGGAAAAATTTGAAATTAAGCTAAATAAAACCTTGAACTCTTAATTTTGAAATAAGCCAAAGAACATTTAAATATGTTGACTGGTTCAAAAGTTATAAGAAGAAAACGCAACAATTGCATTGTTTCCTCCCCTCTAAGCCTATTACTAGAATCGTTGCGTTATCTCGTATCATACATTTACTTATAACTTTAGAACCAGTCAAGAAATTTAAGTTTTCTTAGACTTATTTTAAAGTTAAAAATTCAAGCTTTCATTTAGCTTAATTTTAAAATATTCCAATTACTTTTCCAGAAATTACAGCCCACTAAACTTAAACAATGAATATTCACAAAAAACGAAAAATTCACCTGTCTTTATCACATTGAATCTCCGTTTCAATGAATGTAAAAAGCTTTAAAATAAGACCATTTAAAGGCAAATTTGATAAGCTTTCCAATGGTCTAAGAAAAATTTAATTCCGCTAATATCTGACTAAGAAAAGGCTAAGGAAAGGATTTCTAAAATTTGAAAACTTAGCGCTATTAAAAACATTATAAAATAAAGATGTGGAAAAACGTGGATAATCAGCAGATTAAACTTGAAACGATTCTCAATGAAATTGTATATCGAGTGTTTAATGTTCGTCGCTTGGAGGCTCCGCGGCTGTTTTTCTTGTCGGCATGTACCGTGTAATTATCTCTGCATAAACATTTCTTAGCTGAGTGCAAAATTAAGGACTCTGAGATTTCGCCGATGGTAACGACTTGTAAGCGCTGAAGAGCAAAAAGAAGCATTATTTTTATTATTATTATAAAGTAAGAGGGACAGGGTTGCGTATAATTTGGAGCAATTTGGAAATTGCATATAATTGATGAGGATATACCTTTACTTTTTATGAACCGCGTCGTGTCTCAGCCTCAAGTTTATAAGTAGGCCTAATCACTGGTTCCCTCACGAAAAATTGGAATCCTGTCTTCTAGTTGTGAAATCGTTCCCATCATTCCCTTATACTGTGTGTCCTATTTCAATACACATTTTACAACAAAGCTTTCTTTTTATCAAAAATCTAATAAAAAAATATGGAGATTTTTATCTGATTAGGATGATTGTTATTGATTATATGCCTACACGATTTTCCACTTTGTTTGGCTCTGGTAGGGAAGGAATTTTGGACATTTTTCGGGAATGCTGGAAGCATGCCGTGTTCGGTTTTTAGCAGGGAGAGTATATACGATACAAGATACGGGATGGTGGGCCTTGTCGGCTGCGTTTAAAATGTCTACCTGCTCGGTTTAAGGCCCCGAGGGACCATCCTACTTCCCAGAAAGAAGAGCCCTGTTCCTATTGTTCTTGCTAATTGCCACCCCATATCCCCAACATCGGCACGACCCTCTCGACGATGCTTAATGGCCGGTTGTCCGGATAGTTACAGGTTCAAGCAAGCAAATACCACCTAGGTACGTTGACTGGCTGCTTCTCATTGTTTCCGAATTTGCCCAACCGAAACGAGTACCAGCTCGAAAAATTATCTTCAGGTAGTCAAGTTTCTAATTTAATGGCTCCTCAATTTTCTACAAAAATTGCCTTCCCAAAAAATGCTAACAGGCCGAAAATAATTACCTAATTTGACATTGGTCTCATCTTCTACATATTCATTTCACTTCCGCTCCAGTAACATCAGACCACCTATTTTTTGGACCTTCAAAGTTATCAACACTGTTGTAAGAACAATATACTTGATTTAGAAAGTTTCATTTGCATTGCTTTTTTGTGCAATCTGAGAATGTAGTTCCGAATAGTACCCAAGTATTTTTTCAATATCAATAATAGAAAGTCTATTTTTAATAGTGTTTATATTTCTTATCATAAAAAATTACACAAACATGCACTAATTTTTGCAGAGTAGGTTATCTGGATTGCTTCCAATATAAGGTACGACAATATGATAAAGAACATTATAGATAACATAGTATACGACAGAATCATCGACATATGACATGACATTCTAGTGAACGTTCAAACGGAACTCTATTAAAATCACTATGTAAGTCCTTTTTCGACCCATCTCTAACTTTTGAACTATTTGAGATAGAGACTTAAAATTTGGTACGTTTACGTAGTTCCGCGTGTAGATTACAAGAAAAATATAGAGAATTTGATTCGAGGCGGTCGTTATAGCGTTATGGAGGAAAAACTTTTTTTTCTCGAAAAAGTGTTCTCCCCCCTTCCCCCCCTCCTAACGCTCACAGTTTTTGACATAAGTTCCTGAAATTTGGTAATAATTTTCAAATTATTTGTTACAATGATTGTTAATAATTAAAATCCAAATTCCATTCTCGAAACTATAATTTCGTAATAATCTTTATATAAACGGCCTTTGCCTTGATTGCATCCGCAAAAAGAGAGTGGAGATTGTAAAAACGGAAGGTTCTGAAGAGATCATATTTTTATAAATTATAAGATCGTCAACCAAGTGAAATTCTTGGTCTTTTTCGACCCACTCTTTGTCATCAAGGACCTCCTGGAGCGACAAAGCTTGTGAGAAAGCAGTAATGAATGCAGAAGTCGACTTTGTATTTGTCTTTCTTTTTTTTTCCTGTCTTCACAAATTGCTGATTTTATTCTCACCAATTTCAACCTGAAATTCTCTACATTCATTCAGCTTTAAATTATCCATTAGCGCGAAAGTTAAATTATTTTCAAGTAGTGTCCCAAAACTTCTCTCTGTAAAAAAGCTGTCACTTTGCGTGCTAATTAAAATTTTTTGCGATTCTTTTATGCATAATTTAAGATATCCTTTTATTATTTTAACGCAATAAATAAGACACAAATATAGGATATAATACATTTTTTAAAATATCTAGAAATTTAAAAAGAATAAAATTGTTTAATTCAGAAAAATGTTGAAAACTATTAAACAGTTAGCGTATGAAGAGTTCTAAAATATTTCGATTACGGATATTCAATCGTGAAAAATAACTCGGTTATTGTCTGCGTATTATACCACAAGGTAGTTTCATCATTGATCGGTTCACTGATCAGTTAAAGATGAGTAATAATTACAGTTTCTTGTCAGTATAATTACAGAGATTTCCCGTAAGCGCAATCATTACATGTTTCATTATGAGAGAAATGATCCTTTTCAGGAAGTGTTTGAAGCAACATGTTATAATATATTTTTATAGATTAAAAAGCGCTTTTAACCTTTTTAGATCTAAATTGTTTTACTGTCTCACTAAATACGAATTGGTGTAGTTATTGAGCTAAAAGCCGTTTATCTTTTGATAGTATTTCATTAAATTTACTAATTTGTTTAGTAAGATTTGCTAATTCGTTTGATAATAATACAAATTAAATAATTATACACAAGACGTTTTCTGTATCCGCAAATTCCTTAAGGGCTATATTACACAGCAAATTGCACTAAAAGTAACCTTTAAAGGATTTGCAGACACGTGGTATTAACCAAGTGTAGATTCGCGGTATTGAAGTAGCTCTGACGATTCTTTCTAACAATTTTTGCAGAATCTGTGAAGTATACTTCACAAATATTAATGCGGGCGGATTCATAAACATTTTTAAAATTGTCAAAATAGAGGATAGAATTTTTGCAATAGAATGGATTTATTTTAAGTTAAAATTGAAGATTCAGCCTAGTTTCCGCGAGGCTTTTTTTGTCTAAACATGCGGATGGGACGGAAATGGCGGGTAGAACGTTTTGCCGGCAAATAAATCACTTGAGCTGAGAGAGTCAGTAACGACGATGGGCGCCTGGAAGTCGGAAAAGAGGAGATCGAAGAGATTTCGGCAGTGTCTTGCAGATCTCTCTTGCATTTCTCAACCATTCTCTGTCAGGAAAATTTTCAGTATTCAGGAAAAAGTGATGTTATCCCAAAACTTATGTTTCCCAAACCGGTTTGATTTCACCTCGAGTTTCTTTTTTTAAAAGATGTCATTCAAAAATACTTGATTGCACTTGTTATCTTTTCCTCATTTTTACAAGAAGAGAAATTTAAAAAAAATGTTTGAGATAGAAAGGGGATCAATCCCATAAAATTGATATTGCCCCCCCCCCCTCCCCTCTCTTCGCACATATAAATTCCACATAAAAAATTATGCAGATATGTTTTACTTTCACACGTTAAAATGTATAAAAATATGTTAAAATGTTAAAACTGAAATTATAACCAAATAACAATTTCATACAATTTACTTTTTTATAATTAAAAATGCAGAGTTAAATATTTATAATATGGTGAGTCAAACTTTATAATTAACGAAATCCTTTTCTTTTTGTTTCAGGTGAGTTCACCTTGCATACATTTTGCATCCAAGGTTTCCGTGAGTAAAAAACGCTCAGACTAAAAAGTTAGAGAAGTACAAAAATCACAAAGCCAACGAGTTCATAAAAATTTATGATATACTCTCTTAATAATGGAGAAATTCGTTCCGTTCAGAAATAACAAGTTTTCTTGGTATTTGTACAGGCAAATATTTTTCAGATTTTTCTGAGAGTCAATTCTATTTTTGTCTTACTGAAAAAGTTAATTTTAATTATACGTAATATATTGAGAGAATCCAAGACAGAATAAGTGGTCAAGGCCAGATATTATTTGAAGGAAATACTAAATGATTTTATAAGATGAATTAATTAGAAGTATTAATTAAAAAGCATGAAATATTCATTTTTTGGGTTTTTTATGATAATGGATAACCATTATAAAGGAAATGCGATGGAGTATTACGTCACAGGTGCAGGCAAAATTTGTTTGTAAACTTTTTCATAAAATACTGAATATTTTGTCATGAAACTTGGTAGCATTATTAGGAAGGTCTGTCTGGTCCGAGTTTGTTTGGATTTGGATTTAAATTACATTTAAAAGAAATTTTCTAATTTTCGGTTAATTAAAAAATCAAATTTATGCCAAAATCCAAATAAACTCGGATTAAACATATTATTTTAGGAACCTGGAAAAAGTAAATTACTTTAATAATATAAAAAATCTTAAAGTAGAAAAATTAGAATTCACAAAAATAATTTCACTCAAAGACATTAGAAATTCCAGTATCTGTCTAAGAATCTGATTTTGTCTTTGAACTTCTATTTATTTTGATTAATTATTTTATTATTATTTTTTTCGCATTCTTAAATATATTATTTCTACAACACATACACATTTAAACAATAATTTATAATAAATAATTATTTCTGAAATTTTTAAGTGTAAGTAGACCTATTTAAGAAACTAATTTCAAATAAACATGACATACTCTACTTGGCAAACTGTCATTTCACAAATTGTATTGACAGTTAGAAAAATGTTTACTTAGCGTAACTTTTTGCATCAAAGATGTTTTTGATGAGATTTCTATTCTTTTTAATCAGCACCAACCATTTTTTGTCTGATCAGCATCTTTAAATGTATTTTTACAATTAAATTGATATAGGCAGTTTCATCTTTTGAATTTTATTTTTTTGTACAGCAGCAATGACGTTATATTCTATCACATGGGATTAAAAAGTCTGCACAAACTTTATGTACCCTGAACAAAAAATCACCCTTTTACCTATTTTTAAGGAAAAAATAAAACCTGCACTTTTGAATTAAACTGCGGTTCTAACTGACATCTACATGTGGATTTAAAAAAAAATGTAGCTATTTTTTGAGGGGGAAACTCAGGAAGTGAGTTTCAAGTTGACATTGATGGAAACGCCTGTTATGTTTCATTTCCTCTTGTTGGTGGGTTGTGACGCACGCACAACGGACATAAAGACATTAAAAAGGGTTCCTTGCCATACGGTGGCCAATTCGAATTTACGTCCGAATTACGGTCACTCTGGACACCTGTTCGTTCTGCTGCCTCTCAGTCTGAGGAATGCCTATGACGAAACAAAGAGCAAAAAAGAAAAAAAAACACGAGAGGAATCGAGAAAGACCCCTCCTGGGCTATCACGCACTCATGAGTTGGTCGGATCTTCGAAAGTTTCTCGGACAAAGATTCGTGAGAACGTTACCGGACAGGTTTCGACGGGAATCTTTTTTTGCCAGGTTTAATTCGGTAGTAATTAACGAATAACGATAATTTCGCAATGGGGCGGGTCGTGTGTATTCCCGAAACTACTACCGAAGAAATATACGAAAAAGCAGAATGGAATTCGTTGTATGATTGTTGTCAGGAATCTGATAATTATACCAATCAAGTCCTGAGTACGTCATATACTTCAGAATTCGCTAAATTTTTAAACACTCGTGATCAAATTGACCGATTAATATCTGACACAAGATTACTTTTATGTTTCAAAAGGAATAAATTGTAATAATTCTAACATTTCGAAAGTTATTGTCCGCTTTTCTATAATTTCATGGTTTAAATATACGCGGAATATTTCGAGGCTTCAGATTGTAATAAGTACTCAGACTAATCAGACGTGAATTAAAATTAAATATAAAAGAAAATGTAGACGAATTATAAATTTATTCGTACTGGTAGTTTAAATTTACAAAATGCTTCTATCGGTTACTTTAAGAACTATCCAATATGGCCGCCGACAGAAAAAAAATTGACATATTGAGTACATGAAGATTTGATATTTATTTTAAAAACAAAATTTTAAAGTGTTTGTGAAAGTAAATTATAATTTAGTAATAGTGAGAATGATTTATTTTGTGAATAAACCATGGAATTCTCGATTTTTTATCTAGTTTTATTGCTAGCTCCGCACAATAATACCACAATTGACAACATTTTGACCCCCTATTATGTTTCTAGACGAGGGAGTGGCTTTAGTGAATGGAAATAAACTGTTTAAGCTTAAAGCTAACATACTTTTAATCGTAACAACACTTCCCAAACAAACTTTTATTGTACAACCAAATTCGACTCCACTTGTTTACCTTGCATTGTCTTTGAATAAATTCTCTGTCAGCGGCCATATTTGTTTTGAACAGGTGGCGCCTCACTGCCCGCGATGGTAGTTTTCTTTGCCAATAGTATTAATTCCTTTTTATTCTTTTGACTTGAATGAAAAAAAAATCATTAAACTTGTCCTCACTGAGACTGAGACAACAAACACTTATAATTAGTAAACTTTTGGAATTTGAGTTCCTCCATTAAAATTAGCATGGACTCGGGAATATAATTTGTTCGAGACCCCCTTCCCTAATTTATAGACGATCTTAAAAAAAAATTTGGATCTGTAGAAAAGTAAAAAGAGAACCAAAAAGCTGTGATAGAAAGATGAGAATTGAATGAATATGTAAAAATATGCATTTTTAAGTTAAATGACTACTAATTACAGATAATTGCTGATTAATTGAAACACTTAAAATAATGGTTTGAGAAAATGATTAATTATCGCAGGTCTTTTAAATTGAAGGCATTAAATTACGATTCTTGAGAGACATTTAAATATATGAAAAACAAACGAATACGACAATACGCTCAATACAATGAGTCACCATATTAAAAATTCCGAAACTTGAACATTCCAAACTTTGAACGTCATTTACGATTTAAAAGCACCCTAGATAAAATTACCGGTGTCTTTCCCGTTCTAATTATTAAGCATTCATTTGAAATTTATTTATCATTAAATTATTTTAATTAATTGCAAATCTGTACTCACAAATATTTGAAAATGATTTGAATTTAAACAATATTTTTCAAGCTGTTTAATAACCCTTAAAAATTAAAATATTTACGACTGGGAGGATTTGAACTCGCGACTCTCAGCTTTTAAAATCCGGCTCTATAACCACCACACCAAGCAAGACATTAAACTTTTGACGTTTTGAATCAATAATAATTTTTTAGAACGTTTTTTTAACTTTATTTAACTATGATGACTAAAAACGTTCAGCTAATTTTTTTTTTTCTGCAGCAGCTAACTCACTTTTTTCGTGTTGGTTTATGAATATGATCAAATCATGGACTTAAGAATTATTTCAATTCAGGTAGGCTGGATATGGTCAGAACTAAAAATCAATTTTATCTCCAAAAAGTTGTTTTTCAAAAAATTTTAAGCGACACGTGTTTTTTTGTTTAGCTGAATATAATTTTTTCAGGGAGTTATAAAGATTTTAATTTTTAAAGTCGGAACACTCGTTTATTTAAATTTTAAGAAAAAAAAAAACCCTATAATAGTAATAACTTTTTAAGTAATTGGGATCTCTTATTTTTTTTTACTGCCTAAAAAAATTGTTAGTTCTCTTTAAAAATCCATTAAAAAATTTTAAAAATGATGTAAAATAAAAAAATGTCGACCTTTTTACTAAAATTTTTTGAATTGCAATTACTTAAAAACCCCAACGTTTTTTTAGTTGAAATTTTTTTGGAAATTGTCATCATAGTAAAGATTATTTTCCATAAGAATTTAACTTCTGCTCGATTTTGGTAGATTATTTTCTCTTTTTTCAACAAATTTTGTCAAAATTCGATTAAAAGCTAATTTTTTGAAACTTTTGCAGTCTTTTTTGATGCAAATAAGCAAATAATCATTCAAAAATGTGTAATTTATCAGAAGCGTTTATATTTTAAACATATCACATTTTTAGCTTAAGGAGGTTCTCTCCGTTGACATAACCTTAAACCAAATAATGGCTTTTCTTTTCACATGAAATAAAAATGTTATTATAATTAAGTTCACCAAATTTTGAAAGATACAGATGTCCATTTTTCTCATAAAAAATTTGGCTGAGCTAAAATTTGTTGTCAAATAATAGTTATTTAACAACACTGAGAGAAAACTTTTCTTGTGCCAATGCAAAAATGCATTTGATCAAGTATGAATTATGCTTATAATCGGTCCTAGTATAAAATATTACAGACTCAAGAATTTGAGGTTATGTTAAACTGTTTTGCGCATGACAGAAGCAGACGAAAGTTTACGCCAAATATTTTATTCTTGGAACAAGCATAAAAACGATTTCTTTCAATGCAATCAAGGTAAACTTATTTTTATTCTTGTAAAAAGAAATCTTTTTTCTCAGTGAATTGGTGTTTTTTTTTGGGTTATAAATCTAGTTAAAATCTAATCGTATTTTGATAAATAATAGGTCATCTTACTTGTTGAAACATTTTCTACAATTTTATTAATTGGAATTATTCAATAAATAAAATTTGATTTAGATATATTTTTAAACAAAATGTCATTTAACAAAAGCCAATAAATAAAATTGTAAATAACGTTTTAAAGAGAAAAATTAGCTATTATTTGTCAAGATTGGATAAAAATTACATATTTCAACTAGATTCAAAGAAAAAATAAAATGTTAAATAATTATTGTTTGACAACAAATTTTTACCCAACCTAATTTTTTCTAAGAAATGTAAAACTTGATATTTCAAAATTCGGTAAAATTAACATTAATAATATCCTTATTTAGCTAATCCATCGCTTCTTGATTGGAATTTTTTAATGAAAAGAGTTTAAAATTATATAAAAAAATTCAATTAAACAAAAAATTTGATATGTTTGAAATATAAACGCTTTTTATGATTATTTCCATATTTGCATCCGAAAATATTGCAGTTTTCTAAAAATTAACTTTTTATCGAATTTTGACGAAATTTGTTGAAAAAACGAGAAATAGAGAAAAATATCAACATGAACTTTTTTATATTTTTTGAAGAGGAATAACTTTTATTTAGAAAATTTTTGATATCTAGTATCAAACTCCCCTATTTATAACTCCCCTATTTTTTGAGAAAAATGAAATTTTCATTAAAAGAAAAAAATAATTTTTTTCCTTTCTACCAAAATCGGGCACAAGTTAAATTCTTATGGAAAATAATATTTACTATAACAACAATTTCTAAAAAAAATTCAACCAAAAAAAAAAAAACGTTAGGGTTTTTGAGTAATTGTATAAGATTACCCAATTACTTAAAAAGTTATTACACTTATAAGGTTTTTTTTTAAATTTAAATAAACGTGTGTTCCGACTTTAAAAATTAAAATCTTTATAACTCCCTGAAAAAATTTTATTCAGCTAAACAAAAAAAAAACACGTGACGTCAAAAATTCTTTGAAAAATCACTTTTTGGAGATAAAATTGAATTTCAGTTCCGACCATGTCCAGCCTGCCTGATTTGAAATGAATTTGATATGTAATTTTATAACGGTGTAAAATCGATAACTTTTATTTAAAACCGAATTGCAGTTTAATTTTATTCCGTGTGTGAGGTTTCATGCTAGTTAGAACTTGTGCAAATGATTTCTGTATGATAAGAGAATCTCTTTGCACACAGTCTCCCAAGTGTGCGCCGGTCGTTCACATCGAGTCACTTCATTCGGATCCAATATTCCTCTAGCATAGACATTATAGGATGAATAAATGTATTATTCACTTCTACACATTCCAACTACTGTTGTCCACTAGACTTTGATCATTCGAGTACAATTCACTTCAATCAACTGCAGAAAATGTCATTTTATCGACAACTGTGCGCTTTGAATATTATACAAGTTAATTTACATTGAAATCAACTCCACTTGAAAATCTTAAGGAATTGCAGAAGGAATTATAAATAACCTATAAAGTTAAACTGGAATTAAAAATTGATTTCAAATTCATTATTAATGGCCTCTTTAGGCTATAAAGATCGGGAAGAATTAATGAGCTGATCATGAATAACATGATAGTATTCATTCGAATTTGTATAAGTTATTTGGACAAATTTGATAATGACTGCTTTATAAGAATTAATTATCTCCATTGTTTTTGATAAATAATAAAAAAAAATTATAATATATTTTCCAAGCGATTAAATGTTAGCGTCATCGATTAATTCTTAAATGGAGTGTAAAATAAAAATCGAGCTTTGATTGTAATGTTTGACACGCGGCACGATTCTCGCATATGTTTAAGAAGTTTAAGTCTACAATACATCACGTGGAAAAGAATGGCCGTGGAATCGGCTTGGCTCATGGCTCGGCAAATAAAGGACGTAATAGCGTTTCTTGCGGGCACGAGGCCCAGGAATCTGCGCTGGGTTCCACCGCTTTGAGAAGGGACAAGGGGGGGAAATGAGAGGGAGTTGGGCCCTCTACTTGGGTCTCAAGTCCCGACCAAGGAACGGCATGCCGAAAAATAAAACCTTTATTGAGCCTGGTCGCTGGCCAGTCACCCAAGTCCTTAAAAAGAGAAAGAAACAAGTCTGGGAGGAAAAAAAAGGGCAAGGCCCATTATATGCGAGGGCACTTGTCGTCATGGGCCTTCTGTTCCTCGAAACATTTTGCATCGACATGTATCTCTCCCTCTTTTTCTTCCTCTATATGTTTATTCTCAGCCACTAATCATTAAAAGTAATTACTAATTCCAATTAATTTAATTAAGCTCTTACTTCTAATGATCTCATCCAATTAATGCCTGTCGCTTGGAAAATTTCAAACTTTTCATTAAGTTTAACACGAAACATTTCGTGTTGAAATTATAAACAATTTTCTAAATTTCCATTCCACTTATCCACTGCTTTAGCCTTCCTACAATGTTGTACCTACATTTAAACTAAACCATATATTATAATTGGTTTCTCGAAAATTAAAATGTGTCATATTCTTTTAATTTTGTTGTTTTATAATGACATGTGTGTCCTATTTAAATTGCGAATGGAACGTAACGAGTATAGTGATTATGAAACGCTGACCCCCAAGAGAGCAAGAGAAGATGTGTATTTTTTTCTACGTTCCCCATGAGACTCTTGACTGGATTTTTATCGTATTAAGTTTCCGATCTGCAGAAGCCTAAAACCTTTCGGCAAATCGGGCTCCTGATCACAAACTAAGCTTTCAGACCCACGTGTCCAAACTTTTTAGTGTCATAATATGCCAAAGGCAAAAAAACACTCCAATCTCCATTTCTAATTTAATTAGGACACACGCAGCAAAACATGTCACATAATGTATTACTAATTTTTTATCATTTACATTATGCCGTTTTATTTTATTTCAAAAAAATATTAAAAGTTTTTTTATTATATTAAGTTTTTCAATTATTAGGATAATAAATTCTAGTAATTCTAATGATTTTTATGAGTTTTGAAAATTCTTTCCTTTCAAGTTTGAACATTTATATTTTTTTATTAAAATTTTTAGAGTTGCAAGAAAGTTGATGATTCATGTAAATGGTACATGAAGGACAAAGTTGCAAATGATATTTACAATTTATTGTCAAGTGCTTGAAAATATCAACGCTCGTAGGGAAAATGATAAAAGTAATGAGCTTGTCGGCTCGCATAAAAGAATATCGTAATTTTCCGTCTTTATGTAGACGTCGACTGCGGAATTGTGATAACTTTCATAAGTTTTGCTCCTTTAGTCACCTTATTACCAAATTTATGTTTCGAGCTTGACAAACGCTACTGACTAACAACATCAATCCTTTCATTTTGTCATTCGTCCCGCCCTTTAAATTTTCTGTCCCACATCCAGGGCAAAATAATTATCGTTACGAATTTTAAAATAAATGAAGACATTTACGACGGTCAAAGATAATTAAACCGTTTCTACTTTTAGACAAGAAACATGTGCTTCTAAAGCATAAAAGTTATATTTAAAAGGGATCACGCTTTTAACTGCATCAGTTGGACAAAAAAATGATTCCACTTAAAAAAAAAGATTAATAAAATTTATGAATATAAAATCCGAATAAGAGTTTTAATACACAAACTAAAGTTATTAAATCCAAGTTAGTTTAAAATAGGGAATACATAATAAAATCAATAATGAGTAACATTTATATTATTATATTATTTATTTTGGCATTGATTTTTGGCAATTGTTTACTGAAGCGGCTTTCCGAATTCTTAACGTAATGTTACGTAAACGATTTCGAGTTACGCGTCTGTTCCCATGTAGACGCGTCACTACCCAACCCTGAGCAACTGAGCATATTGACAGTTATCAAAATAAAAGTTATTTTATAAATTTCTATTGAGATGATAAGTATATACCTAATTTAAAATAAACTGCAACTGGAGTTCGCCAGTAGTGATGCTTATAATTTTTTGTTTCTTTTCGCTATTTTTCAAATCTCAAAATTTCTATAATATTTTTCCCACTTGAGTATTACGACATCGTCTGCCATAACACGAATCGTACTTTTTGAAATAACACTGGACACACTGCAGTGAGCAAACAAAACTAAATAGGATTCGGGGTTATATAAACAACTTAACAACTGAGAATATATTATGTGTGACTTTCTGTGTCGAAAGAAATTAATAATGAGACAGTGATACTAGAATGACCATAGAATTACAAGGTGCAAAGATACTTAACGTCGCGTTTGGAAATGAATGTGCGTTTCTAATTGGCTCATAATATTTCCAGAAATTTTCTAGCCAATCAGAGACGAAGATCCATTTTCGATGCAACGCTAAATATCTTCGTATCTTTTGTCACCCTGTGGTCGTTTTAGTGTCACTGTTTAAATATTCATTTCTTTGTCAAACATAATATCTTCAGTTGTCAACTTGCGGGCGATGCTAAATACACCTTCCACTGAATATGTAATGTTGTTTAATGATCTACTCTTTCTCTACAGAATTATAAATGGACTTTTATATTTGTCCACCATTATTATCAAGAATCAGTTTTTTTGTTCCAATTAAGCGCTTGCGTAATAGAGTTTTATTTTATATACCTTTTAGTAGGACTAACTATGGTGCAAGTTCTGTAATTAATAGAATCTGTACACTGAGAAAAAAGTTTTCTTGTGCCAATGCAAAAATACATTGGATCAAGTATGAATTATGCTTATAATCGGTCCTACACTGTAAAAACAGGTGTCTTACAAGTGTCTAATTTTAAGACATAAGACGTTTAGAAAGCGTCTTACAGGCATTTTTAAGACACTATCTCAATGGTTTAAAATTAAGACACCTCAAAATGTCTTAAAAGTGAGGACAAAATAAGACACTTGTTTTTACAGTGTAGTATAAAATATTGTGAAAATATTACAGACTCAAGAATTTGAGGTTATGTTGAACTATTTTGGGCATGACAGAAGCAGACCACAGTTAACGCTAAAACTCTTATTTTAGGAACAAGCATAAAAACGATTTCTATCAATGCAATCAATGTAATTTTTATTCTTGTCAAAAGAAATCTTTTTTTCAGTGTAGAGAGGGAAATAATTGATTTTGTAAGGGCTTTAGCCTATTTATTAATTTAAATAAATAAATAACCCCTATTCTGCCCTACAACGGAAAAACACACGTAAGTGACATTTTGGTGAAAAATGGGTTTTTGGTATCAATGGATTCGTGAGAGAAAACTGCATCTAACTGTACTAATTAAAATTAAAAATATTAATTATTTATAATGAATAATTAACATTGAATATATTGCAATTTGCGAGAAAATGAGAAATTACAACGGAAAAAGACACATGAAGTTCTTTGCGGAGTCCAAAATCTGTAGGAGGTATCAAATACGTCACAAAATACATAGTAAAAACACACGCGAGGAACTTTGCGGATTTCTTACGTTGTAAATGCGTCGAGCTCGGCATCTTCTGTCTTTGTTCCGCTCAAAGACTTTACAGCAGAAAAATACGCAAGTGATTTTGCCATTCCGTTGTAGGGCAGTATTAGTTTTGCCTGTTTTCTCCCGTGCACTGTAAAGAAATTATTTTACCTGAATTAAAGTCGGAATCTGGTTAAATTTCCTTATGAAAATAATTTTTTCCGTGTGCATAGTATAGCAATCAATAAAATTATACAGTCCTTCAGGTTTCTAATCTCTTTGTAATTTATCTTTATAGTTTGATGTAGAGAATATTTGCACCTGGACTTTTTTACCTACTGACAGGAAGTAACGAGTAAAATAAATCGGAAATTGAGAATCATGACACGAGAGATTTTTCAATCATCGCTTTCTTATCTCCAGTGAGATGTCAAAATGAAACGAGTTGGCTTGTCGATAATGAATCTGATCAGAGTAAATCTGAGACAAGCAACTTTTCGATTCGTGACCTGTTGGGTTAGCAATCTCGTCTCGATTCTCATCGTTCGGTGGGTCGATCGGGAAGAAATGAAAAAAAGAAGATGAAAGCAATAAGGAGAGCTTGTCGGAAAATAATTAATATGCCGCGGACACATAACGAACGGCTCCACGGAGCAGTCTGTTTGTTTTCGGACGGGCCTTCCTTGGCTACTCCTCAGGCTCGGCATGTCGGTTGTATCTCTCTTTTGCCCGGGCCTCTCGACCTCCCGCTGCTTCCCTTTTTTTCTTTTTTATTTTAAACTTTAAACACAAGCCCACACTGAAACACTCGCCGAGCGGGTATCCTCAGTATACAGCTATACTATAGGTATAGACGTATAGTCTAAAGACTCTAAAGATACATACTATATACACAATCCAGATGAGAGCCTCCGACTCTGCAACTCTCCTTCTTAGTTATTCATCTTTCTCTAGTCTCCTACTCTTCATCTCTTCTCCTTTTTCTCCTTTTTTTATTCATTTTTATCCAGTTGATATCTCCTTCTCTCTCCTTCGGTTATCGTGAGACTCCAACAAGAACAGACTTGTTCCACTCTTCAAAAGAAGGTAGCAGAATCCTTATTTTATAAGATTTAGGGATTGAAAGGATCATTCTTTTTCGGAGACGGATACTTTCTACTAAAGAGGACTCAATGAAGATATGTGGAAACATTTTGGTTAGTGGAAATGTGATGAGCAGGAATAAAGTTACAATGGTCGCGATGAAGTTCAATTCATTAGATTCCGGAGAGGATTTTAGATCTTATATTCGTTTTCAATGTGGACACATTTTTTTTGAATTATTCTGCAAGACGAACTTGACTGGAAGAATATTTGAATTAAAGTTGATATATGGGTGCAGTGACTCATCTTCAACTGCAACCTTTGGTAGTAAAATTGTATGCAAACTTTTTGAACATCCATCAGCCAAACACCAATTTCCACAAGGACTGTGAATATTTTTTGTGATAATAATTTGAAGTAATGTGGGAATTCACCATCCCGTGAGGTATCTTCGATGAAATGTAACGATTAACACATTCTGATGTTAATATTTTTGAATTAGACTTCAATACCACCAATCAGTGTCAATCCTCATTTTTAAAAGCTATTTTTAAAAGCAAACGACTTTATACGTCTCCATCCGAGAATGTCTCCAAAGGATTTATTGTTAATAATATACATTTTATCAGACGATTTACTATGAAAGAGAATGCTCTAACTACAATGTCAGGTCTATTAGAGTATCAGCTACAATAGTATTAGGTGGTGTAACAATCAACATTGTTTGAAGTCAATATTTTAGAATTAGACATCAATATAACCAACAAAGTCTTCTTCTTCGAATTCTATGACATAAACGTCTGATTTTATGTCTCCAAAGCATTTACTCTTAACAACACATTGTAACGAAGGATTTATTTTCAAATAGAATACATTAGCTGCTACAGGTATTATCAGGTATAAGATAATAAAATGCTATTATAGATAGCTACATCATGCTCTTTGTGAATATAATATTTATATAAATATTGCACAAACTTGAGGCTATACTTCAGTAATTACTTCGGTATTATTTTATTTTACAATTAAATTGTTGTCAAGGTTCAGGGCAATGAAGTACTACTTGCAGAACGATTAACAATGTATCCATTAGGTTTTTCTTGGGTTTTTCATACATAGGTTTTCCGATTATCCTCAACTGTAGTCTCTTCTTGCAATCTTTTAAGGAAATTTTTAGACCATTTTCCATTAATTAAACACCAATCATGACTACAAGGACCGTCAATATTCTGTTGTTGTTTTTTTTTGTCAATTGTATTATGATGTAATAGGAGATTCATAATCTCTGCTGTTCAACTATTTCTTGCGTGTGTATTTTAGAATTAGACGTCAGTATCACCAATAAATGAATATGTGGTAATCCTCTTTTTTGGAATTCTATGACATAAGCAAATGATTTTATGTCTCCAAAGCACTGGTTCTTAATACACTATAACAAGTGATCTACTTTTAAAGAGAATGCTCCAACTACAATATCAAAATTCAGATCAATCTCCTGCAATTTGATAAATAACTTTTCTACAATAAAAAGCATTCATTCTCAACAATACATTGTATCAAATGATCTACTTTTAAAGAGATTACTCCAACTACTTTATCAGATCTATTTGCTATAATTTGATTAGGTAATAAATTTTCTACTATTTCTTCTATTGAAGATTAGGTAGATGTCATTGTTATAAATAAATCTGATTTACCATGCTTACCGGCAAGGGCTGTAAAACCATTAACCACTAATGGTAAATTCAAATCTTCAATACGTTTTTTGAATGATCTAAAATATATATAGCAATGTTTTAAATACTTGAGTCTTTCAACGTGTTTTTTGGTTAATAAACAATTTGGACTTGATTAATTGCTGGCTTATGAAGTGCCAAATGTTCTGTCCAGATGTTTTGGAAAGCATTAGAACCAAGGTGGCTAAAGTCTAAATGGGAGTAGACTTGAAAATTTATTGTTGGCATTACACACTTGATTCTAGTATCGATTTTAGTGTGTGAGGCATTTATCATTGTAAATATCTAGGTAAATATAAACTCTCATAAGCTATAATTAGGAAATGATAAAATAACAGGTTGAACAGGGTGTGGTCTACTTCATAGAAATCTAATTTCAAAATTCATTTTTCTATTAAAATTAATTCCTTTAACATGTGCAAGTAATTCTGATTGTTCTAAATAATCTAAAGTATATTTTTGGTTTCTTATGAATTTGAAAGAAATTGAAAATTTTTGAAAACTGTATTTTAAGTAAAAACATCATTTACAATTTTTCGGAAAAAATATTTAATAATCTCAATGAAGAGGACAGTTTTGGGTTAAAAGACTAATTTCTTGTTCTTTTTACAGAAAATATTTAGTATTTTTTGTTGTTGAAAGTATATTAATAGAAATTGATTTAAGAAAAATATCAATTTTAAAAGAATCGAAAGTCTCTTGAGATAGTTTGAGAATGAGGAACGTGCCCTGGACCCTTGCGGATCCTACGAGCCTGGAAGGCAACATCGGCAAAGCACACACGGCACAGCATGCCTCTCTCCATATATTCTTTCCAGTTTAATCTTTCTTTTGTGACTCTGCTGTTTTAGCGTTTTTTATTCGGCTTGGTAAGCCTCAGCCTCCGGGAGAGCAAAGGGGTTCCTATGCTTTAGGCTTATTAGCCAGAAAGAGAGACAGAGAAATCAGACTCGAGAAAGAGTGACCGAGAAGAATAGCAAAAAGACCAACAATCAATGGAAACAGCAAAAATTAATTTTTAAACAAGCCCACTACTTTTATAAATTTTAGTATTTACTTTTTTTCCAGACAAGGTTCACTTTTTCAATCAATTTTGCGCGTTCTCCATCAATTTAGAAATATATTTATATATTCCTCTATATTTGAAATCCTTGTAAAAAACTTGGTCAGAAGTTCCTGAACAAAAACTAAATTGTACAAGTTATTAAAAAGTTATTAATAAACAAAAAAAATCGCAAATTTTTTTTAGCAACATACTGTTAACAATATTAAAATAATTACAATTATAGAAAATATTGTAAAGAATAGAAATAGTTTATAAGAATTTGATAAAATCGTCATTTTTGTCCGGGCTGAAAAAAAACACAAAAATTATTTGACATTTTTTCTGAAAATTGTAGAACTAGAACTTTAAAAATAGTTTGAAATCAATTTCTATCATATTTGTTTGTTTGCTTTAAAATGTTAAAAACCATTTTTTAGTTTAAGGTTATGATACGGTCACGACTTTATTTAAATTAATTAATTCGTTTTTCCTTCTTTCCTTCATTTAACTATTTCGTAAAATAAAATTGAGAGACTTATAAAAAGAATGAAGAGCTTTATCTTTTAATTGTTTGTTTCCTATTCGCGCTGAGTGTGACAAAAGAGGAAGATACAACTTTGATAAATCGCACTCCCGCCGCGGGTCTCGAAATGTACAGCAGATTTTCGTCACGCGATCCGACTTATGTAAGAGCATCGAAAAAGAGAGAAAAAAAGATAAAAAGTCGTAATCTTGTATTTATATAAAGTCAACTAACTTTGTCAGCAGCTATGTCCATAACAATGGGGATTTATCCACAAATCCGTTCTGCTAAATTATCTCCCGTCATCATAAATCTCTCTCTTTATGAGACTCCTAGAAACTCTTTCTCACGATATAAAATTTGTATTTTCAAATACCCAATTGACTTTTAATAATGCAAATGTTTGCAAATAAAAATTAGGTATTTATAATAAAATGTAAAATTATAGTCTTCATTCAGAGAAACACTTTTTTAAGGTTGTGAGATAGACCCAAATATCAACCTTAGTAATTATATAATACTTTTCCATTAAATTATTCCCTTTGGTAGTTTTAAAAATTTTTCTAAAATACAATATATCCAATTTTATTGGTTAAAATTCCGCGATCGTATGAAGGGTTATGATAAAGAAAAAAAAATTCTGGAACAAAGAAGGGAACGTCAACTGCCGGTAGATTTTATCGAGACATAAGGAAATAAATTTAAATATATTTTTAAGAAAGTGGAGGTGAAGAAATCGGCCTGAATAATCATGAAAAAGGAAGAAAATGTTGCCTACGTAAGAGAGGAGATATTACTGCTCAAGAAGCAAAGGCATAAATAATTTTTGAATTTAATAAACGTCTCCTCTAAAAGCTGTCTTCGGCAAATATGCCGCTGGACAGACACACAACCAAGCTTGAATATGTATGACGGACGTCATTCTTATCTTTT
Organism: Ganaspis brasiliensis; assembly: GCA_037103525.1. Classification (NCBI taxonomy): domain Eukaryota; kingdom Metazoa; phylum Arthropoda; class Insecta; order Hymenoptera; family Figitidae; genus Ganaspis; species Ganaspis brasiliensis. Next base: position 345,079 of record JAZKLR010000016.1, read on the forward strand.
ACGACTTTGCAGTGGCCACTAATTAGGGGAAGAAGTCGAAAAATAATCAGGTTCTGTTTCTGAATCCGCTGAAGCTGTTTCTTTTCACAAAAATCTGGAACCCGAAATATGCAATATTTATTAAAAACTATTTATAATTTATCACCTAATTCTAGTTGTTCAGAGAAAATTGAAGAATAGAAAAAAAAACTATATTTAAAGAAAAGCAAAATCTTTTAAATTTAGAAAATATGTAAAAAACTGTAATGTTCTGTTTCAGTTTTGCGGAAATTTATGTGTTGAAATAAAATTGAAAATACAAAATAGACGAAATAAAAAATTACAATAGGTTGACCAGTAAATTTTGAAAATCATGTAAAAACGATTTTTATTATTTAGGTATTTTTATTATTATTTTTTTTATTAAATTTTCTACTATGTACTTTTTGTAAAATAAACAATTGGTAAACAAAATTTCTATGTAGTTTACTTTTCAAGTTGTTTATCTAAATTAAGTGACCTATTTACTACAAGTCATAAATAATACTTCATGTAAAAACTACTGAACGTGATACCTTGAATAAATTTTTTTTCTTTAAATTCTTAAACAACCTTCAAAAGGAAGTTAAAAGCGCTGTAATTTCACAAAAAGTTCAAAGCAGAAATCTTCGTTTACTGTATACATGTATAATCTTATTTTCTTCAATTATAAATATTCAAACTAGTTATATAGTTGTTTTTGAATAGTTTAGAAAAAAAATTAGGAAGTCAAAGTCGGTATTTTATTTTGATTAAAATCGTAACTAAAATAAAAATCTAGGCTTATAATTATTACAAGTGTCAATTGATTGTAACAAGCAAAGTCGTTAATGAGTTGATGAATGCAATTTCGAGCGATAAGAGGATAAGAAGTTTAATTGCGAGGTTGTTGACTTTGGTAACCATCTCTCAATTGCGGAACACTTTCTTTCTCGCGTTATCGAAAGATTCCATGAATAAAGATGAATTGTGATCAATTAGTCAAATGTATCCTTCTGTATATGCGCATTATAAATTAATTGATTAATATAGTTTTTTGGTCCAAATTTATTATATTAAGAAGCTCATTACGTTAAAACTGTCTTATCATCTTAAATCATCAGAAAAAAATAAGTTATTCTAATTAAATTTTAGTAGATTCTGATAAATTGTTAAAATTTATTTCTTATGTATTATTTTATTACTATTTATTTATTATTTTTTTTTTCAATTACTTATTTTATTTTATCGTCTTTAATTTCAATAATTGTTATAAATAATTTAATAAGGTTATGTATTATACTGGATTAAATAATTCTTTAGGGTTAAATAGATATTTATATAAAATTTCTTTCCCCAGATATTTTTTTTTACACGGAAAATAACTCAGGATACAAATGAGCGTGTGAATAATATATTTAATATAAAGAACCCTATTACCTAATTCAGTAAAAAGTTTTATCACAACATTATTTGAGTCGAATCACTGAAAAGAAGCAAAAAGAAAAAATATAGCTTTTCGTAGCTTGAACCTGTTTAAACAAAAAAGTTCTCAACATATTTTGCTGAAGAATATTGAAAATATATTTTAAAGGGTCAATCCATTATAGGTATTTCACCTAAAGTTGTTGCAACCTATATTTTTAGAAAAATCTGATAATTCGTAATAATGATATTTAGTATCCGTACAATTCAATTTTGGCAAATATTTTGAAAAACTATTTGTATTTGCTTTGAAATTTTAATTTTTAAGTTGAGGTGCACGGAAAAAATGTTATTTTCACAGCTGTGAAAACTTAATAAAAAATCACAGATATAATTCAGATGATATAAATGGTTTTAAATTTACCTGTCAAATATCAAAGTTCACAATTACCTTTCTTCCGTGCACCTCAACTTAAATATTAAAATTTCAAAGCAAATGCAAGTAATTTTATAAAATATTTGCCAAAAATAAGTTGTACGTATATTAAATATGTTTAATATTTTGTTTAGTAATTAAAAGTGCTTTTTGAGGTTAGAAAAAGAAGCGGCAAATTTGAATTTATAAAATTTTCTTTGCGTTATAGGTTGTGATTATTGTTGGCACCGTACCAGGGTGTCTACTAATTTCGTCCCACAAAATTCCCGGTCATTTCCCGGTTTTTGTTCATATTTTTCCCGAGTTTTTCTCTTGTTAACTTAAAACTTATTTTAAGTATAAATGTCTACAAAAATTGAAGATAACAGCTGATAATTTAAGAAAATAATTGAAATTCAAAGAAAATACCTAATTGAGAATTGAAGAATTAATATTACACTTTACAAAAAATAATGATTAAGAATTAAAAGAAATAATTAACAATGGAAAGAAATAATTGAACTATAACAAAGATATTTGACAATTAGAAACAAAATTAAAAAAAAGGAAATATTATTCGACAATTGAACAATAAATGAAAAAAATGAACAATGGTTATTAAATTCAAAGAATATAATTAAAAATTGGTCAACTAGATAGAAAATCAAAACAAATAATTCAAAATTAAAGTTAATAATTTACAATTGAAGAAATAAATTGAAAATTAAATAATGAAATTGAAATCGAAAAAACACAGAATTATTGAATATTAAAAAAAAAAACAATTGAAAATTGAGAAATAAAATTGAAATTCGAATATAATAATTGAGAATTAAAGAAAATTACTGAATAATTGGATTGAAAAAAGGAGAAAATAATTTATAATTAAAAAAAAAAAATGAAAAATGCCAGTAATTATTTAATATTGAAGAAAACATTAAAAATTTAAGAATAGAATTGTTATTTAAATAAATTAATTAAGAATTGAAAAAAATAATTGAAAATTGAACAAAATAATTAAAAATTAAAGAAAATAATTGAAAATTGAAGAAAATAATTGAAAATTGAAGAAAGTACTTAAAAATTGAAGACAATATTTGAAAACAGCAGAAAATTTTAGAAATCGACGGAATTAATTGCGAATTGATGAATATTGAAGAAAATTGAGAAATTAAAAGAAATAGGAAAAAATAATTGGAAATTAAAGAAAATAATTGAAATTTAAGAAAAAAATTGGAAATTGAAGAAAATAATTGAGAATTTAAAAAAAATCATTGTAAAGAGTTATTAAATATTGAAAAAAAACACTTGAAAATTGAAGAATGCAATTGAATGTCGAAAATTATAATTGAGAATTAAACAATTGGATTGGAAGTAGAAGAAAATAAGTAGTAATTAAAGAAAAAAGTAATTGAACAACTAGGAATTATAGAATTTGAAGAAAACAATAAAAAATGAAGAATGTAATTGTAATTTGAAGAAATTAATTAAAAATTGTAGAAAATAGTTTGAACTTGAAAAAAATGTAATTTTATGAAAATTGTTGAATAATAATTGGTGAATTGAATTGAAGTTTCAAAAACATAATTGAGAATTGAAAAAGAATATTTAAAAAAGCCGAGAATTATTGGTTATAGAAGGAAATCATTGAAAATTTGAGGAGTTATTGTGATGTGAAATAAATAAACTATAATTGAAAAAAATAGTTGAAAAAAGTCTAGAATTATTGAATATTGAATTAAATAATTAAAAATTGAAGGAGATAACTAAGATCTGAAGAAAATAATTAAAAATTAATGAAAATAATTGAAAATTGAAGAAAATAATTGGCAATTGAAAAAAATAATTTAGAGTTGAAGAAAATAATTATAAATAAATTAATGAGAATAATTCAAAATGGAAGAAAATAATTGAGAATTGTAGAAAATAATTGGGAATTGAAGAAAATAATTGTGAATTTTTGAAAATAGTTGAATAATTGAATTGTAGCTTCAAGAACGTAATCGATAATTGAAAAAAAAAATAATTATTTATTTCACATGTAAACGGGCGGTATTTTTAGCGTTAAGAAAAAATATAGTAGACAAACATCTATATTTTATGAGAATATATTATATTATTTTTTACTTTTTAATGTATATTTTTTAGTTTTCAATTGCATAATTGTCGCACAATTACACAAAATTTAAACGCATACCCAGATTGGTTCAAAATGCATAAAGTTACCATCTTTATTTATAAAACAAATTGATATGTTAGTCAAATTTATTAGCTCAGAAAGAAAATTCCCGGTTAATTCCAGGTTAGTAGACACCCTGTGGCATCGCACCTTCATAGGGTAAAGAAGATTCCGCTTGAATCGAAAATTTTATAAATTCATGGGGCCCGTTTTAGGCGACAGACTTGTTTTTAATATATTTACGTTTAATAACTACATAAAGTAAATATCAATTAAATATTTGTAAGATTTTCCAACATTAGTGAATATTCTTTTAGATAAAATCAATACTTCCATTCCAAATGACATTTAATTTAGAAAATTTCCAGTTTGAAAACTAGTTTGTATTTCATCTTTTGCAGTGCTAAAAATATTTGTTCCTCCTATTATTTATATTTTTTTGAAATGTACGAAAGAACGCTTCTAAATTAGTTAGATGCATCTCAACTACATATCAACATACACAATTCTGTAATAAGTTTCCTTATTTCAAAGATATTAAAGGGTGCCCGTCTTAGGCTACTCTCTCCTAAGTATTTGAAGGAAATTCAAGTATTTAATAGAAAAGAAACCATTTCGATTTTGAGTAAATGTCAAATAAATTTAATTATTTTCTTTTCAAGGCTTCTGGCCGGGGGGCGTACCCAGAGGAGGTTTTTGGTTTTTATCTCTTATATAAACTGGCTTTCTAGAGAGGGGGGGGGGGGGGGGAGCGGCTCTAGGCTTCTTGCCGGATAGGTTTTTATTTCCTGGGTAATTTATTTTGTCTTTTAAGAGCAAGAAACGTCAACATTGAAATCAGGAGAGAGGATTTTTGTTCCCAGGTTTGATCAGCCTTAAATCGTATAGAAAATAGGAATTCGTCCAGTAAACCGTGTGTTTGAAAACTGGCACTTTTTATCCTATATTTAAATCATATTTTCTGTTTCTATTGAAATGTTTTCATGCATAATTGCTTTCTTCTTTTTAGAATCGGTTCATTTACTTTAAATTCCCTTATACATCAAATGATGTTAATGCCTTTATTTAATGTTTGTTGTTTGCTTTTCAGAAACCAAGAATGCTGAGCTGGTGAGGTGCTACTGCAATCAGCCAGATTGTGTTTCACAGTCTTATCTGTGCATGGGTCGAGGATGTTTCACCGAGTTGCCTTCAAGTTTGAATCCTGCGTCTTTGAGGCCGGAGCACAGTCCCTACAGTGGATGTATCGAGAAAAGTCTCAAGGAAAGACAATGCTTGCCTGGATACTTGTGCTGCGAAGAGGATCTTTGCAATCACATTGACAGTCCTGCAGTGAGGAGTAGGCTCAACAAAACTCTTCAAGGTCGGTTAATTATCCTCGTTACCTGCCCTCCTTGGAACGCCGATCTTTATCTCCATTGGGCCTCGTAAATTCTTTAAGTACTTCATCCAAGCTCGCGATTCTCAACCCTTACTTATTGACTTTTACTCGCGATGACATACGAGTCGGTCATCGTCAAAGCAAAGCGAAACTCTTGGAACGCTTCGTTGACCTCTCGATTCCTCTGATTAAACTCTTTTTCTTCACTTTTTCCTGTCAAGCATCTTTCATTCGAGTCTAGACGCGTGGAATCAACAAATTTAATGATACCCAGTATTGTAGATCATTCATTCTCAAAGATATAATTACAAGTTTGAGAATTTTAAACAAGAAAGACAAGATATGACACTGGTGAAATTTCAGCACATTAAAATCAGAGAAAAACAAGCTGAGAGAAGAAAATAATATATTATTTAGTACACGTATTAGTAATTTTATAACATCAGTTTTTTAATTGCTCAAAATATTCGCTGATTAAAATTTTAATCTAATACTGTTTTATAATAGATGCAGACAAATATTTAAATTAAAAAAAAATCTACTTTCTCATTTATTCTAATTTCAATCAACTCTTAATTTAATTGAGCCACATTCAATCAGCTCAAATTAAAGGCATAAAAACTTTAATTTATTAAAATTTCATTATTTTACATATGCAATTTTTTTGCTATCTTTCAGCCACGTTTAAAAAAATATTCATGTTAACTGTTTTAAGTGAAAAAAAAGTTTTTCGAAAATTAGAGTATTATCTATACTATTTGTTATGGAATTTTCAAAAGGTCTAAAAATTGGACTTTTAAATTTATCACGGAAATTCTCTATTTATAAGTATTTTAAATTTTAAATAGGGTGAGTGAACCAATTGTCGAGGAAATAATGACACTGCATTGGAATTTAATTAATAACTCATAAATCAAATTACATATTTTATATATATAGTAACTGCTTGTTTGAGTAAAAGATATTCAATGTTTAAAGTTGTGATATAATTTCTTATAAAAATTAAAAATATATGTAAAGTTAATAATAGTATGTAAATAACGTTTGTAGAGAACGTGATTGCAGTCGCTCAATTTCTAGACCCAATTGACATTTTCACTTTAGAAATATTTTATTACTTGAAACTTAGAAATATTTAAGGTGTCTACAAAAAAATTCTCTGATATTTCCAGACTATAAAATTTTTTTCCATAGTTTAAAACAAAAAATGGAAAAATAACAAAAAGCTAGTAAAAATGAAAACAATAAAAATAAGTTAAGAAAATTTAAAAAAAGAAGTAAAACGACCAAAAAAATGAAAATTGTTTAAAAATAAATAAGGGAAAGAAGTTTTTTAAAATAAGGAAATTTTAACAAATACAAAAGCAGCTGACAAAGAACGACAGTATCTTAAAATTTACTAAATAAATTTCTTAAAAGTTCAAACAGCTTAAATATTTTTTAATCACAAAACATTAGAAATTTTATGAAATAATAAAAAAATTTACAAAAACAGAAAAAATGTTAAAACCTGGAGAAAATCTATAAACAAATGAGCGAAATAGGAAAATCCTAAGGATTCAATTTACAAATTCATTAAAAAATGAAAAAAATATGGGACATTATAAAAGAGTAAAAAAATAGATAAAATAATACACAAATTAAAAGCCTTCTAAATTAAGAGAAGAATAATAAATTAAACGAGCACAAAACAATTAATTTTTGATTATTGATATTTGGATTAATTGAAAGTTTAAAGCTTTAGTAAATACAAATTTGGATTATTATTTGAGGTTTATTTAAATTCTATTTAAATAAACTTATTATAATAAGTTGGACTTATTGAAAATAATTACAATAAATAATGTTTATTTTATAATATTTAAAATTAATTTAAATTTGAACGAAAAAGAAAGAAAAAAATGAAAAATAGAAGTCTTTAAAAATATGAAAAATTAAGAAATTATTGGAAAAGTAGAAAAAAGCTAATTTTTTTAAAAAAAATTATGAAGAACGGGACCTAAGAAGAAAAGCATTCTAGGTTATGTTTGCGATTTTTTGAGTAAATATATACAATGATCAAATTTCTATGTCTTCATTCCATCCAAAATATGTAATAAAAACTGATTTTAATTTTACATTTAATTAAGAAGGAATTTTTAATCAAAGTAAAGCTATCACTGAACATCTAAAATTTGTTCTTTTTTAGGTTTTAGGCCCCTTTTTTCATATCGCACCACAAAAAAATTAAGCAGTTTCAACAAAGAGAAATAAATTTCTTAGAAACAGAAAAATTATGATAAAATTATAAGAAATAGAAAAAAATAAAATTAATATCCAGAATTTTTTTTGGCAAATTCTCTGTTTTTTTCTAAGACGTACTAAATTCTCAGATTGCTTAACATTCTGAGAAGTGGTAATGAAATTTTTTGTTCTTGAAATTCTACCTACACTGAAATGAAAATTGATTTTAATTTGTAGATTACTTAAGAATTTGATTAAAATCACGCTCAATTGTAAATTAATATATTAAGTAATAGAAAAAATATCACGGCAGGGGGGGGGGGGGTGTAAACTCTAAAACAACTAATACGTGTATTAGCTAATATGTGAATGATCCCAAAATGTTAAGCAATCATTAGTTTGATATTTTTTATATCGTACAAATATGTTTTAAGGAGGTTCTCTCCATTGACTTAACCTCAAACTAAAAAATGACTGTCCTCATTAAATAAAACTATTATTAAAATTAATTTCACCAAATTTTGAAAGATTGGTTTTAGCTAACATTTGTTGTCAAATAATAATTATTTAACATTTTATGTTTTTTCTTTAAATTTAATGAACAACTGAAATTTTCACCCAATTCTGACAAATAAGAGCTTATTTTTCTCGTTGAAACATTCATTATAATTTTATTTGTTGGGTTTTGTTGAATAATATTCTGTTTAAAAAACATGAGAAGAACAAATTTCATTTGTTTAATAACTTTTAAACAAACTATTATTTAATTAAACCCAACAAATAAATTTGTAGAGAATATTTTAACGAAAAAAATTAGCTTTTACTTGTCAAAATTGGATGAAAATTACAGATTTTAACTAGATTTAAAGAAAAAACATAAAATATTAAATAATTATTATTTGACAACAAATTTTAGCTTGACTTAATTTTTTTTTGAAAAATGTACTACTAGATCTTTCAAAATTTGGTGAAATTAATTTTAATAATAATTTTATTTGAAGAGAATTTAAACATTTAATATTACCATGATTTTTAAAAACATGAAAATAATTTTTTTTTCTTTTTTATTACAGTGCTAGTCGGAGATTCGAGGGTCTTCTTAGGACCGATTCAGCCAACGGGTCACGGGATGCAAAACACAGACGGCTGGTTCCGAACTGCGACGATTGCAGTACCAATATGTGGCCTTGTAGTTCTGCTAATTTTGGCGAGTTTAGCGATCAGACTGCTTCAACCTTTGCCCAATCAGATTGATAAATTGGGTCCGCATCGAATGCCTGACAACGCTCCTCCTTTATTGGGACCACCGAAAGTGCCTTTGGTCTAAAAGACCGCCCGATAGATCCAAAGACTTTTTATTCTATCATTCTAGAATTGTCTAAAAACGCTACTCGTTTAATTCAGTGTCTTTGGCACATTCTTTATTTAAAAACTAAATTCGATCTCAACAATCAAGGTGTCACCTGACTGTTATAATTTTAGAGATAGAAATAGGAGTAATTCTCCTAAACTTTTAACTTTAACTTTATATGTTATAATTTCAAATTGACATAAGGAGTGTGTCTTCTTGTTTTTTGTAAATAAAAGTGCATTTAAGTTTTAAATAAAGAAGTGCGAAAGGACTGAAGACTCCTAGAAAGCAGTGAGTCCAAAAAGTGACTCCACTCGGCTGTGAATTTTTCTCGAAGAAAACATCAGTGTAAATTATATATATTATATATGTATAAAATATCTACTATTCTCGCGTACCAACATGTTATATATAATTATTATATATATATATATTTTGTAACTAATAGATAATTAGATATATAAGACTCGTTTTTCCTCGGAGCGAGAGACAAATATTTTACGATGAGATTGTCATTTAGTGAAAAGCGATAAATCGAGATCGTAATGACGTGAGAAAGTCGCAATTTCGACGAATCAAATTTTTATATTTAAGAAATACGTTTTATAAAACCACTTATTATAAAAATTGCAAATCTACGAATCTTCCTAATTGTGGCAAACATCTCTAAACACTGGAGGCTCTATTTATGCATCATTTTGTTTAATCATTTCTAGATTGCGGTCTATTCTAAATTATTCTCTAGCATCTATTATTTATTTATCAAATTATAAGTGCGACAAAATGTCTACTTTTTTATAAAAATTTTTAAATTTTATTTTGAATTTTGGAGTTTTTTTTTATAGTTAGGAATCTAAAACTTAAAGGCGTTTCAGTCTTAAATTTTCTGTACATAAAAAAAAAAGAGATCTGTGAATTGGCGCTGAGCGATTTTCGATAATTATTTGTGAGGTTTAGAATTGAAAATTTAAATTAGACATTCCAGAGCAAAGCCGACTGTCGGGGTTGAAATTAATGTTATCACTGTGGAGAGCGAAGTTCAGATAATGATTAATATGATGATTGCCCAGCTCGGGTCTGTCTTTGCATTTCAAGTGATTTAATTGTTTGCGAAACGCGCAGCGCTTGTGCTTAGTTTAAGATAAGAAAGTGAACATCAAAGTCAATGATTATTTATATCGTCGAATGAAAAATGAAAAAAAAAAGGGAGAGAAAAATGACGCCTCTCGATTCTTTCTAGTTAGTTAGCTGTCGAATATCGCGGAACCAGATTGTCGTTCGCACAGCTCCAATCGTATTCCATATAAAATAATTTTTGTGATAATACGATATAATTACTAGACAGTGTTATTGACACGTATCACATCTTTATTTCATGACAATATGCATTGCCTGTGTAACAGGGATGATCCACTGCGAAAACTAAGTCCAAAATCAAATACACTGCAAGAATTTTACATTGTTTGCTTTCTTTTTTCTTACTCCTTTCATCCAATTCTTTCAGATATCCATTGGTTTCATTCAATTCAATAAAACGTGCTTTCTTTCATGTAAATTTAACAAAAGTCAAGTTTAATTTAGAATTGTTCAATCTTAAACTCAGATTATCTAAAGTACATTTTAATGCATCAATATTTCGATCTCATGCATTTATCACAAACGAAATTATGCAATTTTTAATGTAACATGTGCATTACACGTAAGCTTTTAAACTCAAATGCCGTTATTGTCACACTATTATTCAAATAGCAATCATAAAACGCTCTTTAGAATTTCGGCATCACGCTATTAAAATCGTAGTGGGCATTTAAAAACAATCCTCGCCCAGATTACTTCTCAAATTACATAAAAATTAATTTTTTCTTTTAAATATAGCATCCGCTTCAACATTTTTTTATAACAAATTTGCGGAATGGGCTATTTTATTAAAAAAACAAAAAACAAAAAATAAAGATGATTAATAAACGATCACTGGGCCCTCCACTTATACCTTTGATTTTTGTTTTAAGAAAAACGCATTTACATTATAAAAATACTGTTCAAGGTATGCAAATTACTTTTATCTTTACTTCCAGGCCCAGAAGGCATGGTAATCATTGTCGTTATTTCGATCATTACTCTTACGTTCTTGCTCGTAACAGAGTTACGCGTAAGTTTTCTTCATTCCAATGATTTGAAATTACCTTGTTTCATTTTTTTGTCACAACCCGTTCGACAGGTCAGAGGTGTACTTTTGACTAGGTTCCCTTTACCTAGGACAAAATCTCGCTGAACGATTTTACGTATGCTTCGTGAAGCTTGTTGATAAAGTCAGGATCACTTCGTAGAAGGTAATTGACTGCTTGGAGTAATTGGTTCCTTGTAAGAGGCTCCAAAGGTCTGTTTATTGGCTCGGCTGGACTCGGAGCAGCAAACATTACAGGTGGTATTAGTGCTGGTGCTGAATTTGTTCCTGAGGCAGCTCCTTGTCTTGGTGTAATCGAGGTACTAATCGCGTCTTCTGTCATCTGCAAAATATAAATCAATTTAATAAAATAACTAACACGATTTTCACGTTTTGAAGAAGAATTGCTTTCCTTAATTTTTAGCAGACCTAATCTGACTTTGCAAGAGTAGATTTATAGTAGGTCAATATACGTAAAGCGGACATCACCAAATTTGTAACGTAAAAAACATAATTCTTAAAATACTGTTTTTTCTATTCAAATGTATTAAATGGAAAAAATGATGGCTCTTTTTGTAGTTAATTAAACGGTCTTTAATGTGGTGGGTTTGATTTTTTAAATTTAATTAATTTTCTTCGAGAAAAGTGAAAATGAAAGATTTAAGATCACTTTTCATGATGATATATATAAGATTCATGTTATTATTGATCTTTGAGAAATAAATAAATTTAATCCAAAAAAGATTAAAATGTTTATCTTTTAGGGATATAAATTTAAACAAGTTCAAAATATTACGTATGTTAAGTCTTTTTTTTAACATTACCATGAACACTATTGCGTATACATGCGTATATATCACTTTTCTCAAAGAAAATTAATTTAATTTTAAAAATCAATGCCACCACATTAAAGCCCCTTTAATTTACTTGGGTGGAAAAAACAGCATTTTAAAAATTATGTTTTTTACGTTACAAATTTTGGGATGTCTGCTTTAAGTAGAATGCCCCATTACAATAATAATTTTTTATGTCGGATCAGAAATTTTGACATATTTTTATGATTGTTGTCGATCTAAAATCTTCAAGAATATAGAAATAAAAATTTTGTTATGAATGTAATATGACAATGAAGAATATTTTAGAGGAAATAGGGGACTCAATATATAAAAGTAGGAGACTTTTAGAGTACTTTAAAAAGTTTATGATCAAATATTTTCTAGTCCTAATTTTGAAAAGAATAAAAAACATCTTTAAACGTAATAAGTATGAAAACTTAATTTTTGTTTTATTTCATAAAAGCTAAAAAAAATTCTCAAATAGAATGGAAATTTGGATAGATTGAAATTTGAATAGATTGAAAATTGAATAAATTTAAGCTCGGATTATTAGTATATTGTAACGAATATTAATATTTAAAGAGATAAAATAAAAATAAAGTAATACATTGAAAAACGGAGAAAATCTTCAAAGAAAGTATATGAAAATATTACAAAAAGAATTAAAAAATATAAAATTAGTGTAAAATATACTATAAATTAAAAAAAAAAAGTTCGTATAAAACAAATTTAAAAACAAATATTGGTTAAAAACCATAGAATCTATAAAATGTTATCAAAGAGTAAATAAATTTACAACAGAGAAACGAGTTAATGTAAAAACAATCAGATAAAATAATATATAAAATATATTATAAAATAAACTAAAATAATTTGAGTAAAAATAAAAGAAAATTTTGAACACAAAGAACAATTAGAAAGGAAAGAAATAAAAATGTTTAAAAAGTGATAAGAAGAAATTGTGTAAAAATACTGAGAAAAGAAAAACAAAATACTGAAAACATTGTTTGAAGAATAAAAAATTATAAGAAAAAAATTTAATTGTTCGGAAAATTGATAATTCTTAAAAATATCAAAGAAATAGAAACATGATTATTACATTAGAAAAATCATTAAAAAATCAAAGAATGATAAAAGAAAACGTCAAAGAAGAAAAGATTTATAATAAAGTTAGAACATTAAAAAAATGTCGTAAAATTAAGTCAAAATGAAATGTAAAATAATTAATTTTTGTCTGTTGAATTTTGAAATACCTTGTAATTTAAAAGATTGAATAAATTAAAGTTTGAGATTTATTTAAATTATAAAGAATTACTAAATTAGACATGAAATGATTAAAATCTTATATTTTTTACTTTCTTTATATTTTAAACATTTTGATCTATTCTATACAACTTCTATTATAGTTTTTAAATAAAACTATAATTTTCTGTTTATTAGAAAAATTTTAGACAAAATATCCTAAAATTTGACAGTTATTTTAAATAGGCTGAAAATTGTATTTTTTATTCAAATGCAACTTTGAATTGATCAAAATGTTGAAAATAAAAGTGTAAGCCTTTTTACTAAAACACTTTTAAAATTTAAATAGTCTTTTTTATAAAAAATATACGAAAATACGAAATTCGATTAACTTTTTTCTCAATTGTTTGTATGATTTTTCCATAAATTTATATATAAAAAACTCAAGGATTTATAAGATATTTATAGAAAACTTAATTTACAAGTTAATATTATTAAAAAGAAAAAAAATTAAAAATCATTGTCATATGGTGGCTTTTAGTATGAGTTGTCCTATAGGTTAGTAATTCAACCAATCAATATTTTAGGATTTCTTCAAAAATTGGGAGTTTGTAAAAGTTTAGAGAGTTTTGGTGACCTGCACAACTTTTTATATTTATTCTGTTTCAGTGATCACATAACAAAATTTTATGTGACATGATTTTTATAGATTTTTTCATAAACTTTTGATTGACGAGGTTCATTTTTATTTTATTCTTTTTTGTAATTTGACCTACATTTTTCAATTTCAAAAATAAATTTGTGTTTTTCTCAAAGTTGGGTTTGTTTAATTTTTTTTTAAATAGATTTCTACAAGAAAGCTGAGATTTTTTTCCTATGAAGACCTTGGTTATAAAATAGCGTTTTTGACACTCTAGACATTCAAGAAAAAAAAAGTTGAAAGTTATTTTATCGATCTAAAAAAATAATAGAAATAAAATAAATAAACATTCTAAAAAGAGTTTTATACAAATTTTACAATATTTCTGATTTTCAAATGAAAAATTATCCTTTAAATGAAAATTATAATCATCTCTTAAATCCAATCGTCCAAAAATCAGTATTTTTAAGGAGGTTTTCGCCATTGACGTAACCCTAAACTGGAAAGTGGTTTTTTACACTAAAAAAAAAAAGATTATTTAAATTAATTTCACCAAATTTTGAGAGAACCAGTTATACATTTTTCAGAAAAAAATAATTATGTTATATCGACGGAAAAGTTTTCTTTTCAAAACTTTCAAAGCATTTTTTTATAGAATTGTATGTAAATTTTTTCGTTAAACCTTGGCAGTAAACAACTAGAGAAAAAGTGTTAGAAATATTTAAAACTATTTAAATATAGTTGAATATATTTAAAAATGTCTTTACAAAAATACCAGTTGACTAATTCTTAATATTTATTAGATTTTGAAATTTCATTTTATGATTGTTGAAGACTTTCAATAAGTATAGAAATTTGTTAACTGTTTCTTGAAAAAGTTTTCTAAAATCTTAAAATGAATTTTAAAAATCTAACACATATTAAGTATTAGTTAACTGGCATTATTTTTTAACACAAGTAGATTATTTTTAATACTTTTTCTTTCCATGTAGAAAAAAGCCTTTAAAATAAGCTTAAAGGAAATAAAAATAATCATTAATCTTGAAATTGTTAAAATTTTGCAAGAAACATAAAAAATGAATTTAACATTTTATTACTTTTTTTAATAGTAAACAGTTTCGTTATTTCGTTTATTTTCATAATTATTTCCATCTTTTTAAAAATAAATAAGTTCATTTTTTTTGTAAATTTATTCAATTTGGTTTCACATCTTGTCTATTTTTTGCAAGATTTTTTTGAAACCTACTTATTCTTCCATAAAAAATTTTAATTTTCTTTATTTTTCTAAATTTATTGTTGGACTCGTTTTAAGAGTATTATTATAAAAATGCTTTTATTTTAATTTGCCTAAACTTTTTTATTTATAAAGGATTTTTAAATTTCTTTTGTGGACTTTTTTTCATCTTGATATATACCTACATTTTTTTATTTTATTTTTATTAATTCTAATTTTTTAGTAGATTCTAACCAAATTTTATTTTATTTTTTTGTACTTTATACTTTTTTTTTTAGTTTGTAGATTAAGAAAAAAAAACCTTTCTCCATTTTCTTGATATTTCCCTTTTTTAGCCCTTTTCTGCTTTTTAATTAATTCTTTAATTTTTGTCATAATTTTCCCTTCTTTTTAATTGTTTAGTTTTTATCTTATAATAATACGAATCTTTGAAAGCATTTGTTTGATGTTTCTATCTACATTTTTTAAATCTCTCAATTTTCTTCTTTTTTGAAAGCTTTTAGTCTTTTATTTTATATTATATAAATTTAATCTTGTACTAAATATTCTAGTTTAAACATCGTTCTTCTATTCATAGAATTTCTTTTTTTTTAAATTTTACAAAATTGTATTCATTCTTTTTTTATTCAATTTGTCAAATAATTCTCTAATTTTTCTAATTTTAAAATTTTGTTTTCTTTAGTAATAAATTTGAATGTTTTGTTAATTATCATCTTATTTATTATTTTAATATAAAAAAAGTCCGTAAATAGTTCAATTTTTTGAAAAGAAAAAAAAATTTTATTTCTTTAATAAACTACTTGCAAATAAACATTTGGAGATTTTATCTAATGGTTGTATTTAAAAAAAGCAATTTTTGATTTAAATCATGATTTTTATCAGCCCTGCTTTTTAATAATAATAGTTGAACTTTTTCAAAAGTTGATAAATCCATTTTCCAAAAAAGTTGAGATAATCACGAATTTAACATATTAGAAACCTTACAAATCGATCTGTCACTGTTAAATTCCAGAAAAAAATTTATTATCAAAGAATTTTCAATTTAAAAAAAACTTTGACTTAACCAAGATGATTTAAAAATGTAATTTTTTCCCTAGAATAAATTACAAAAACCTTTAAATTCCTTAATTACTATAAACTTTAATTAAAAATAAATCTCCTTAAGTGCAAAAAACATTCATATATAAATAATTTCGTATATTTTTTCTACTTTATAAATAACTCTAGGGGTTAGGTGCGAAACTGCATTTGTTTAATTTTCTCGAAATAACTAAATGTGGATTTATCAACTTTTGAAAAAGTACTCCTCAGTTCAAATCTTTAAATCATCAATTAATGCAGGGCCTTTCAACCTAGCGAAAATGTGCAAATCGGTGCAAATAGTGGTGGCTAAACAGCCTGTGCGGGGAAGGAGGGTGAATAGGTTGAAAGGCCCTGAATTAATGAAATAAAATTATTTTCAATAGTTACCACAGATGAAGAAGTTTGTCCAAATAAAGAAGTAAGGGGATTGTTTCCACCGGAGCCGATAATATTATTAGTTTTATGATGATTGTTTAAGAGAGACGATGTGTTAACAGGCGATTGTATCCTCAAGAAGCTCGTGTCGTTGGTTTCATTTTGAGCAATCGAGGATGGAAGATCTTGAACAACATTCGGTACAGGTAGAAGGGGATCCATTTGCGAGATCATTTTACTTTTTTTCTTGGACCTATTGGAAACTGCCATGTTTCCTATGTCGTTGGCAGCAACGGACATTGGCGTTGGATGAATATGATGATGAGTTGGCTGTGCTGGCTGAGGAGTTGTCGATCTCTGCTGCTTCTCAATATGTTCCAAAGTATGAGCCGCAGGATGGGACATTAAACGTACAAGCAGTGGTTTTTCGTGTACTTGAGTTGGTTGATCTCCGGCTTTAAAGTGCATTGGATTTACTTTCGCTTTTGCAAAAAAGTCCATTACACTTTGTGAAGTAACATCGGGCCCAAGTGGCGCCAACAGTGGACCAGAAACATTATCATTATTCGTGGTCATTGGAGATTTAGAATCATTACATCCAGTCTCTCCGTTTCCGCCTCGATGTATATTGTAATCTTCTTGCGCTTTACTAAGCATACTGAAAATATCTATATTATTTGAATGACGTTGTGTTTTTAATTTTGGCATGGCTTTGCACGAGTTTTCAGAATCCTTGACCAGTTTATTTAACATGGCTGCAATGCGCACGCACTCGTCTTTGTCGTAAAACCAGATGCCATGAATATCACATTTTGAGTTTCTGTACAGCAGGAAAGGTTCGTGTAATTGTAAATCTAAACCTCGAGTTACTGGTTCCACTTGATTTTTCGTGTTCAATCTGTAAAATAAATCTTGTATGAGAAAATTGTTCAAGAAAATAATTAAGAGGATTTTTAAAACAAATGAAATATTTGTGACCTTATTACTTCTAAGTAATAGAATTTATTATTATTTATTTAATAAAAATCTTATTAAATAAATAATAATAAATTTTTCTTTCTTCCTTTCTTAATGAAATTATTCAAATAATTTAATTTAGAAACATAATATTGAAGTTATGATAATGATAATTTAGTTTTTTAAATAAAATATACGTTAATTTATAACATTTATGTAATATTTAAACTATTATTAAATGCTTATAGTATTTTTTATTAATTGAAGAAAAAAGTGGTTATTTATTGCTGAAAATTAGAAAAAATTCAACAATTTAATTAAATTTTTCTTTATTTTTACCTTTCTATTTTTAACGATATCTATATATTATACATTATTCATATATTTATCAAATCTAAATTTAATTTAATTAGATTCAAAAACATACTTATTTTACTTTCACAACATAATGTTTAATTTACTATTAATAGTAATAAATTGTATTATTATCAAAATTAAAATCGGATTATTATTAAAACATTGTTTGCAAATTCTATAAGTAGCGTGTTTAAAAAAATGTTAAAACAGTTAAAAGGATTCTTTCTTCAAAAATAATTATCAGAAGCAGTACAAGAAAAAAGATTTCTTCCATAAAAAAAAACAAAAAGAAAAATTCAATTAGAATTAAGTCAATATGGTATTTTTCTATTTTTTGCAAAGCTTTTATTCAATGTTTTCAGTTAATAAAATGATTTTATCTTTTCCCTAAATAATTAAATTATATTTTGAAAATATTTGTTAAAGTCTTTGTTCACCACACAAATTCAATTGTTTCGATATTATCTTTTTAAACAAGAAACAATTCTCCATTCTGTATTCAGATTTTTTTATCATAAGGTTTCAAACCACTAATTTAATTTAATAAATAATGAATGTTGAAAAGAGGTACACTCCCAAGAAAAACTTGAAAAATAGGACATAAATGCCAAGTTTTAAAATGAGAAAATGGAGGTTAAGAAAGGAGAGCAACAAACCTATTCATGATGAGGAAACTATTGAACGGTTCTCCACTTCTCGAGTAAACAAATAAAGCACCCTCGACATCAGTCTTTTCCCACTCACTAGTTTCAGCGTTATAAGTATACAAAGCAACATGAGTCGCGGTTTCCAAGATATCCTTGACGTAAGGGTCAACTCTTTTCAAAGCCGCTACGTTCATTCTTAACTCCGACACGTTCGACATTTTGTAAACTATATTTACTATCTAAAGAATCTCAGAACTTCTTGACTTTGGTCTTGGTTAATAAATATACTCAATTTTTCTTCAAAGTCTCACTTGTTTCTTAAAATCATAAAAACTGAAAACTCTAACCAGCTGCTCCTTTCAATTGACGCCATACTAATTGTTAGGTTCGTTTGATTTCCGGCTTTTGCGCATCAGCTATTCAAACTTTCATCTTCTAGAGTCAGAGGGCGATACGTAGCATTTTTTTTTAATTTTTGTATTTTTGTTCTACAATAAAAATTTTATTATACAGTATAGTTATAATAAATTTATTTGTAAATTTTTAAATATGCATTCTTTAAATTAAACTTGATAAATTGATAGCATTTATAGTTTATAATTTAGTAAAAACTTGGCAATCTTTTATTACCGACATTCTGCAGTTTACGCTGTTTACGGTAAGTGGCGACATCTATTAAATTTAAACGCAACCATTTGTCTTTTTGATTTTTTCAAACTGATAATGAAACGTTCTTTTGATGATGATAATAAATGTCAGGTTAATGTTTCATTATTCTTTTAAAGTAAAAAGAAACTGGTTTAGGTGGGGTTCCATTTCAAATCAGGCAGGATTTACACTTTTGATCACAGAATGTTATGGGAATGAAATATGTTGATTTTTAACGGAAATTTGGTGACACGTATTTTTGCGAATTGAGAAAAACATTTTTCCTTGAAATTCCCCCACAGCACCGAAAATTTCCTGAAAATTTATTAAAGATTTATTTGTAAACTTCGGAATATTTAGGTGCAAAGCTTAGCGAAAATTGTGTAAAGATTTAAATGTCCCGATTAAATAAATGTTTAGCGTAAAAGTTGACTGAACATTTAAATTTACATTTTCGTAAAATTTTCGTCACGAAAGTTTCCTGAACATTTAAATTTACATTTTCGTGAAATTTTCGTCGCGAAAGTTTCCTGAACATTTAAATTTACATTTTCGTGAAATGTTCGTCGTGAAAGTTGACTGAAGATTTAAATTAAATTTTCGTGAAATGTTTGTCGCAAAAGTTGATTCAACATTTAAATTCCCAAGCGGCACGTAATATTACATGAATATCACAGTGACATCATATTGTAATATTGGTAATATTACGGGGTGATATTACAGTGATATTGACGTAATATTGACGTGATATTGAAATGTCCGCCTCAAGGTAATATTACAAGTAATACTACAGTAATATTACAAATATTTATTTATTTAAATATTTATTTTACATTAAATAAAATATTTTAAAAAAACCCGGCTCACACGGGGTTCGAACACGCAACGTTCGACACGACGTGAATACGCCTTGTACCTCTCGGCCATCTAGATCTTGGAAAGTATTTCAGAAAGTGTTCTTCATGTAGTACCTTAAATTCTCTTTGGTACAATATGAAGAATACTTTCTGAACTATATTCCAAGAGCTAGATGGCCGAGAGGTACAAGGCGTATTCACGTCGTGTCGAACGTTGCGTGTTCGAACCCCGTGTGAGCCGGATTTTTTTAAAATATTTTATTTAATGTAAAATAAATATTGAAATAAATAAATCTTTGTAATATTACTGTAGTATTACTTGTAATATTACCTTGAGGCGGACATTTCAATATCACGTCAATATCACCCCGTAATATTACGAATATTACAATATGATGTCACTGTGATATTCATGTAATATTACGTGCTGCTTGGGTTAAATCAGCCCCCTGAATCTTTGAGTTGAAAATGTCCGAAGTCGTGGCGCAACGACTATGGTGGCGCTGGCTGTCACCTAGGCTGACTTGATGACAGAACGCATTGTAAACTGATAAAAAAATGTCTTTTTTGGAATTTAAAATTGTCTCCTGTTATGAATAAAAGTTTTTTTAGACTTATTTCATTTTAAAATGTGATTTTCTTTAATTTTTTTTATATAAAAGATTATTAATATTCAATAAACATGTGGTAAACAAGTGCATTTGTTTTGGATGTAAGTCAGGTTATGTCTCGTGCAAAAAACGAAATAAAGAAGAAAAAATTCAATCCTGTAACACGCCAGGTCTGCTTAGAGCGCGAAACCAATAAAAATTCGAATTCTGAAACGTCAAAATGAATCAGAATTCTCTCCTTGAGATCGTTTCCGCAATAAAGAGCTTGGAAGCTCAACTTCCCGCGATGATTTTTAATTATACAAAAAACTAATAAATTTAAAACCAATAAATTTGAAAATAATAAATTTTCAAATTAAATGAATAAAACACAAGAAAATTGAATTGAAACTATAAATTAGTTTATTGCAAAATAATCAGTTTGAAATAATAAAATTCACAATTTTAATCAAAGAATTTTCTAAGTCCGATCTTATAATTTTAAGAACAGAAAAGAACGATTTTCAGCCTCGAGAGTCAGAATAAATCTAAATCATTTTCTGTCGTTGGAGAAGAAGCAACTTCCCCTTTCAAATTCGTATTACACAATTTTTATAAATTAACCAATTAGAATACACATGATATCACCTTTTTATGGCGTATCTACCAATCAAAAATTACTTAAATTTGTTTCTCTTTTTGGTTACCGGGAAAAGGTTGCGCAATCGACGAGTGACATTTTTCTAGGGGCGAGATGACAGTACATTGAATTTACGAGTTTTCTGTCAACGCAGCTTAGATCGAAAACATAATAGTCGGCACGCTTCTTACACTGTTTTCTAGGAATTAGCGTTTCAATTATAAAACTATGTGATTTGGTTTTCATAATTTCATCGGTCTTTCTTTGAATTAAGCATTTTCAACTAACGAATTTATAATAAATTATCTTATTGTAATCTATTGTATCTTATTGTATCTTATTATCTCTTGTAAAATAAAGAGTTCTTTTTTTCAATTCGTCGAATTGCCCGTGTTGCTTGCCAATATTATTTATGATATTAATTCTACTTAATTTTATAAAATATCTTAAAATTATAAATTAATTAAAATTCAAATTGCACCGCACATTTCAAATGCTGGCAAGTGCTGCCTCTATCGGATAATAAGAATATTACGCCATGCGTTACACTAGGCTGACTTGATGACAGAACGCATTGTAAACTGATAAAAAAATGTCTTTTTTGGAATTTAAAATTGTCTCCTGTTATGAATAAAAGTTTTTTTAGACTTATTTCATTTTAAAATGTGATTTTCTTTAATTTTTTTTATATAAAAGATTATTAATATTCAATAAACATGTGGTAAACAAGTGCATTTGTTTTGGATGTAAGTCAGGTTATGTCTCGTGCAAAAAACAATCTAAAGAAGAAAAAATTCAATGTTTTTTAGTTCTAAAGTATATTTATAAATCGCAAAGTTTAATAAGGCCTAAATATATTTATAACTTATTCGATTTTACCAAATAAGTTAAGTGTTTTGTTTTAAAAATGTTGTTTCCCAGATACTGGTAAAAGTGAATAAAATGTCGATAAACATGTTTTATTGTAATTTGATTTATATACACTTTGTATATAAACATTATATAATATATATGTATACAATATAAATTATATACAATGAATATTGATTTTATATAAATATTATATATAATTAAAAAAAAAAAAAATTGCCACTTTTTATAATTTCTAAATAAAATTAATATACATTGTATATAATAATTATAGTATATACATATTATATAATATTATAAGAATATAATGTTTTTATACAAAGTACATAAACTCAAATTGCAATAAAATGTGTTTATAAAAATTTTTTCCATCTGGGAAACGAACAAGTATAAGAAAACTATTTAAATGTAAATTAATAATAAATTATTATTGCTTTTTGCCCTTAAAATAAATATATATTTATTTCTTGATAAAAACTTTTTTTCTTATTTCACTTGAAAAATAATTAGATACATCAGTTTTATTTTTAATAGATTTAATATTTTAATTTTTATTAAAGTTTTGAAAATTAAAATAGACTGTTATTCTTTATCCCAATACATAATAAACATTTCATATAAATATTATTCTAATGTCTATATGGTCTGTATAATTTATTTTCCCCGTAAAAGTTGAATAAACATTTCCCTCATCAGAAAATGTATACTGATTTTCAATTTAAAAATACGCTTCTTTCCTTTTTTTAAATAAAAGTTATTTATATTTATATCTAGTATCTTATAAACTTCAGATATCTACTTGAAAACACGTTTTAAAATAGTTTAATTAATCAAATATTTGATTTTTATCAAATTGTCTCTGTATTTTTTCAAATCTCAGCCTAGGTGACATCCAACGCCATCTACAGTCACCCGTCGACTCTCATGACAGTCTATTCTATGCGTTTCAACGCGAGATTCAGGGGGCTGGGTTAAATTTTCGTGAAATGTTTGTCGCAAAAGTTGATTCAACATTTAAATTAAATTTTCGTGAAATTTTCGTAGTGAAATTTGACTGAACATTTAAACTGAATATTTGTGAAATGTTTGTCGCAAAAGTGGATTGAACATTTAAGTGAATATTTGCTAAATGTTGAGCGGAAAGTTGACCAAATAAAAAAAATTATATTAAATAGAACACACAGGAAATTGTAAGTTGAAAGATTGTATTAGATTAAGGATTTGTAAAACGTTACAGAATCTTCAAAATTTTATTCAATAAATGTGTTTATATTAATTTAATTACTGTTTAATTTACTTGTTCCCATTCTATTTAATATAATTTTTTGATTCGGTCAACTTTCCGCTCAACATTTAGCAAATATTAACTTAAATGTTTAATTCACTTTTGCGACAAGCATTTCACAAATATTCAGTTTAAATGTTCAGTCAAATTTCACTACAAACATTTCACGAAAATTTAATTTAAATGTTGAATCAACTTTTGCGACAAACATTTCACGAAAATTTAATTTAAATCTTCAGTCAATTTTCACGACGAACATTAAACGAAAATGTAAATTTAAATGTTCAGGAAACTTTCGCGGCGAAAATTTCACGAAAATGTAAATTTAAATGTTCAGGAAACTTTCGCGACGAAAATTTTACGAAAATGTAAATTTAAATGTTCAGTCAACTTTTACGATAAACATTTATTTAATCGGGACATTTAAATCTTTACACAATTTTCGCTAAGCTTTGCACCTAAATATTCCGAAGTTTGCAAATAAATCTTTAATAAATTTTCAGGAAATTTTCGGTGCTGCACGGTAAAAAATCTATGAACGTGGATACAAAAAATTATTAATATAATTAAATTAAGAAATTCAACTCACTAGATTGATCAAATCAATTATTCAGTTTAAACCAATGTTTAATTTGAAATATGCTTATTTGTATTTTTGCTTTCTTAACTAAATTGAATATTGTTTATGGTAAATACAGGTTTATTATCTTTAAAGTACAAATGAGCAATTTATAGAAAGGCAATACTCATTCATGAAATAGTCATACTATTTTTCGGTATATATACATCAAATACCTAAAGCAGTGATATTGAATATCAGTGCGTATTCACTTTTAGCTTACTTCACAAACTATAAGTCGATATATGCAATTTTCTAATATAACAACATTTATTCCTGATATTTCAAGATTAATTTATTTCTACTATTGTTGGTTACAATAATTTTTGTCCATCCAATTTTTTTTTAATGTCGTCACGTAATTTAGTCGGTTTAGTCTGCAGCTGTCTATAGCAGACGTCGCGTGGGAACAGTATATGCTAAAATTCTTTTTATTTATACAAGTCTATTAAGATTTAATTTATAATATTCTTACTTAGTTTATTGTTTGTACATTATCAGAGGAAAAATGTGTGATGCATTTGTAAAATCTATTTGAATTAAATGGAATTTGTAGAAATACATAACCTCTTTTAAATCGATCATTTTTCTTGATTTTTAAAAATATAATTTATAACTTTCGATTTGAGGGTTGTTGTTGCTCCTAAAACCGTAAATGAATTGATTTAGCACAGTGTCAAGAATCTTTCTCTATTTTCCGAAAAACCTTGATTCGTTATCATGAGTGCAAAAAAAGTTCCAATTTGTCAGACGGTATAATAAGTACATCTCTGACGAAAATAGTATATATAATTATATGTAATTATATATATATTTGTTCAAGTTACATAAAAGTATTAAAATATTTATACCAGAGCACATAATTTATTTAAGAAGTCCAGATGTTAAAAATTTCTGATTTATGTTTGAAATATATATGCCAATCTAACCCAAAAATTTTGAATCCGATTCATAACTGGCAAAATAGAAACAATAAATATTTTATTAATCGGAAATCACTTATTAAAGCAAACTTCTATTTAAAACTATATTCAGAATGTCAATTCGTCAATCAGCATTCTTAAAATTATGACTCTTGTTAAATAGGTTTTTTTTAAGATCTCAAATCTTAGATTTTCATCATAATTATGTATGCATCTTACTTCAGTTATATGATGATAATGACTATTTCGATGATTTTCAATATCACTATTTCAGACATATCGAATTTATACCCTATTCATAATGCATCTATAATATAGTTAAATATCTTAAGAAATGTCATTTTCACTATTGTAGCGAATTTGGATTATCCATGGCTCCATTCTAGCTATAAGTTTATCTATTACAGTGAATACTTTTGATAATTCATGAGAACTTTTTTTACCGTGTGTGGGGGTTATAAGCATTTGAAATTTAAAGACTTTTCTTTAAAAAAATTCAATTTTGTTATTAAAATATTCACAGTTTTGGAGCTAATTAAAATATATTTAGGTTCTGTTACCAGATTCTGGTAGTGTTTTTTAATCTACTCTTTCAATATTTTTGTGGTTTCCCAAGCAAATCAACTTTTTAATATTGTTGAAAAATCATTGCCATTTCGTCAATTCTTAATATTATTAAAAATTTCTTGTGAAAATTGAAAGAGATTAAAAACCCTTACCAGAATGCTGTTACACTTCACTTGCAAAACTAAATTTCATTTTTTTAAAACGGCGTCTCAAGTTAAATTGCCTTATTTCAACGTTTCAACATATTTACAGGGATTTATAAATAGTTTTATTTGTTCTAAGTGTTTTGTTTTCATTATAATTAGTGGAAAATAATTGATAACATAAGAGCAGTCAGTAAAAGTATTACAAAAATGACTTTAAAAAAATAACTGATTTTCAGAAAAAGTACCAAAAAGTTGGGCAAACTTAATTCATTAAATAATTTGGCTTATAAAAATAATTTCTTGCACTGTAACATTTATTGTAAATTTATTTTTCTCAATATAAAATCTTTTTTTTCTTTGCTTAAAAGGAATCGTGGCTGGAACTGTAAATCCGCACTAATTGGTACACTCTGATTTCTTAAAATAATAATAAAAAATAAATAAATAATATAGGTATAAATAAATGACAAAATAAAATTTTTATCAAATTACGTTTTATTAGATAATAATTTAAAAAAATTATAAAAAAAATTTAGTTTCTGGTAATTCTTAAAAATCATGAAAAATGGAATTTTTTTCGTTTCTCATATATTTGCCTAAAAGCTATTCTCTCGTCAGTTTCAATTACTGTCTACGAAATTTTACAAGATTAATGTGCTGCATATGCCTTCATAAAACATACAATAATTTCATGTGTGGTATATTACATGCTCTTTATATTTTATGTCACATAGTACGGATGTTGTTGAATCACTGTTTATAAATCTTGACTTTGCCACATTACATTTACATTCTGTAGCAATAATGTTACTTTCATCTGTAAATGGACTAGAATACTTACTCTTCCCAAGAATCATCAAAGTACATATACATGTATAATCTGTACGTGTATATGTATATACTATATATGTACACATAAACCACTTCAAGTGGACTACATTTATCTAACCCACGACATTTGGAAAATTTATTATTATATTTATTGCTGTACTCATCTTGTCGAGCTTTTTGATTTTTTATAATTCAGTTATTTAAAACAAATGTATTTCTGGAAATTTGAACAATTTAACAGGTATAAAATATAAATTGTTGAAGTAGTAACAATAAACATATTATAGTTTAATTAAATCCTACATGAAAAGAAATTATCGAAAAAAAGTATGCATAGAATATAATTTTGATTGTCATAAAAAATCTATCTCTGAAAAAAACCTAAAAACTCTTTTTTCTTGTACCTAAGATTTTTTCGTTCTCAAGTTATATATATTAAATATTACCGTCTTTTTGAACTCTCTAACAATGTTAAATAGTTCAATTTATTTTAGGAGGTAATCCTGGGACAAATAGAAATAAAAATTATCTTTGTTTAAATAAACTAATAATCTTATACAAAAGATTAAAATGTAATATATGAATGATGATAAATTTTATTAGAATTGTTTGAAGCATTTTATGTAGAATGTAATTAAAAATTATAAGCTCATATAAAGTGATAACGAATTTATGTTACAAATTTTAAATTTGCGACTTGACTCAAATATATCATGTAACTTTTCAGTTAAAAAGTAAGAAATAAAAGATTTTACCTCATTTACTTTCTTCCAAGAAAGATGTAACTTTTCCATTTTTGTTCTCCTTAGAAAGGAACGATTATATTAAAAAGATATAAAGCTCTTTTACGGCGATGCTCTCGCACTTTTATCAACTTGTGGTATGCTTAAATAACGTTAGACAACTTTTAAAAATTGCGCAGTCTAGTATTCTGATAATAAGGACAGGCCATTATCGTCATAATTCAAAATTAATTTACCGTTCCTGGATTTATTTCTTTTCACTTTTTTTATTCGTTATAGTACCAAGGGTTTAGGAAAAAATAAAAACAGCTACCTTTTATTTTTGTTGAGTAAACTTTTCTCATAGCGTAATAATATGATAAAAAATAATATAAACAATCAGTTTCATGTTTTTTCTTTTGTAATTTCATCTTTTAATTATTATTATACATATATGTAGTTCATACACTTTTTGAAAACCTGCCACAAACATTTTTAAGTTATACACACAATAAAATTATATACACCTTAAAGTACCTAATTCATTTTCTCTTGAAATTACAAAAATTACAAAGATTGGACTGGTTCAAAATTCAGAGTGAATAAGAAATATGGTTATATTTTCTGGTACAGAATCCAAAGAATGAAAACGTAAATACATGAGGGGATTGTTATATAAAAACAATTTTGATAGTGTTGGACTATCACTTAACTCAAGAGCTTCTAAATTTGTGAATTTATTTTCTTCTAAATATAGAAATTGCAGTTTCTGCATTTTTGTCATCCATTCTTTTGGTAGATTTGTTAGATTGTTTCTGCCAAGTGAAAGAACTTCGAGATCTTCAAGTTGATTGAACGTTCCCGATTCAATTTCAACAATTTTATTATTATCAAGCCGCAAGTCTTGCAATTGCGTCATATGATTGAAGTTTCCATTTGTTAATTGTTCAATTTTATTATGTCTAATAGAATAATTCTTTAAATTAAAGGCGTGATGTATTTCTGGAGCAATATTTAAGGAATTGAAATCCAAAATTAGAGTTTGAAGTAACGGTGTGTAATCTAAAATCCTACCATCGAAGTATATAATTTTATTGTTTGATAATTTGAGTTCTTCAAGCTTAGGTATATCGTAAAACATGCTCATGAAAATACTTTCCAAATTATTGTTATCAAGACATAAATACCTTAATTCGGCTAAATTTTGTAAAGAAACTGTTTCTAGTTTATTATTTTTTACTGTTAAAAATTCAAGGTTATTCAAATTGACAAAGTTCAATGCATCTAATTTATTATTGTCTAAATCAATATGCTTAAGTGATTTTGGTAACCATGTGAAATTATTATTATAACGATTTGTATTATATATAACATGATTATGATCGTCAACATCATATTCATCAAAGAACAGGATTCTTTCAATTTGGTTATTATTAAGAAACAAGTGAGTAAGTTTAGGAAGATTAGTGTTAGGACCTCCTGATAAATACTTCAAAAAATTATTTTTTAAATACAATTTTTCTAATGCAGGAAAACTGCTATTTATAAATATTCCTTTAGGATTTCTTTCAAACACATCATTCATTACAAGTGATTTCAATTTTTCGTGACCACTTTTGTGTAAAATTTGCTGTCTCCTCCAGATATTGTTTGACAAATCCAAGAATTCTAAATTTGGAAGTTTATCGAATGCTGCTGTTGACAGTTTTTCATTATGAATATTGTGCAAAATTAAACAAGTTACGATTGGACTCTTAACAAAATCATCATTGATTGACGGAAAGTTAATTTTTGAAAAATTTAATTGTACGTTTTGATTGTTGCAAAACTCTTCCAGGTCATTTTGTTCAATTCCTTTTGAAGTAATTCTAGATAGTTCCGGTAGTGGGCTACTTTTCGTCGTACCAATTATAAGCCATATTGTGGAGATCACCATTAGGCTTATATTCATTTTAAAAATGAATAATCTGAAAAAATAAATTTCTTATGTTTCGACCGGTTTTAAAATATTTTTATTTTTAATAATAAAGACAAGGTTTTTGGGGGAGGTTATATATGAGAGAGAAAGAGATAACACTATCTATATCGCTATCTCTCTCACTCTCATATAAATTTAACTCTTCTAGGGGGGGTCATGACCCCCTTGACCTCCCCCCTGAACACGCGCCTGATTAAAAAGTCTTTGTAAAAACGATTTTTTAAAATCATATTCTAATTATAGTAATTCTAAAAAATTTACATTTAATAATCTCAAACAAAATAAGCTATAAAAATTTTAAGAGGGTTCATGTGCTTCGGATTTTTTGCAAAATATATTCCAATCAAAATTACCTCCATAAATATAAAAAACAACCCTTTCAAATCATCCCCTACTTTGACAATTATTCTTTTACGAATCGACTAAAAAATTTAAAGAGATTTCATGGGGATAAAACAACTCACACAGCACCGGAACTTTCCTGAACATTCCCAAGCTTCAGGGAAGTTATGAAACTTCCAGCAAACTTACTGCAAGTTTTGATACTTCCCTGAATGTTGGGAATGTTCAGGGAAGTTCCAATGCTATGTGGGAACAGAATACTCCAAGAATGAAGTCCAATCAAACTGGATCCCTCTTAAAAATTTTGTAACTTTTTTGTTTAAAAATAATTGTTGTCAAATATTTCACTGGAAAAAATTCTGGTTTAGGGTCTTTAAAATTTTATTCTATTTATTTGTCGTAGCAAATGTTTTAAGGGGACGCCTAAGTGGAAAAATGACAAAAAAACGATTTTCTTTTTATGTGATTATCCAAAACTAGACTCATTTAGGAATAAAATAAGACTATTTAAAACCTTTTCTGATGAGTAGAAGTAGCCTAAATGAATTTTTAAAGTTGGATACTTTATCTCGAGAATAATAAATCCTTAAGTTCATCAATAAATTATGTACGAAAGCTTCAATTGTATTAAAATTTCTTATTTTTATACTAAAAATAAATAAATCAAAACTCCATATATATTTCTCGACATGATTTGCAAATTCAAAATGGAGGATTCAATATGGCGGTCGAATTTTTAACAATTGAACGAATTTGTATGAATCTTAATATATTGGGGTTTTTGGGGTCGCTAATTTCAAATTTGAAGTCAGATTTGAAAAATTCAAAATTGTGGATTCAATATGGTGGATGAATTCTTAAAAATGAATTGAATTTGCATGAATCTTGGTATGTTGGGGTTTTTGGGGTCACTGATTTCAAATTTTAAGTCACTATTGGAAAACTCAAAATGGCGAATCCAATATGGCGGACGAGTTTTTAAAAATTGACTGAATTTGCATGAATCTTGGTATATTGGGGTTTTTGGGGTCGCTGATTTCAAATTTCAAGTCAGATTTGGAAAATTCAAAATGGAGGATACAATATGGCGGTCCATTTAAGATTTCAAATCAGTAAACCCGAAAATTTCTGAGTAACAAGATACAGGTAAATTTTAACAATATTTGAAAATGCAACCCTCACATTAGATTCGAAATTATTAAATTTGAAATATAAATAACAAATTTGTACTCAGCGACCCCAAAAACGCCAGAGTAAAAAATTTCATGCACATTTAGTAATTTTTTAGAAATTTGATCACCATATTGGATCCGCCAATTTAAATATTTCAAATCTGACTAAAAAATTTGTCCGCCATATTCGATTCGCCATTTTGAATTTTTAATATCTGACTTCGAATTTGAAATTAGCGACTCCAAAAACCCTAATATACTAAGATTAATACACTGAGAGAAACGGATATTGAAACTTACCATCCTGGATATTAAAAAATAATTATTTTAATATCTGGATATTAAGTTTGAATATCTAAATACTATGTTTTAATATATGGATGTTAAATTTGAATATCTATTAATTCCATTTTTCTCAGTGTACAAATTCGTTAAATTTTTAAAAGTTCGACCGCCTTATTGAATCCGCCATTTTGAATTTTTTAAATCTGACTTCGAATTTAAAATTAGCGACCCCAAAAACCCCAATATATTAAGATTCATACAAATTCGTTCAATTTTTAAAAATTCGACCGCCATATTGGATCCGCCATTTTGAATTTTGATAATCTGACTTCGAAATTGGAATCAGCGACCCCAAAAACCCCAGTATACCAAGTTTCATAAAATTTGGATTATTTGATTCTGAAATTCATGAGATTTTTCTTCTTTTTAGTTATTCGTGTCTCCTGTGAAATTTGATTTTTTAATTTTTTTTTATCTTTCGGTACACTTTTCTCTTGAACTACTAAACAGATTTACAAGTTTTTTTTTTTAATTTGTTCAGGAAGGTTTCAAGATTACGAATAAGAAGTTTAACATCATTTTGAGTTATATATAAACGGAGATGTGAGTCATTTAATCAGAAAAATTGGGAGTGTTATTTACATTTTGGTATAAATGTTTATAAAAAAGTATCTATGTAAGATAACGTCTTATTGCTTCTTATTCATACAATTGATTATACGTGTAATCGTACAAAACAAGGAAGAACGCAATTGGAGTTATAGTTTTTGAGAAAAGTGTACCGAAAGTTGACTCTTTTTGCATTGTTTTAAGGTGACTTAGGCGTCCCCTTAACTGTCTTAGCTAATATTAAGCTGTGGTGACTAAATAAGTTTCAGCTAAATTTCTTAGCTGACGTAGCTAACTCATTTTTTACCTTGCGGTATTCTTTATTTGAGAATTATTTTTGGCGCCTATTTAAGAATACAATATTCTTCTATTAAGTATATAATATTCTTAAAATAAGAAGCATATTGTTAAATTAAGAATATTTTCTTAAAGAATATACTTCTTATTTTAAGAAAATTATATTCTTAATAGAAGAATATTTTATTCTTAAATAGACGCCAAGAATAATTCTCAAATAAAGAATATCCTGTTTTCTCAGTGTTGAGTTCAGAAACTATTTTTAATATTATAATTTTGCAAAAACTATGCGGTTGATTTTGGAAAAATATTGATAGAAATTAGTAAGAATTGTGAAGGAATTCTTAAAAGTGAAAATTGGATATTTTTGAAAAAAATTACCAAACCTCTTTTAAGTTATTAAAAGAAAATTTTAATCATCAATGTTAACTCTTAATGAATATATAATATGAAGTTAGAAATTTCGATTTAAAAAGCGTTAAATAACCTTTATTTTATTAAATATTTAATATTTTATGCACTCCTAGGTTTAAACTTTTATGTACAGAAAATAGTTTACAAAAATATTTAACAAAATGTTTAAGATAACGGTAGCATTAAATAAATCAGAAAGTTAGTTTCACTGCGAATAAAACTTTTGTTCTTATAACAATTCGAATTAACAAAAGCCTAAGTTTATACATTTTTGCCAGAAAGGTTTCATCTTGCTTGGTTTGAAAATTAAAATTTTAAGATTCAATTTACTCGCTATTTGATAAAAGAAAAAAAATTAAATAAATGTTTAAGGCAATCATTGAACCGATTCCAATTTTCATAACTAAATTTACATCAATATAAATAAAACCTTACCTTCGTCTTTCGATTTAATGGAATTTTCAAAATAATTATTCTAAGCACTAATTTTTATTTAAAAAGGAATTCACTCAGCTTGAAATGAACAAGATGTGACTTTATACTCTCGATATAGCTCTCTTTCGATTCAGAGTTCCCTCGACTTCTTGTGTGCTTGATATATATTTTTAAGTATACTGTCACATTGATAGCTGACGAATATTAATTAATTGTATGATAATAAACTTTCAAGCATCTTGAACTCTGAATCATTCTTTTGTAGGGTAAAATCAGGATAGATATATTTGCAAAATTGTCAAAGAACCCTTGTGTTTTCTCAACTTATTTCTATTTTAATTTTATATACTCATGTAAATAAAATCTTACCTTTGTCTTCAAGAATTAACAACAATTTACAATTATTTATTCTGAGTTCTAATTCTTGTTTTAAAAGAAATTCACTTAGCTTGAAATGAACAATGACTTTATCCTTTCAATGATTTTTTTTATATACACAAAGTTTCGTGTTTTACACATTTTGAACCAATAGATAATAACTTAGTTGCTAACTACACCAATAAAGATAATAAAATTATTATTATCGTCAATTCTGATACCCTTTGCTGTGACCACTGATACAGTTTAATAGTAAAATTTAAGAGTACTTTATATTAGAGGGAAATACCCAGCCAGTTTAAAGACAAGATTTATGCCAGGAATCTAACTTGGCCCAAAGTAGGGCCAAACTAGGCTAGCCATAATCAAGGCCTCATCTTGGTCATATTATTGGCTCAAAACTGGTCATGTGTTTCATTTCGAGATCGAAGAATCCTGCCTATAGGGTCCGGTTACCGCCCTGACAAAGTTTCTAGTGTTTCTAGTGTTTCCGCTAGACGAGACAAGACGAGATTTTCTCTGATCTCGTATCGTCTCGGAAAAGTCTCGTCTAGTCTTGACAGTCTCCATATTTTTTCACAAGTTATAAAACAATCTAATGATTACTATAAATGGGCCCGTATCATTTTGACATAAAGTTTTTCGTAACACATGAACTTACTAGAATTTACTTTCTGTTTTTATATTGTTCAACTTAAGAAAATGTCTTTTTGTGCTCCTACTAAAATCAAAGATTATGAAGTCTTTTAAAAACAAATTTCTTTAATGCAAAATTTGCAATATTTTATAACACAGGCCGTTTAAAAACGAAACTGTTAATACTTTTTCAAAATTCAAAATGGTGGATCCAATATGGCGGAAGATTTTTGAAAAAGCAATTGGATTCGCTTGATATACCAAGTTTAATAAATTTCGCATTTTCGTCCGCCATATCAATATTTTGATCCGCTATTTTGAATTTTAAAATTTTATAATTGGATTCGTAATAAGAGATCCCGAAAACCTCTATATACTAAGTTTCATAAATTTGGGCAAAAATTTCGCAATATCGTCCGCCATATTGGATCCGCCAATTTGAATTTTGAAAAATTATTATTAACAGATTTGTAATCTGCGACCCAAAAAACCCTATGTACCAAGTTTCATTAATTTTAATATAAAAATTAAAGACTGGTCAAACAGATATTAATTTTTTACTTTTTTTTACAATATCCGCCATTTTTTCGCCGCCATATTGTATTTGGTGAATTAACTAATACTTATTTTTAATATTCCAACGCAGATTATACCATTTTGTGCCACTTTATTACACATTAAAAAAATGTTTTCAGTTGTCAATTTTTCTGTACATTTTTTTTCAAAAAGCCGCAATATTGGTTTTGCATATGGATAAAAATGAAACCTGAGCCCGCAATCTTGTAAAACGACCCCAAAAACGTAAAGAAACCCTATTCCCGTACTTAGAAAAATGTTTCTACTTGTAGTGATATTTTAAAGTATAAGGCTACGATTTTTGTGATTTCGCAGATGTCTTAATAATCAAACATTTATAACTTCTTTTAAAATCACTGTAAATTAATTTTTATAACAGGGTTTTAAATCTGTCAGTGCGTACTATTTGAAACTAATATAGAAAATTAAAGAAAAAATGCCGGTCTTCCAGAAAAAATTCATAAAAATGTCGAAAATAGCCATTTTTGGGCCATTTGACCCAGAATCATTTTAAAATTGTTTGAATTTAATTTTATTAATTCATAGTAAAGAATGACTAAAATATTTAGTAGGCAAAAATCTACTAACTTATTTAGTGGTTTAACATAACCTCAAAAATACTTTCTCTAATTGAGTTAGTAATTTTTTACCAAATGATTTTAAGAGAGTATTTATTGTAACTATTTATCCGTGAAGGAAATAAAATTTATAAGAAATTAAATAATAATTTGTATTTAAGGATGAGTCAAACAAACACTCGGAAGAAACGTTAGTCCGAATCTATTTCTTGTATGTTTAAATAATAAAACAATTAAAACTTTAACTGCATTTTGCTTTGTTTATAGAAATATTTTATTTATGGAAATTGATTGTTTATGAATCTTGTTAATAAGAAAAAATTTAGGGAGAATAACCTGAAATTTGACAATCATTTTCTATGAATAGAAAATTGTAATTTTTAATATTTTTATTTAAACTAATTTAAAATGTAAAAATTTTTAGTTCCTATAAGTTTTTTATTTCGACTTTTATTTTACCAGATAAAAAATAA
This sequence comes from Ganaspis brasiliensis, assembly GCA_037103525.1. NCBI lineage: Eukaryota > Metazoa > Arthropoda > Insecta > Hymenoptera > Figitidae > Ganaspis > Ganaspis brasiliensis. The sequence continues at coordinate 380,456 of JAZKLR010000016.1, forward strand.
AAAATAAAATTATTAACGCTATGCTATTAAATTAATTATATTTTATTAATCAACCTACGATATCTCGTGAACGCTCAAACTAAAAAAGTTCAAATTTTACTTACCTTTGTAAAACATTACTAAATCTATCTGAATCATCAAAATAGTGAAAAAATGTTGACTTGTTATGTTTTTTTAATAAAAACTAACTTACGTCTGTCTCAAACTTTGAAGAAAGAAAGTCAGTGATGAAGTTTTAATTTTTCAAAACTTTTTGATATAAAATTGTTTAACAAAACATAATAGAGTGTCACTCAAATTTTCATTTAGTTTTCTTGTAAATTGTTGCTTTAACAACAAATTGTTTAACGACACAACCAGTGCGCTGAGTGTGTTCCTTGAACTTATTCGAGAAAGCGAGAGTTGCTATGGGTATTTTGGGAAACATAAACAAACATACAATTTGTTTATCGAAATATTTCATGATATTAATTATAATTGCAATAAACAATACCAGGGGCGGCTTTAGGCAAAGTGTTCGGGAGGGGCGATATATGGGATAGAAAGAGATAGCACTATAGTGCTATCTCTCTCTCTCTTATACAAATATAAGATTCTCGGGGGGGGGGGGGGGTCGCCCCATTCGTCCCCCCGTAAAACCGCCAATGAACAAAACAACATTTTATTGAATTATATTCAGATATATATTTTTTAATACTGACAAACATTTAATTTTAAATATTTCTTGTTCGAATTTAGTTATTTATTTTAGACTTAGCTGTTAAGAACCGCAAAAATAAATATATAAATATATAATGTAATCCCAAAAAGATATACATATTTTAAACTTCAATGTTTATCAGTATTAAAAAAATGTATATCTGAATATGGTTCATTAAAATGTTCTTTTGTTTATTGTTGTAATTAATATCATTAAATAATATTTGGTTAAAAAAATTGTATGTTTGGTTATTTTGTCCAAAATACCCATAGTAACTCTCACTTTCTCGAATAAGTTCAAGGAACACACTCAGCGCACTGGTTGTGTCGTTAAACAATTTGTTGTCAAAACAACAATTTACAAGAAAACTAAATGAAAATTTGAGTGACACTCTATTATGTTTTGTTAAACAATTTTATAACAGAAAGTTTTGAAAAATTAAAACTTCATCACTGACTTTCTTTCTTCAAAGTTTGAGACAGACGTAATTTAGTTTTTATTAAAAAAAACATAACAAGTCAACATTTTTTCACTATTTTGATGATTAAGATAGATTTAGTAATGTTTTTTACAAAGGTAAGTAAAATTTGAACTTTTTTAGTTTGAGCGTTCACGAGATATCGTAGGTTAATTAATAAAATATAATTAATTTAATAGCATAGCGTTAAAAATTTTATTTTTTATTTTTTATCTGGTAAAATAAGAGTCCAGATAAAAAACTTGTAAGAACTAAAAATATTCACATGGGCTACCTTTATAGGTCTTTATATTTATTTTTAATTATTTTTAATTTTTGATATTGAGATACTTCGCAGTCAGTTTATCTCGTCAAAAAAGAGACAGAAAATGCTTTCGAGCGCTAAGGCGGTTGTTGCATCCAGACCCTCAATTGTTTAATCTTTAATCAAAACGCAATCAAAGTTTAAACTGCTTTATTATTTAGGGGAATGTCTTAATGCGCGGGCCACTTTTAGATAGAAATAAAAATGTGTTTGCAACTATGTTAAAGAAATTAATGTAGTCCGTTAGTTAGCTGACACCTTTAGCTTAAATATAAGTAAATGTGAAGTTGGACTCACTTTTCTTCCGATTGTTTGACTGATTCTCTTCTTTTACAAAATCTTAAGTATTATTTATTTTTATAATAGATAGTCAGTATAGACTCGTGATTTTTGGTCTTGTCTCGGTTTTGTCACTGAGTTGGTCTCGAATGAACGTGATCAGATAAATGCTTTTGTGTTTTGACATCGGTAGTCTCGTCTCATCTTGAAAAGTCTCGAGTCTTGCGACAATAGACAGTTTTTGGAATGTTAGAATTATAATTAGATGATGATTTTAAAGAATTGTTTTTTGTGTTCTGTAAATGACATCTAATTCAAATTTACACAGAGAATGTCTTTACTATAAATAAAATCTTATACCTTTTTGTTCTAATCTAAATTTTTTTAACACTTTTTATTCTTAAGACTAATATATGTAATTAAATGTAATGAAATTGATTCTTTACTTTAAATTGTTAACTTTCAAATAAGAGGCAAAATAGACGAGATTGCCATACTTATTGGCCTTGTAACTGTCAATAAAGATAATAGAATTACCACTCTCTTAAATTTAGACATTGTCATTGACTTTATTGGAAAAATAAAAGACTTACAAATTTCATATTTTTAGATAAATTAAATACTTTTTAACACACCTTCTAAGATTTGGCAATTTTTGATAAACGATAATGTATTGGATATAGGTAAAGAGGCTGGGTTTATGAAGAAAAGGAGTTTAATTTTGAACTGAATTTTAATTTAATTGAAATTTAAGAGAAAATTTAATTTATTTTTAAAATATATATTAATTATATTAATGTGTTAGGAGAAACACTAAGCCATGGAATTTCCCATTGTTTCCCTGTGGGAAAATAGTATATTGTGCAACTAGGGATGAAAGTGAGTGATTTCGCGAGTGTGAGTTTGTAGCACGAGCCGAAGGCGAGGGATGCAAACACACGAGTCGATAATCACTTTTCTCCCGTGTTGCACATACTATTTTTTCTAACACACGTATACCGAAAGTATACGTCATATTAATGACGTCACAGGAAGGGAATGTACATTCCCTCCCGGTCAATGACGTCATGGGGAAGAAATATAACATTCCCTCCCTGTCGCCGGGAAAGACTCACTTTCTGACCTCTTCACAGGTAAGAAAGATTGTACTTTCGGTGCATGTGTTAGAAAAAAGTAATTTTTCATTATACATAAAATCGTCAAAAATCACTCGAATCAGTAATCCACCGGGACAGTTCTTGAAAACAGTTAAAAAAATAGTAGGGGAGAGGGTCCCAAGTTGGACACCCTTTCGTCTTATAGCTGTAGAATCCAAATAAAATAAAATATATTAAAATGTTTTATACCGGATGAAAGTACAATTTATAAGGTAACTTATGGCCACAAAGATAAAATTTTATTTTGAACATAAACATTTTTTAATGCGTTTTTTCTAATAGTTAAAATTTTCGGTCTAAAAAAAAGTGGCCCCAAGATGGACACCTTCTTAAAAGTCTCTGAAAATTGTAGTAAATAAAAAATTAACATCGTGTAACAATTCTTAAAATAATTTTAATCATTTTACGGAATTTATCAGGAAATAACATTTCTTAAAACTTCAATCTAATAGCTTAACAGTAAAAAGTAATAAAATAACGAAAAATATCGATATATCAAATTCTCTAACGATAACATCACATTTATGGTGGAAAATAAAAAATTTTAATAAATTAACTCAAAAAATTAATAAAAAAAGGGTAAAATCCAAAATATGCAAATAAATACATTGAGATTTGAGGCATGTCCATCTTAGGGTCCATGATACCATTTTTTAATCCCCAGTAAAAATATATATACGAACACTGAACTAGTAAAATCATTTTAGGATATTATTATACGATAAATAAAGAATATTTTAACGTTAAGTACTCATTCTAAATCATAAATTTAAGTAACTTTACCAACTTAAGAAAAAACTGTTACAAAACTTTTTTAGACCCAAAATTACGTGGCATATGTGTAGAAGAAAAACCAACTGGTTTTTTTTCTTCAAATGTGCATCAAAATCTTCGTCTAGACAAATAACAAAAATGACAAAAAGCATAAAGCGCTGCCATCTTAAACAAAAATTTTATACGAAATGTCCATCTTGGGGCCCTGTCCATCTTGGGGCCCACTCCCCTACTTCATAATTTATTTAAAAATTTGTTAAAATAAATTATTTTTGTGCATTTTTAAAAAACCACCATAAATGCAAAAGCATGAAAACAACATTTAAAATCACTTATTATTAATTTATTTCAGGTTATTCAATACAGTACTTGTAATTTGTCAAATAATTATCAGTATTTACTAATATTTAAATGTGTTTTTCTTTTATTTAATCAATTTGTTATTAGGGTAAGTCCGGGGGAGATCTCTAAATTTCTTAGAGTGAAACCTCACTCTTAAAGAGTGAGATTTCACTCCAGGCAAGAGTGAAAATTGAGCCACTCCATATGGAGTGAATGTTCACTCATTGAAAGAGCGAATTTATTCACTCTATAGATAGAGTGACGAGTTCACTCTAATTAGAGTGAATTTTTCAGCTGATTTAAAATGGCGGCTCATTCCTCTTAGATCAAATTTCCCACTCCAATTTTAGATTGGGTAAATTAAAGCTTTTGGAAATTTGCATAACATAACTTTAAAGGAATAATATCTTATTTTTGAAAAATAAAAATAATAAATAAAAATAAATATTGAATCTCTTGAATAACTTTCTGTCAGTACTGTGGTATTTTCGTATTTATTTAGTCTCAAGGATATTTGTTATTTATATTATTTTATAACATTTTATTATATTATATTTACAAATAAAACATACAACTTAATACTAACGCTAAACTTATATAATTAAAATATTTGACGCTGAGGGGTCTCGAACGTGCGACCCCCAGGCCTAAAGCCCAACGCTCTAACCACTATGCTATACGCTCGTTGGTACAAAACTTACGAACTGCCGTTATAAGTTATACGTGCTTACGTTCACTCAAAACAGAGTGAAAGTTTCACTCTAAGTCTTGGAGTGAATATTCACTCCAACCACTGGAGTGAATTTCTGCACTCTTTCCATTAGAGTGAGCGATTTCACTCTTTTAGAGTGAACTTTCACTCTATCTGGAGTGAATGTACATCTAACTCCTAAATTAGAGTGAAATATTCACTCTAAGAAATTTAGAGAGTATAAAGGTCCATAAACATAAAAAAAACAACATTTATATATTGATGTTTATTGTTAATTAAACATTGACTATTTAACTTTAAAACAACCATAAATTATATAAAATATTTTAATTATAACAATCATAAAATTAATGTTTTGTAAAAAGTGACATTCAGGGAGAGATGGCCAATCGTAGTGTGAGATGGCCATAGGTGTAAGGGAGAGTTATGGCCACACCTATTATTTAAGTAAATAAATATAATTAATATATCATTTTGAGTTTATTACATGAAAGAATAAACAAAACACAAAAATAAGTCTTATCTTAAAGAATATCACCACAATAAATAGATATTTAAACAAGTTGAAATTTTTCAGTACTGGAGTAATAGACAAAATAAAAAGGAAGTATTATATTTAATTTTTTATTATCTTTCGCCAAAATTTTGCTTTTCTTTATGTTTAAATGCAAAACGAAGAAATTTAGTTTAGAATAAGTGACCTTTTGAGTCAATTTCTGTAAAAATATTTGAATTGGCCATCTATCCCTTATGACATCCCCCCAGATTTCCCCTAATATTTAAATAAATAAAAATTTTTCATGTATAATTCTGACGTTATTACAAAGCTTGCCTCATGTATAGTTCCAAAAAATACGAAAATAAGCATTATTCTAAAAAAAAAGAACACTTTAACAATCAGTAAAGTCAACCCATTGATGTTTTCGAGCACCCGTGAGGAAAATTGAACATGGCCCAGACCTGGCCCTGACAAGTTTTCCTGAGACTAGTTTTGTCAAAACCAGTAGACCAGTAGTGTAACGTTTTTTCCATAGAATCAACAAATTTTCCTGAACTGGGCTAGACTTGGCCCAGACTAGTTTGACTAATTTTATTTCTGGCTACACCAGGCTTGGCCCAAATTAGAAATCTAATGTTTTTTTCCTGAAAATTGCCTAAATTTTCTAGAATTTGTTATGTTATGAAAATAAAAACATTTTTAAGTTTTTTGGATAACCCTTAGAATCGGATCGACTTTAAGTACAAAAAAGTCGTTTTCTGATAAACATTAATTAATAATTTTGTAAATTAATGTTTCCTATTAGATATTAAATAAACATAAAGTTTTTACGATGTTGAACTAAAAAAATGCAATTTTTATTTTCTTAAAAATTATTTAAGACCGATTAACATAAATCATTCTAATTCAGATGACCCATTATAACTTTTGAGTTAAAATCATTAAAAACTTTTGAAGACTTAATTAAAATTTTTATTTAGATTACTTCATCCTACGGAAAATTCGACATTTCTTTTCAAATAACTTTATATTCAAAATTATTTTTTCTACATACATATTTCAAAAAGATTGTTTTTACTATATGTCCAGTCCTCGTAGATAAAGTATTTAAATTATGATAATCCTAAAAACTGAATCATTTTGTTTTATCTTGTTGTATTTCTGGGAAAACTATATTTATCTTAAAAAAGTTAAATTAGTATTTTTAAACACTTTTAAAAAAGATTTTCTTAAAAGAAAATTATTTCTGGCCTACCTTATCAGGGCCAAAGCTGGTCCAGACTAGGCCTTCCAGATCCGATCATTCCAAGGGTTTCCGAATGTTTATTTTGGCAAATCTGATCAGGGCCAGAGCTGGGCCAAATTCGGCCTTCCATATCAGGTCAATCCAAAGGTTTCCAAATTTCTATTCTAGCTATCCAGATCAGGGCCAGATCTGGACCAGATTCGGTCTTCCAGATCAGATAGTTCCAGATCAGGCCCACTTCTGGATTCAGGCTTGCCAGAAATTTTTTCCTCACGGGCACTAGTCAAAAAAATACACCAGGATTTCAAGTACTTTTTCATTTTTCATTTTCAAGTTTTTGTTGTTGTTTGCTTTCACGCACACAAATGAAGCAAAATAACCAATAATAACTGATATTTAATAACAAATTCAGTAAAATATTTGAATTGGCCATCTCTCCCGTATGGCCATCTCCCCCGGACTTACCCGAATCGAAATTTTGAAGCTACTTTGAAGCTCATGAGGAACTTTAGCTTCTACTTAACGACTTCTTAATTTTTAGCCTCTTCTTTACTTCTAATAATAATATTTCCTTCTACTTTACGTCTATACACATATTTCAATTTTCCAATCATTAAAATTAGCAGCTCTTTTACAGCTCCACATTCCCAGTTATAAAGAAATGAAAATTTTGATTCTACTTTAAACCTGCAAGTGAAACTCAGTCATTTTTTTCATTGAAATATACTTTTTTATTTAACATATAAGAAAAACGGGAGTTAAACTAACTTTTTCTTCAATTATTGTTCCTCTGATTAGCCCTTAAGAGGAAAAAATTTTAATCTATAACCAAAACCCAATAATTTGTAAAATTAGGGAAAATGTGTATCTTTCTAGATGCACTTGTAAAAAAATAACAGTTATTAACAATAATTTGTTTAAACAATTTTGAGTGGTAATTGTTGTTAATTTTGATAAATATCTTATTTTTTCAATATAAAAAGTAAACAAATTAAAAAACTACTACTTGGTAGGTGTTTTTAAATGTTATAAATTAACAATAATAAATTGTTTTAAAATATAAAAATAATAATTTATGGTCAATAATTTTTATTTTTCTAACCAGAGCCCAGTAATTTATTTGTAAAATTAGGAAAAATTTGTATCTTCCTAGGTGTATTTGTAAAGAATTAGTAATTACTAGCAATAATTTGTTTAAAAAATTAAAATTGATGAAAATAAAATTAAAAAAATGTATATAAAAAGTCCAGAAAAGAAAATTAAAAATCCTTCAGAAAAAAAAAGTTTGGGCAAATTAAACCAAAAACATTTTTATAATATTACACTGAAAGCAAGTCCAACAATAAATTTAGAAAAATAAAGAAAATCTAAAAATTCTATAAAAGAATAAGTACTAAGTTTGCAAAAAACCTCGCAAAAACTATTCAAGATTTAAAAACAAATTAAATAGGTGCATTAATAAAAAAATAAGCGTATTTATTTTTAAAAATATGAAAAAACTTATGAAACTCAACGAAATAATAATAAATAATAATTATTATTTATAATTTATAATTTATTTATCAATAAAATAAAATTACAAATACAACAACAAAAAATATCATTAGTAAAAGGAGAAAAAATCTTTAAATTTTGTAAAAATAAGAAATTATAAGATAAAATTTAAACAGTTTCGAAAAAGAAACTGAATTAGAAACTAAAGAAGAATTACAAATATTGTAAGACTTAAAAAAAGGATTATTGTGAATATGAAAAATAATTAATATTATTTAATTATTTTGCCTTAACTAATGTGTCTTTAAATTTGAATTAATTGACATTTAAAAGTTTGAAAAAATTGGAATATGAGTTTATTGATGTTTGGAATTTATTTAAATTATAATGACCTAAAGAAATAAAATTTGATATTATTTTTTGCTATCTTCATACCAAAAATTTGTAAATCGTAGGTATTTTGATTATCTATATTAGCCCAATTATTTAAATTTTATAAAGATTAAAATATTAAAATTGAAATTTTTAAGATTTATCCACAAATTTGTGGTTTTTTTTATGGTTTGTGATTTTTTACATGCAGTATTAGACATCCGGAGAATTGTAAAGTTTTTTTTTTATTTCAATCATGATTTTAATGCAAATGCTTCAATGATTTAAATCAATATCAGCCTGTAACTTGACAATAATGAATTGTTTAAACAAATGAAAAATACATAAAAATCTCCGTAAACATTCAGAAATTGGCGATATGTAACAATTTTGTTGAAAAGTCCTAAAAAAACTATTCGTAATTTGTATCATAAGGACACTGAGAAAATTAAATATTAAGTTCATAAGCGTCGATAGCGTAGTGGTTAGTGCGTTAGATTATAAGTGCGTAGGTCGTTATGTCGTGGGTTCGAATCCCCACTTGCGTTATAATAATTTATTTAGTAAGTTTAGACTATTTCCAGCTTGTGTGTATTAAGTGTGACGAATTCTAAAAGCGCATGAATTTTGAATATTTATTTTATATTTTTTTTTATAATTTCATTCATATTAATTTCAGTTTTATTCGCAAAAACAGATTCTTTCTTTGTTTAGACTTTAGAAGATCAATAAAAAGGGGGTTTTGAGCGTTAAAAGAGGCCTTAATATAGTTGAATATTAGCTTCTACTTTAACGCTCTCATCGCGGAAACAGGAAATTTCTTCCAATAATAGCACCAAAGTAGAAGCTAAATTGTATTGAATTTGCTTCTACTTTAAACCTCTATTTCCTAAAAATTTTGGACTATGTAGCGTTAAAGTAGCCTCAAAATTTCGACTCGGGTACCCTACTATATTTTATAACACTAAATTATCAAAATAACCCTGGAAAGTTGTAGTTATTTCTGAACTTTTCAACTTTTAATTTTCATATAATAACAAAATTCTATCTTAAATTAATCACAAAAATCATTACTCATTGTTTAAGTAATTTGTTCAAATAATGTTATGTTGTAAATTAACTGCACTGAGAGTGCAATTATTATTTTTATAAATAATTTTCTTAAAATCAATTACAAATATTTTCTTAAAATTAGCTTAAGATAATACCGACTTTTTTGAAATTTGAAATTTCAGGCCATCTGTAATGGAAAAAAAAATTTTGCTTCTGGTGAAGTAACTACCTATTTCAGGGCCTTTCAACCTAGCGAAAATGTGCAAATCGGTGCAAATAGTGGTGGCTAAACAGCCTGTGCGGGGAAGTAGGGTGAATAGGTTGAAAGACCCTGACCTATTTATATTAGGGTGGTCCAAAAATGTACAGTTAAAAAAAATTTATGAAATGTTTAGCTGCTACCCCCCAAAAAGTTTCCAAATCGAAAAAAAATACACGCAGAAAAATCGAGAATTCAAGAATTATATTGAAGCCTAAATTATAATTGCAGTAAATAGTTGATTAACTATACTCAGTACTGTTATACTAGAATGATTCCTGTTATACTGGACTGAGTCCTAGCAGTGGAGCAATTCATTTCCATCACAACGTTCCCGAAATCATACATGTGCGGACTAGGAGTGAGTCCCAAACTTTTCACCTTTGAGCGCAAGTGGTATATAATTCAGTGCTTTTTAACTGTAATGAGTTCCAAATATACAGCACTGTTTTGCTGTAATTCGGAGCCAGTATCATTTTGACACATGACTTAATTTTAGATTGTTATATTGTACAGAATGGAAATGTTATTTTGTACAACTGCTAAATGTTATTTTGTACAGTTTTGAAAAATGAATTTGTTATTTTGTACAATTTTTTAAAAAAGCAATAAAACATTGGAAGTACAATATTTTAGCTTTTTTAAAGAATTGTACAAAATAACAAATTCATTTTTCAAAATTGTACAAAATATCATTTAGCAGTTGTACAAAATAACATTTCCATTCTGTACAATATAACAATCTAAAATTAAGTCATGTGTCAAAATGATACTGGCTCGTAATTCGTAATGGAAATAAATTGCTACGCTAATAGGACTCAGTACCGTTTTTTTAAACTCGATTTTTCTCCGTGTACCCCTATTTTTTTTTTTGAAATCGGACAATATTTATGGGTGGCTCAAACCCCTTAAAATTTCCCATTGATTTTACATGGGAAAAACGCACTTTTTCGTAAATTCGCTACCAAATCCTCAAAAATCACTCAAAACTTACTATCAAGGAATCACGCCTTAAAAAGCCCACAAGCAACAATATTCCATAATTTATTTAATAATTTATTAATATTAACTATTTTTATAGGGTTATAAACAACCCCCATAAATGCAAAAAAAAGATAATTTTGTTTAAATTACAAATTAATAGTTTCTTTAAGACTTTTCAACAAAATTGTTACATATCGTCAATTAACGAATGTTTATAAATATTTTTATGTAATTTCCATTTGTTTAAACAATTTATTGTTGTTAATTTACAGCTATTATTCAAATGAACCTAGCGAGTTGTAGTTTTTTCTGACTTAACAATTTTTTACAGTTAAAATTAAAAAAAGTATTTAGTAAAATTAACCACGACAACAATTTGCAATCGTTTAAACAAATTATTGTTAATAATTATTAATTCTTTACAAACGCACCTAGAAAGAATAATCTATTATTCGTTATTTTTAACTATTGTTCGAATTAACCTAGAGAATTGTAGTTTTTTTTTATTTAACAATTTTTTACATTTAAAATTAAAAGTAGTATTCAGAAAAAGTAACCACAAAAACAATTTAAAATTTGTTAAACAAATTATTGTTAATAATTAATAAATTATTAATTCTTTACAAATGCACCTAGAAAGACACAAATTTTTCCTAATTTTACAAATTAATAGGCTCTGGATAGAATAATACAAATTAATCACTACAATTTATTATTTTTAATTCGTTTAAACAATCTATTATTGTTAATTTTTAACCAATGTTCACATTAACCTAGAGAACTGTAGTTTTCTCTAACTTAACTATTTTTTAAATGCAAAATTAAAAAATGTATTCTGTAAAATTTACGACAACAAGCATGTGCAATTGTTTAAACAAATTATTGTTAATAATTATTCATTATTTACAAATTAATGCACCTAGAATTACAAATATTTACTAAAAATACTAATGCTTTCTAATTATGATATGGAGGAGAAATTATCGATTTCTCAGTGAAATCTATGTATTGGTATTTTGTCAAATTATAACAATTAAAGTGAATAATCTGAAATAAATTAATAATAAGTTTCAGAATTTTTTTTTTGATAATTAAAATTATAAATGAAAAACTTACTCTCTAAAACTGAATCAGTGAAATTTTCACTGATTTGGAATCAGTGAACAACTTATCTTTGCTGAATCAGTGAAAATGACTGATCTTTAGTGAATTTCACTGATTCAGCAACGAAAAGTTGTTCACTGATTTCAAATCAGTGAAAATTTCACTGATTCAGTTTTAGAGAGTACTTGATCTTTTTTTAATCCTTGTTCTGACTCGGAATAATAATGATGTTACAATAAAATTTTGACATATTATGATTAAGTTAATGTTCAAAGATTAAATAATAAAGAAGAAACACATGAAGTTGTTGTTATTCATTTTGTTTGCATTTAATGTAATTTTTAAAATTGCATAAAAAATAAGTAGGAGAGACCGGGGCTAGTTGGGTCAGGGGTAGATTGGGTCATTGCGGTTTACTCAAATGTTATTAGTCGAATTAATTCCTCTCTACACAAAAATTATTTCACATAGTGAGATGCAAGTTTGTGCCAAGTTTCATTATTATATCATCATTTATGTGGAGAAAATGTAAGAAAAACTAATTTTGATACTCCAAAGCAAATGTCTACCCACTTGGTTTTTTTGTCATATCTTCCTGAGTAATAGTTTGAGAAAAAGTTTAATTATCAAATTTTGCTCTTTGAATAGTTCCTTTTAAAGGACAATGAAGAGATTTTAATTTATATTTGCAGTATCGATAGAAAAAAATCAAATATTTGAAAAACACAGGGGTCGTTTTGACCGGGGTTAGTTGGGTCGCCCAAATGCATGAGGATTCTACTATATACTTATACTACATAAATAAACTACATTGATTTAATTAAATTTCACTATCAGTAGTTTATTTCAGTCAATTGCCACTAATGATAATACTTTTTAACAATTAGGAATTAAAAAATACGTTTTTCAATATGAGCAATTTTTTTATTTTATAATCTTATACTTTCACTGCTCCAATTTAAATATATTTATTTTGCAATTCCTTTTATTACAAAAAAACCCTAAAAACTAAGTTTATTATATAAAGTAATGTTTTAACATTTAAACAGTATAACATTTTAATTATGACCAAATATGGATTTCTCCATAAACAATGTTAAAAAAAAAAAAAAAAAAAACTAAAAGTAATAACGGGACTTTTTCTTTTTTTAATGAAAGCTGAAATATCAGGGCAGGTTTTCCGTACCATAAGGTTTTCATAAATTGGACATTAACGAAGTTAAACAACGAAGAGTGAAAAATGGCCCAACCAGCCACGGTCTCCCCTAATTTCAACAAATTGTTAAATAAATTATGGAATAACTTTTTCTAAACAGTTTCCAAGAACTGGGCCAGTGGATTCCTGATTTAAGTAATTTTTAACGATTTTATAGCAAATTTACGAAAAGTACGCTTTCCCATGGGGCATAACAATGGGGAATTTCAAGGTAAAAATTGCATTTCTCTACGCAGACAAAACTGTGGAAGTGAGACAAAGGAGAAACTTATTTCATGCCAGTCGCTGTCGTACCCTTTTGTCCCTTTTCTATTTTCTATTCACCCACATCCCCTCTACTTTCCCTACTCACTCCACTTCTTTCCGTACTCGCTGTCTCTGTCTCACGCGTAATGCGCTTTCTCTCGTCTCGCTTCAGGCCCTTTAATTTCTTTTCATACCTCCTCACCCTATTCTGCTTTCCTATTTTTGAGTTCGTTAAATGCATATATTTAACATATAAGAATTGTCAAGTTAATACCGTATCCCTGATGTACTCCTGATCATTGTTTTCTTTTTTCTATTTTTTCTATTATTATTTTATGGCAAGCTATGCTGTAATAATTAATATTAGATATTTAATTTGTGACACGCAATATTCTTCTGGCAAAGGAGTTTTTCTGTCTTAGACAGGACCCGAAGTATCCTTCCCCCTCCTAAGCAAGCTTCCTATTCCTACTTCCACTTTGTCCACCGACCAGCAAAGACCCTGATCCACCTACCTTCTGAACCTTCTTACTCTCCGGATATTTTTCACGTGTTAATTTTTAGTTTATTCATTAAGAATACTTCTTAAAAAACCTTATTTTGCGTAAATTTGTTTCTCAAGTGAACCCTTTTGATTATAAGTTCTTATTTTAATTTTTAGTACCTTAGTTTGTCGCTACGAGCGCTATTATATAAATTAGTAGTAAAGACTGGGTTTCTCGCATCCATGTTTGAATTTTTAGTGTATTTAAGCTTGGATGTCGGGTCACCCAGTCAGTAGATCTCTAACTTGCGCTCGATACCTGCTGGGATCATCTTTGAAATCAACTTTGCACATAACGAGTTTCATCACTAGTTTTTCGCACCTGCTGAACCATGGTAAGTATTCATCAACAATACAATCCTACATTCCTACTGTTACGGGAGAGTCTCTCTTCTGATCGGAGGAACTAACGTCCATAAACTACGTAGCCCCATTTTTTGGAAAATTTAACCCTCCCCCCGCGTAGACGCTGTTACATGTATTAGCGCCATTTTTTCCTCTTATCGTAGACAATAGCTTGATCCCCCCTCCCCCTTAAAGTGCTACGTAGTTTATGGACGACCCCCAAATGGCATCATCCTACTAGAGATGTTTGATACTAAAAAAAGTATCTGTTCTTGGATAGATTCAGTATCGAATAGATCTTTTGATTTAAGTTCTTCTATCTTGTTCCAGTTCATGCAACATTAAACATACTTTAAAAAAATAATTATAAATATATTATTATATATTATTAATATAAATCAGAGGGTTGTTAAATTCCACCGAGGGATCTATAAATCTTAAAATCTAAAAGAATTCCCCGGTACTTCGTAGAATTTCACAATCAACTAATATATTTAATATAAAATTTATAATTATGTTATTAATATTTAATAATAGTAGATAAATAATCATTAATTTATATTAATAATATATAATAATATATTTATAAGCCCCACAAAAAAAATAAAGTTCCCTGATCTGGATATGAGACCCATATTTTCCTACGTATTTTGATGCGCTAAATCCGAATCCGTCAACAGAATTGCACATGACGTTTTATTTCTAACTTCAAAATCAATAAAACGGCTTTTTTTGTTCTTTAGAATCTGTACCCAATTTAAGGTTAATACCTCCCTATTCACTGTTGACGCGTTTTTAACATTTGAGCAATTTCAAATGAGATTGAGGGGTCACCTCAGCGATTTTATCCATTTTACGTTTTCTGAATAGACATTTGGGGTGTACTTAATGATAGAACGTCCAAGGCTGCGTACTGCCGGTAGGACGCGCTTTCACACAGTAAACGTCCTTCCGGAAGGACAATTCATTTTTGTGAAAAAATATTTTAATTTCATATAATCATCATCATCATCATCACCATCATCATTATCATCATAATTCATCATCTTTATCATCAAAGGAATTGAGTTTATTATGACTTTTGTAAATATTGTTATAACTAACGTAATGGCGGCCGGTGGTAAATGGCTCAGGCGCGAGTCCCTCGGAAATCGCTCTATAAAATCAATATGGAAGCAGATAAGTATAAAAATGAATATATGGTTTTTTAGGTAATGAAACAAACTTTCAGATGACGTAAATATCGATTTTTTAAATTTATGTACAAGGGCTAGGTAGTCTTTTTAAAAAAACCAAAACGTCCTGCCGGCAGTACCGCGCGTCGTCGTTTTGTGACTAAAATTTATGTGAATTTTTGGAAAATTTAATTTCTTTTAGCTACCAAGCTTCGGGGTTTGAATTTACAAGTTCCATGTTTACATGCGCTGAAAGCTTGATTCATTACCTTTCCAACCATATATACTACTTTTTGTTTATCTAAATCCATGTTAATTTTATAACGCGATTTCGTAAGTACTCGCGGAAGGCTTTTTTGTCCTACCGGAAGGACGTTGGACGTTCTATCATCAAGGATACCAAATATTAATTAAAAATATTAGTAATATTGCAGAATCGTTACTTTTCCGAAAAAATCGCAAAAAACAATAATTTTCAAATAATTTCCTGTCCCTGGCTTCAGGTAATAAACTTTTTTAGGCTCCCCCGACTGATTATTTGTTTTTGAGCTAAAAGAAAGTTATTCCAAAAGGAATTGATGAAAAATTCGAAAAAATAACGATTCTGCAATATTACCAAAATATTTATTATTTTCCGAGTTATTTGCATTAACGAATTAATGCAATTTTTTTTCAATCTGACATACCTATTATATTTTTATTTGTAGAAGAAAGTTGTCAGAATGTTTTTTACTCAAAAAATGTTAAATTAAAAAAAAAAAATTTAATTTGTTTATTTAAAAAATAAATTTAATTTTTAATTTTTAAACCTGTTATCGGGCACCAATCGATCCGAAAAAAACTATGAATATTGTTTAATGTTGAACAAATCGATACACCAATTTTGATGAACACGTTATTTTTCTTTTTTGAATAAAAAATTTTTGAATTTTGTGATACAT
The DNA here is from genome assembly GCA_037103525.1 of Ganaspis brasiliensis. Lineage (NCBI taxonomy): Eukaryota > Metazoa > Arthropoda > Insecta > Hymenoptera > Figitidae > Ganaspis > Ganaspis brasiliensis. The sequence goes on from JAZKLR010000016.1 coordinate 396,680, forward strand.
CGCGCGTGGTCACCTAGTCCTAGCCTGCGCTGCTCATGACTTAGCATGCGGGACTTAAATCTTCCCCCACAACACCGAAAATTTCCTGAAAATTTATTAAAGATTTATTTGCAAACTTCGGAATATTTAGGTGCAAAGCTTAGTGAAAATTGTGTAAAGATTTAAATATCCCGATTAAATAAATGTTTAGCGTAAAAGTTGGCTGAAGATTTAAATTAAATTTTCGTGAAATTTTCGTCGCGAAAGTTTCCTGAACATTTAAATTACATTTTCGTGAAATGTTCGTCGTGAAAGTTGACTGAAGATTTAAATTAAATTTTCGTGAAATGTTTGTCGCAAAAGTTGATTCAACATTTAAATTAAATTTTCGTGAAATTTTCGTACTGAAAGTTGACTGACCATTTAAACTGAGTTTTTGTGAAATGTTTGTCGCAAAAGTGGATTGAACATTTAAGTGAATATTTGCTGAATGTTGATCGGAAAGTTGACCGAATAAAAAAAAGTATATTAAATAGAAGGTTGACAAGTAAATTAAACAGTAATTAAATTAATATAAACACATTTATTGAATAAAATTTTGAAGATTCTGTAACGTTTTACAAATCCTTAATCTAATACAATCTTTTAATTTACAATTTCCTGTGTGTTGCATTTCTTTTGTTTTGTTACTGAAAATTAAAACTAAAATAAATGTTAAATAATAATATTCAATAAATGTGTTTATATTAATTTAATTACTGATTAATTTACTTGTTCCCCTTTTATTTAATATAATTTTTTTTATTCGGTCAACTTTTCGCTCAACATTTAGCAAATATTCACTTAAATGTTTAATTCACTTTTGCGACAAGCATTTCACAAAAATTCAGTTTAAATGGTCAGTCAACGTTCACTACGAAAATTTCACGAAAATTTAATTTAAATGTTGAATCAACTTTGGCGACAAACATTTCACGAAAATTTAAGTTAAATGTCCAGGAAACTTTCGCGACGAAAATTTCACGAAAATTTAATTTAAATCATCAGTCAACTTTTACGCTAAACATTTATTTAATCGGGACATTTAAATCTTTACACAATTTTCACTAAGCTTCGCACCTAAATATTCCGATGTTTGCAAATAAATCTTTAATAAATTTTCAGGAAATTTTCGGTGCTGTGGGGGTTCATGCACCCAGAGAAGTGATATATTTGACTCAAAGATATGTTATTTGTGCCAAATAAAAATATATTTGTCTCACAGCCTAGTAACTTTTTTATTTGAAACAAATAAAAAGTTACTTGGCTGTGAGACAAATATATTATTTCTCTGGGTGTGGTAGACGGGCATTTTGGTTTATCAGTTTTACAATGTTTTCTGTATATAGTGCATTGTTTATTTTCTATAACATTGTTAAAGTACTTAAAAAATAATTTAATAACCAAAAGGGTGATTTATGTCTTAAGAAATATTATGCGGAAGTTTTATCTGATATCTATATTTTTTATAATAATTCACATAGTAGGCATCTTTTACATAATTTAATATTGTTAGATTTTTGAAAAATTAAAATTTTTTGTTTGAAGGAAGGAGAAGAGAGAGCCCCATTCAAGTCCTCTCCTCACTCAGAAAAAAGTTTGTTTGTGACGACTAAACTTCAGTTAAAGAAACAAATTTTGTTTGAAACAACCAAATTTTGGTTAAATCAACAAAACAACAGAAAATTTACTACGTAAAGAAGGGGTTGACAATCTCGTATTTTTTAATACCCTTTTATGTTACTCCAATTTAAGAGGATTGCAACAAACTTTCTTTGTTAAAACCATTTTCACCAATTTCTCTTACATACGTTAATGAAAGAAGCATAAACTTGCTTACAAGAAAGAATCAAACTAATGATAGGTAAGTGATTTTAAACGACAATTAAGAAGGATATTCACATAATGAATCGCCGTAATAAGGCAATTAAAAATTCATTCCTGCATAGACATCATACAAATTAAATTGAGACCTAATATTATTCTAATATAATTTACTTTTAATGAGATAAAACTTTCCCATCATATTTCTTAAGACATAAATCACCCTTTTGTTTATTCAATTATTTTTTAAGTACTTTAATAATGTTATAGGAAATAAATAATGCACTATATACAGAAAACATTGTAAAATTGATAAACCAAAATGCCTGCATACACCGAAAAAAATGAATAGGCGATTTGACTATGCTCCTAATGTTCATTGTTTTTCAGTAATTTTAATCACATTTATATTGAATTTTCACTAACTGTTTATGTTATTGAGGTAAAAAATTTGATTTGACACCAACTTACTTGAAGAAATAGGATATTTAGTTTTATAATTACAAAAATTATTATTAATTTACTGCGTATTTTAATGACATGTAAACTCCGGTTCGTCAAAAAAAATTGAATTGTTTATATTTGAAATAAAATAAAAATAATAGTCATATAAAGTAGGCAAATCTATGCAGTACTCTGCAAAGGTCTTTATATTTTACTAAGTTTTACTGCTAAAATAATTTATTTTCTTTAATTCGTAAACTCCGGTTTCTGTAAACTCCGGTTCATAAAATTCGAAGTGTACGGGAATAGTGTTTTGTTTTCTAAAAAAAGTATCGTTAACCTGAATATTAAACCATAATATTTATTTATTTACACAATTATTTATTTTAATATATTCATTTCCATATATTTGTTCAATATCCTAAGAATATCCGTGGATATCCTATGAAAATCCTTCAAATAAGCAAACATCGTTGGGATATTCGTTTAAGGTAAAAAATTAAACTTTTTAAATACATTTTTTTAACCTTTTAAAGTTTAAACTTGAAATTTTCCATATACGACTAAAGACGTTAAATTAAGCTCAAATTTTTGTAAAATTATGTTTTAAAATAATTTTTTTTCATTTGTACATAAGAAATATTTATGAAAAAATATTTTTGAATTAAAAATTAAATATTGTCAAAAATTACCACTTTGTAGAGAATCACCCATATTTAGTACTTTGTACAGTTATTCTTTGTTAACATGTTTATTAATATCATGACTGAAAAATAATTTTTTTAACATCAAAAGATACAAAATGGTTAAAAATGACACAAAACTGCACTTTTTTAGGTTCCCCGAGTCGAAATTTTGAGGCTACTTTAACGCTACATAGTCCAAAATTTTTAGAAAATAGAGGTTTAAAGTAGAAGCAAATTCAATACAATTTAGCTTCTACTTTGGTGCTATTATTAGAAGAAATTTCCTGTTTTCGCGATGAGAGCGTTAAAGTAGAAGCTAATATTCAACTATATTAAGGCCTCTTTTAACGCTCAAGACCCCATTTTTATTGATCTTCTAAAGTCTAAACAAAGAAAGAATCTGTTTTTGCGAATAAAACTGAAATTAATATGAATGAAATTATAAAAAAAAATATAAAATAAATATTCAAAATTCATGCGCTTTTAGAATTCGTCACACTTAATACACACAAGCTGGAAATAGTCTAAACTTACTAAATAAATTATTATAACGCAAGTGGGGATTCGAACCCACGACATAACGACCTACGCACTTATAATCTAACGCACTAACCACTACGCTACCGACGCTTATGAACTTAATATTTAATTTTCACAGTGTCCTTATGATACAAATTACGAATAGTTTTTTTAGGACTTTTCAACAAAATTGTTACATATCGCCAATTTCTGAATGTTTACGGAGATTTTTATGTATTTTTCATTTGTTTAAACAATTTATTATTGTCAAGTTACAGGCTGATATTGATTTAAATCATTGAAGCATTTGCATTAAAATCATGATTTAAATAAAAAAAAAAACTTTACAATTCTCCGGATGTCTAATACTGCATGTAAAAAATCACAAACCATAAAAAAACCACAAATTTGTGGATAAATCTTTAAAATTTCAATTTTAATATTTTAATCTTTATAAAATTTAAATAATTGGGCTAATATAGATAATCAAAATACCTACGATTTACAAATTTTTGGTATAAAGATAACAAAAAATAATATCAAATTTTTATATCTTTATAGGTCATTATAATTTAAATAAATTCCAAACGTCAATAAACTCATATTCCAATTTTTTCAAACTTTTAAATGTCAATTAATTCAAATTTAAAGACACATTAGTTAATGCAAAATAATTAAATAATATTAATTATTTTTCATATTCACAATAATCCTTTTTTTAAGTCTTACAATATTTGTAATTCTTCTTTAGTTTCTAATTCAGTTTCTTTTTCGAAACTGTTTAAATTTGATCTTATAATTTCTTATTTTTACAAAATTTAAAGATTTTTTCTCCTTTTACTAATGGTATTTTTTTTTGTTGTATTTGTCATTTTATTTTATTAATAAATAAATTATAAATAATAAATAATAATTATTATTTATTATTATTTCGTTGAGTTTAATAAGTTTTTTCATATTTTTAAAAATAAATACGCTTATTTTTTTATTAATGCACCTATTCAATTTGTTTTTAATTGTTGGATAGTTTTTGCGAGGTTTTTTGCAAACTTAGTACTTATTCTTTTATAGAATTTTTAGATTTTCTTTATTTTTCTAAATTTATTGTTGGACTTGCTTTCAGTGTAATATTATAAAAATGTTTTTGGTTTAATTTGCCCAAACTTTTTTTTTCTGAAGGATTTTTACTTTTCTTTTCTGGACTTTTTATATACATTTTTTTAATTATATTTTCATCAATTTTAATTTTTTAAACAAATTATTGCTAGTAATTACTAATTCTTTACAAATACACCTAGGAAGATACAAATTTTTCCTAATTTTACAAATAAATTACTGGGCTCTGGTTAGAAAAATAAAAATTATTGACCATAAATTATTATTTTTATATTTTAAAACAATTTATTATTGTTAATTTATAACATTTAAAAACACCTAGCAAGTAGTAGTTTTTTAATTTGTTTACTTTTTGTATTGAAAAAATAAGATATTTATCAAAATTAACGACAATCACCACTCAAAATTGTTTAAACAAATTATTGTTAATAATTGTTATTTTTTTACAAGTGCATCTAGAAAGATACACATTTTCCCTAATTTTACAAATTATTGGGTTTTGGTTATAGATTAAAATTTTTTCCTCTTAAGGGCTAATCAGAGGAACAATAATAATTGAAGAAAAAGTTAGTTTAACTCCCGTTTTTCTTATATGTTAAATAAAAAAGTATATTTCAATGGAAAAAATGACTGAGTTTCACTTGCAGGTTTAAAGTAGAATAAAAATTTTCATTTCTTTATAACTAGGAATGTGGAGCTTTAAAAGAGCTGCTAATTTTAATGATTGGAAAATTGAAACATGTGTATAGACGTAAAGTAGAAGGAAATATTATTATTAGAAGTAAGGAAGAGGCTAAAAATTAAGAAGTCGTTAAGTAGAAGCTAAAGTTCCTCATGAGCTTCAAAGTAGCTTCAAAATTTCGACTCGGGTCTCCACCACTCACGAGTCCATAGGACTCGTGAGATTTATTACATTTTTTTTCAGATAAAACATATTTTTAAAATATTTTTATCTTTTCTAATCGACAGTTTATCTCAAAAGCTTCGTTTTTCGTGTATTGTTTTCCAGTTTTTACTAATAACTTTTGCGAAAATCATTTTTAAATACTTTCTCCAGCTTTTCGTTATTTGGAACAGGAGTTTACATGTTCACGGTAAAAAAAGTTCGTATGAACTATCAAAAGTATTCACTGTAATAGGTAAACTTATAGCTAGAATGGAGCCATGGATAATCCAAATTCGCTACAATAGTGAAAATGACATTTCTTAAGATATTTAACTACATTATAGATGCATTATGAATAGGGTATAAATTCGATATGTCTGAAATAGTGATATTGAGAATCATCGAAATAGTCATTATCAACATATAACTGAAGTAAGATGCATACATAATTATCATGCAAATCTAAGATTTGAGATTTTAAAAAAAACCTTTTTAACAAGAGTCATAATTTTAAGAATGCTGATTGACGAAACGGCATTCTGAATATAGTTTTAAATATTTCCGATTAATAAAATATTTATTGTTTCTATTTTGCCAATTATATTATGAATCGGATTCAAAAATTTGGGGTTAGATTGTCATATATATTTCAAACTTAAATTAAAAACTTTTAACAACTGGACTTCTTAAATAAAGTATGAGCTCTATCATAAATATTGTAATACTTTTATAACTTGAACAAATATATGTATATTTTCGTCAGATGTACTTATTATACCATCCGAAAATTTGGAACCTTTTTTGCACTCATGATAACGAATTAAGGTTTTTTTTGGAAAGTAGAGAAAGATTCTTGCTTACCTATATGCTGGATTAATTAATTTACAGTTTTTAGGAGCAACAACAACCCTCAAATTGAAAGTTATAAAGTATATTTTCAAAATTCAAGAAAAATTATCGATTTAACAGAGGTTATGTATTTCCTCTAATTCCATTTAATTCAAATAGATTTTACAAATGCAACACACATTTTTCCTCTGAAAATGTACCAACAATAAAATAAGTAAGAATATTATAAGTTAAATCTTAATAGACTTGTATAAATAAAAAGAAATTTAGAAATTAATATACTGCTCCCTCGCGACTGTCTGCTATAGACTAAACCGACCAAACCACGTGACAATATTATCAAAACATTGGATGGACAAAAATTATTGTAACCACAATAGTGGAAATATATTAACATATAAATAGCAGGATTAAATGTTTTTATATTAGAAAATTGGATATATCGCCTTATAGCTTATTCTGTTATTTGTGAAGTAAGTGAAAAGTGAATACCTACGCACTGATATTCAATATCACTGTTTTAGGTATTTGATTTATATATACCGAAAAATATTATAACTATTTCATGAATGAGTATTGCTTTTTTATAAGTTGTCCATTTGTACTTTAAAGATAATAAACCTGTATTTATCATAAACAATATTCAATTTAGTTAAGGAAGTAAAAATACGAATATGCATATTTCAAATTAAACATTGATTTAAACTGAATAAACGATTTAAGCAATCGAGTGAGTTGAATTTCTTAATTTACTTATATTAATAATTTTTTGTATCCACGTTCATAAATTTTTTACCGTGTTCATTGTTGTTTTAGCAATTTTAACAATTTTAATATTGAATGTTTACTGATTTTTTATATTATTGAGGTAAAAAATTTGATTTAAGTCCAATATTAATTACATAAATTATTATTAATTTACTGCATATTTTAATGACATGTAAACTTCGGTTTGTAAAAAATAATTGAATTGTTTATATTTAAAATAAAATATAAATAATAGTGATATAAAGTAGGCAAATCTATGCATTATTCTTCAAAGGTCTTTATATTTTATTAAGTTTTTCTGATATAATCATTTATTTTCTTCGATTCGTAAACTCCGATCATAAAATTTGAAATACATGGGAATAGTGTTTTGTTTTATATAAAAATATCATTAACCTGAGTTTTTAACCAAATTTTTTGTTTATTTTTGTATAATTATTTATTTAATTATATTTAATTTAATTTATGATAAAGAGTTTCAAGAATTTCCGTGTATATTCTACAAACATTCTCGAAATGACCGAACATCCTTGGGATATTCGTTTAAGGTAAAAAATTAAACATTTGAAAGAAATGTTTGTTACCTTTAAAATTTTAAATTTAAAATTTAAAATTTTTTATATAAGACTAAGGGTGTTAGTTTAAGCTCAAAGTTTTGTAAAACTATTTTTTTAAATAATTTTTTATAAATTGCACATAAGAAATATTTAAGAAAAAATATTTTTTACTCAAAAATTTAATGTTGCCAAAAGTTACCACTTTGAGGAGAATCACCCATATAGAAATGGTATAGAATCTTTGAAAATGAATATTTTTCAATGGGCAATCTCTGTTTCTCTTCAGAAGACTACACTGAAAGAAAAACAATTTAAAATTTACTTGAGTTTTAAGTATTATTTACTTTTTTACTCAAGCAATGGAAACAAATTAAAAATTGCTGTGAAACCAGGTAATTTTTACTTTGTTTTCTAAGGATAAAAAAATGTCACTTTTCGAATCAAATTTGACGTTTTGTATTTGAAACGAATATTTGGAGTAATAAAAGAAAAATAAATAATAAATTAATGCATAAATTACTTTTCTACTTACTTTTATTTATACTTCCAATATTAAATCTTCCGGAATATAATTAAAATTTAACTTCCAAGAGTTTGACACAAAACGTCAAATTTGCTTCAAAAGTGTCATTTGTTTTTTTTTCTTTTTAGAAAACAATGTAAAAATTACTTGGATTCACAGCAATTTTTAATTTATTTGCATTGCTTAAGTGAAAAAAGTAAATATTGCCTAAAAATCAAGTAAATTTTAAATTGTTTTTTTTTCAGTGTAAATTGTTTATTTAATCATTTCTTAATATTAACTATTTTTAAAGGGTTCCTAAAAAACCCCATAAATTACAAAATTACGAACAAATCGTTAAAAAATATTTTTTACTACTTTATTAAAGTTTTTTTTATATATTTTGAATAAATAACATAAATATTGATTTTTAATCATTATTTCATGTAATTGCTAATTTGTTTAAACAAATTATTATGGTTTATTTACAACTTTTTATCAAATTGAACTACAGAATTGCGATTTTTTCTCAATTTTGCAACTTTTTAGGCCGAATGTAACCAGTTACTAACAACAGACTAAGAATAACAATTTTAAAATTGTTTAAACAAATAACTATTGTTTAAATTTAACTCTTTATCTTTTTTGAGCTACAGTCTACAGAGTTGCAACTTTTTCTACCTTCTGCAAGTTTTCATGTCGAATGTAACTAGTTACTATCAACAAATTAATTTAAGAATAATAATTTTACCAATTATTTAAACAAATTACTATTGTTTAACTTCAACTTTTCATAAAATTGAGCTACAGAGTTGTGACTTTTTCTGAATTTTGCGAATTTTCAAGCCGAATGTAACTCGTTACTAGCAACAATCAAAAAATAACAATTTAACCAATTGTTTAAATAAATTAAAATTGTTTAACTTCAATTTTTCATCAAATTGGGCTTTAGAGTTGCGATTTTTTCTCAATTTTGCAACTTTTTAAGTTGAATGTAACCAGTTACAAACAATAATGTAAGATATCGTGGAGAGAGATGTCAAATTAATTTTTGATTTTAAAAAACCAATTACCAGAGTCGAGTAACAGAAGCAGTATTTGCTGCTAGTTATTAAAGAATACCATTAGCAGTTCTCAGATTGAAATAAAAAGACATTATTAAAATCAATAATGGAAATAAAAATTCTTGTATTTAACATTTTCATAATAATAATTTGTTGACAATTTTTACACGATAATTACGTATTGCATTAAATCTTACGGCTCAAAAAAAAAATATGTTAAATTGGAAAAACATTGGAACTCTGTAGCTCAATTTGATAAAGGGTAGAAGTTAAACAATAGTACTTTGTTTAAACAAATTAAATATTGTTATTCTTAATTTGTTGTTAGTAACTGGTTACATTCGGCCTGAAAAGTTGCAAAATTGAGAAAAAATCGCAACTCTGTAGCTCAATTTGATGAAAAGTTAAAGTTAAACAATAGTAATTTGTTTAAACAATTTATACATTTTTATTCTTAGTTTGTTGTTAGTAACTGGTTACATTCTGCCTAAAAAGTTCCAAAATTGAGAAAAAATCGCAATTCTGTAGCTCAATTTGATAAAAAGTTGTAAATAAACCATAATAATTTGTTTAAATAAATTAGTAATTACATGGAATAATGATTAAAAATCAATATTTGTGTTATTTATTCAGAATCTATGAAAAAACTTTAATAAAAGTAGTAAAAAACATTTTTTAAAGATTTTTTCTTAATTTTGTAATTTATAGGGTTTTTTTGGAACCCCTTTAAAAAAAAGTTAATACTAAAAAATGATTAAATAAACAATTTAGCAATAACACAGCCACACAAAAAAAAAGTACCCGAGTTGGGGAATAAGACTACCCATTCCTTATGTATTTTGATGCGCTGAATCCGAATCCGTCCTCAGAATTGGTCCATCAGGTCAAGTTTTGACCCTAACCTCAAAATTAATAAAATGACACTTTTTGAACATTAGAATTTGAACTCGACTTAACTTTAATACATGCCTAGAACCAATAGAAAGCTTGAATTATTACCTTTAAAACGCTTTTTTAGAAATTGTTCTACGATGATTTTTAACGAAGTTATGATGTTTTACTTAGAATTATTTTTTTCCTTTGCACAATAACACATCAATAATTGATGTGTATTTTTAACATATAGAAAAAAGTCATATTTTAAGTAAAACCATGAAGTAGTATAAGGAGGCCCCACTCTCATGAAAACTTGAAGCAGATTTCCCCGTTTCTCTTACAAATTAGCGAAAGTGGAGAACCAAGCGAGATAATTTGGAACTTCGAAATTTCGTCTGCTACAATGCGTTTGCTAGTCACTTTTCCCGCCTAATCACTCAGCTGTTTGTAAGCAGCCATTTGCAAAAAGCATTTCAAGTGTGTTAGTGATTGCATGTACACAAAAATGACATTGTGTGGTTTATAATTCTAAGCTTTTCCGCTAGGTTTTCCACTATCGCTAATTTGTAAGAGAAACAAGGAAACCAGCTTCAACTTTTTCAAGGTTAAACATAGCAGTGGGGCCTCCTTATACTACTTCATGAGCAGGGTTGTGCAGTGACGCGTCACTCAAGGTTTTTTACGTAATTTACAGGTATTTTACGTAAGTAAAATTCCGTATTTTACCCCCCACTCCCGAAAAATACATTATGAAAAATATTTTTGAGGTAATTTACTAGGTATTTTACTGTAAAGTACCATGTAATTTACCTAAGGTATTTTACTAGCACAACCCTGTTCATGAGTAAAACATCATAACTTCGTTACAAATCATCGTAGAACAATTTCTAAAAAAGCGTTTTAAAGGTAATAATACAAGCTTTCTATTGGTCCTAGGCATGTTTTAAAGTTAAGTCGAGTTCAAATTCTAATGTTCAAAAAGTGTCATTTTATTAATTTTGAGGTTAGGGTCAAAACTTGACCTGATGGACCAATTCTGAGGACGGATTCGGATTCAGCGCATCAAAATACATAAAGAATGGGTAGTCTCATTCCCCAACTCGGGTACTTTTTTTTTTGTGTGGCTGTGTAATCTTTGAATTCTCCTGAAGAGAAACAGAGTTTGCCTATTGAAAAATATTCATTTTCAAGGATTCTATATTATTTCTATATTAAAAAGTGATTTTTCCCCATGCATTTTACATGGGAAACTTTGAGCGACCTCTAAATATTATTTGATTTAAAAAAAAAATAAATAAATAAAGGGGTATTTTTTTCTATATAGAACTACCCTAGGAGGTAAGAGCATTAAAATTTCTAATTTACTTTTTTCCCATGCAATTATTCAAAAAATAAAAATAACGTGTTCGCCAAAATTGGTATATCGATTTGTGTAACATTAAACAATATTCATAATTTGTTTCGGATCGTTTGGTGCCCGATAACAGGTTTAAAATTAAAAATAAAACTTATTTTTCAAATAAATAAATTTAAAAAATTTTTTTTCTGAAAATTCAACATCTTCTGAGTAGAAAGCTCACCGACAACTTTCTTCTACAACTAAAAATAAAATAGGTATGACAGAATGAAAAAAAAGTTGCATTAATTTGGTAATGCATAATAATAATAATAATAAAGATTCAAAATCGAATGTTTTGAATTTTTCAGAACAGACGTTTGAAGATGAGTCTGCCTTTAATATTGTTATTATGCCTATGTTTCATCGCTAATAACACAAAAACTAACAGACATAAATAAGTTTTGATTTCTGTACGTGAAAGAGCAATTCAAATTCTATTGATTCATAATAAAAGTTCAAAATAAAATGTTTTACAGCTCCTTTCGCCGTGGAGCGTCACATATATCGCTTTTCATTTTTTGCAGCTCGTTTGTTTGTTGTGCGCTTCTCGGTTACAAATTAATTTTTGCTTGTAGATGATCAACTGTCGAGACCCTCAATTGGCCCATCTACCGGACAGTTTCTCGACCCTGAAGACCTCACCGTTCTACGAGCCTAAGCCAATGGTCCTACCTCCTACTAGCAGAGCCCCTCAAATACCTCGTTTAATGGACATTTCCCCGCTTCTCAAGAAAACTCCGTTATACATGCCAAAGGAAATACCTTTACCACCCAACGGTAGAGCCCCTAAAACTGCCCAACGAGTAAGAAGTAAGGCCCAACAAGAGAAGAGGCTACTTAGGACTAAAGCTCATTCACTGAAAAGGAAGATTCGACGGTTGACGGAAAAATTGGCCCGCTTAACGGACAGCTCCCCAATACTCAAAAACTCACCGCTACACGAGCCTACGACAATGGACCTATCTCCTAACGGCCAAGTTCCTCAATTGCCTCGTTTAATGGACATTTCCCTGATTCTTACGAACTCACCGTCATACCAGCCTAGGAAAATGCCTCTAGTTTGTAACGACCGAGTCCCTCGAACCCGAAGTAAGGCCCAACGAGAGAAGAGGCTACTTAGGACTAAGGCTTATATACAAAAAAAGAAGCTTCAACGGTTGACAGAGAAATAGGCCCATTTACTGGTAAGCTCCCAGATCCTAGAGAAATCACCAATGTACGAGCCTGGGCCAATACAAATGTACCCCCTAACCTAACGTCTATGCCGAGGACTCCGACTCTGATATTATAGATTTAACACCGGGATCACATTTGTCTGAAGCAATGTAAATAAGATAATTTAAATAAATTATTATTAAAGTACAACAAAGTTCTTTTCACCGTAATCCCCTATTTTAGGTTAAGATATTCTTTGGATTCTTCCTCGGATCACTGAAAAAAATATTTCCGTGGAACTGCGATAATTATGGGCAGATTGGCAATATTTTATTGCTGTTTTGGGAACTGCCATACGTATTTGTGTTTTAGCCATACGGCTGTGTGAAACCGCGAGTCATATTGTAAGGTTAGGTAAAATGGACAGTAGCGCACCCAGCCCCCTGAATCTCGCGTTGAAACGCATAGAATAGACTGTCATGAGAGTCGACGGGTGACTGTAGATGGCGTTGGATGTCACCTAGGCTGAGATTTGAAAAAATACAGAGACAATTTGATAAAAATCAAATATTTGATTAATTAAACTATTTTAAAACGTGTTTTCAAGTAGATATCTGAAGTTTATAAGATACTAGATATAAATATAAATAACTTTTATTTAAAAAAAGGAAAGAAGCGTATTTTTAAATTGAAAATCAGTATACATTTTCTGATGAGGGAAATGTTTATTCAACTTTTACGGGGAAAATAAATTATACAGACCATATAGACATTAGAATAATATTTATATGAAATGTTTATTATGTATTGGGATAAAGAATAACAGTCTATTTTAATTTTCAAAACTTTAATAAAAATTAAAATATTAAATCTATTAAAAATAAAACTGATGTATCTAATTATTTTTCAAGTGAAATAAGAAAAAAAGTTTTTATCAAGAAATAAATATATATTTATTTTAAGGGCAAAAAGCAATAATAATTTATTATTAATTTACATTTAAATAGTTTTCTTATACTTGTTCGTTTCCCAGATGGAAAAAATGAATAAAATTTTTATAAACACATTTTATTGCAATTTGAGTTTATGTACTTTGTATAAAAACATTATATTCTTATAATATTATATAATATGTATATACTATAATTATTATATACAATGTATATTAATTTTATTTAGAAATTATAAATAGTGGCAATTTTTTTTTTTTTTAATTATATATAATATTTATATAAAATCAATATTCATTGTATATAATTTATATTGTATACATATATATTATATAATGTTTATATACAAAGTGTATATAAATCAAATTACAATAAAACATGTTTATCGACATTTTATTCATTTTTACCAGTATCTGGGAAACAACATTTTTAAAACAAAACACTTAACTTATTTGGTAAAATCGAATAAGTTATAAATATATTTAGGCCTTATTAAACTTTGCGATTTATAAATATACTTTAGAACTAAAAAACATTGAATTTTTTCTTCTTTAGATTGTTTTTTGCACGAGACATAACCTGACTTACATCCAAAACAAATGCACTTGTTTACCACATGTTTATTGAATATTAATAATCTTTTATATAAAAAAAATTAAAGAAAATCACATTTTAAAATGAAATAAGTCTAAAAAAACTTTTATTCATAACAGGAGACAATTTTAAATTCCAAAAAAGACATTTTTTTATCAGTTTACAATGCGTTCTGTCATCAAGTCAGCCTAGTGTAACGCATGGCGTAATATTCTTATTATCCGATAGAGGCAGCACTTGCCAGCATTTGAAATGTGCGGTGCAATTTGAATTTTAATTAATTTATAATTTTAAGATATTTTATAAAATTAAGTAGAATTAATATCATAAATAATATTGGCAAGCAACACGGGCAATTCGACGAATTGAAAGAAAGAACTCTTTATTTTACAAGAGATAATAAGATACAATAAGATACAATAGATTACAATAAGATAATTTATTATAAATTCGTTAGTTGAAAATGCTTAATTCAAAGAAAGACCGATGAAATTATGAAAACCAAATCACATAGTTTTATAATTGAAACGCTAATTCCTAGAAAACAGTGTAAGAAGCGTGCCGACTATTATGTTTTCGATCTAAGCTGCGTTGACAGAAAACTCGTAAATTCAATGTACTGTCATCTCGCCCCTAGAAAAATGTCACTCGTCGATTGCGCAACCTTTTCCCGGTAAGCAAAAAGAGAAACAAATTTAAGTAATTTTTGATTGGTAGATACGCCATAAAAAGGTGATATCATGTGTATTCTAATTGGTTAATTTATAAAAATTGTGTAATACGAATTTGAAAGGGGAAGTTGCTTCTTCTCCAACGACAGAAAATGATTTAGATTTATTCTGACTCTCGAGGCTGAAAATCGTTCTTTTCTGTTCTTAAAATTATAAGATCGGACTTAGAAAATTCTTTGATTAAAATTGTGAATTTTATTATTTCAAACTGATTATTTTGCAATAAACTAATTTATAGTTTCAATTCAATTTTCTTGTGTTTTATTCATTTAATTTGAAAATTTATTATTTTCAAATTTATTGGTTTTAAATTTATTAGTTTTTTGTATAATTAAAAATCATCGCGGGAAGTTGAGCTTCCAAGCTCTTTATTGCGGAAACGATCTCAAGGAGAGAATTCTGATTCATTTTGACGTTTCAGAATTCGAATTTTTATTGGTTTCGCGCTCTAAGCAGACCTGGCGTGTTACAGGATTGAATTTTTTCTTCTTTATTTCGTTTTTTGCACGAGACATAACCTGACTTACATCCAAAACAAATGCACTTGTTTACCACATGTTTATTGAATATTAATAATCTTTTATATAAAAAAAATTAAAGAAAATCACATTTTAAAATGAAATAAGTCTAAAAAAACTTTTATTCATAACAGGAGACAATTTTAAATTCCAAAAAAGACATTTTTTTATCAGTTTACAATGCGTTCTGTCATCAAGTCAGCCTAGGTGACAGCCAGCGCCACCATAGTCGTTGCGCCACGACTTCGGACATTTTCAACTCAAAGATTCAGGGGGCTGGGCGCACCGGTGCATTATGGGAAATTCGAACGTATAGTTAGGGTTGGAAAGTTTCATGAAACTTCCTAATTGAAATGTTTCATGAAAGTTTCAATGCTTCATGAAACATTTCAAAGTTTCAATATGGCGCAAATACATGGGCAAACTAACCTTACCTTACTTGACAAATAAATTTGAAGGCGCGAAATTTAAATTCTATTCACTCCACTCAAAGTTTCATGAAACTTTGAAACTTTCGTCCATGAAACATTGAAAGTTTCAATGAAAGTTTCAATGTTTCAATGAAACGATTCACAGCTTACAACCCTACGTATAGTTGACAGACTTCTACATAACCTGTCAACCATACTCAAATGTCTAATCTCATCACAGTATTTTTTTCAGTGCACATTATTGATACAACTCATTTTGAGTGGGGTTTCAAATTGAGTAATGACAAACTTTAAGTTGCTCATAATGAGCCTGCACAATAGAAAGTGTAAGGTTATGCTATAGGTTACACTGAGAAAATAAGTTGATTAAATATAACAAATTTTTGACTACCGTAATAGCGTAGAGAGGTTGTAGATATAGCACCTGCAATCCACTTTGTCTACTGTAGCCGATTAAACGCGTACTGTTAACTTTCAAGTTCACTGTGATCGCCAGTATCTTGTTTGTTTTGTTCCGAGTACGTTAACAAAGGAATATGCTAGAGGAATATTTTCTCAAATTAAATAATAATAATCTCCGTAAACTCCTAAAGTTAGTTAGTATTTATATTTATTCATCTTTTTCTGTCCACATTTTAACCCTTTAACGCCTGCGGGACGTATATGTCCCACTTGAAAAAACGCCTGTAACTTTCTTGAATATCAATATTTTTTAATGCAGTTAAGCTTATTTTCTTCAGTATGAATGCTAGTATCTAGAAAAAAATACAAGTAATGAAAAAAAAATTATTTTATTATAAATAAATAACCAAATGTTTATGCAAATCTCAGAAATTGTGAAAAAAATCAGTTAGCTCCCAGACGGACATCAAAGTCAAAAAAAAATTTTGGGATACAGAATTTAAAAGTTTTTGAACTACTTAATACGAATCTGGTCCAAAAATTAAAAAATTCAAAATGGCGTATCCTAGATGGCGCCTCAAACATAAAAAAAATAACTTGTGTTTCCCAAGTGGTAACAATAATTATAAAGAAGTGACACATGTTTATAAGGGTTTTTGGGGTCGCTGATTACAAATATAATGTCAAATTGACAATTTGACAATTGACAGCTGTCAATTCAATTGTCAACTTTTCGAAAAAGTGATTACTTTTGACAAAAATGACAGTATAAGGGATTTCGGGGTCGCTGATTACAAATATGATGCCAAATTGACGATTTGTCAATTGACAGCTGTCAATTCAGTTGTCATCTTCTCTAAAAAGTGATTATTTTTTATGAAAATGACAGTATAAGGGTTTTCGGGGTCACTGATTACAAATATGATGTCAAATTGACAATTTGACAATTAACAGCTGTCAATTCAGGTTGTCATCTTCTCTAAAAAGGGATTATTTTTTTCGAAAATGACCGTATAAGGGTTTTCGGAGTCGCTGATTACAAATATGATGTCAAATTGACAATTTGACAATTGACAGCTGTCAATTCAGTTGTCAACTTTTCTAAAAAGTGATTATTTTTGACGAAAATTACAGTATAAGGGTTTTTGGGGTCGCTGATTACGAATATGATGTCAAATTGACAATTTGACAATTGACAGCTGTCAATTCTGTTGTTAACTTTACTAAAGTCATTATTTTTGAAAAAAATGTCAGTATAATGGTTTTTAGGCTCGCTAGTTACGAACATAATGTGAATTTGTCAGCTGACAGCTGTCAGATAATCGAAATCAGCCCAGATTGTAACAAGCAAAAAAAAAAGTTTACGCATTGTACAACCTGTCTTTTCGTCTGTCGCTGAGTGATTTGTCGCTCGCAGATTTTTTGAATTTTTGACGAAAGTTGATAAATCCAGTCTTAACAAAATTTATGAATACATACAGGTATTATAAATACATTTCATAAAAAGTTTCTATTAAAGTTACATATCTTTCATACAGATAATTTGTTTTGTTGCATTTTTCTACGATTTGTTAAATACACTCTAAAAACAAGTGTCTTATTTTGTCCTCACTTTTAAGACATTTTCAGGTGTCTTAATTTTAAACCATTGAGATAGTGTCTTAAAAATGCCTGTAAGACGCTTTCTAAACGTCTTATGTCTTAAAATTAGACACTTGTAAGACACCTGTTTTTACAGTGTACCTATATATAACATGAAATGTCCTTTTCTAAGTTGATATTCACTTTCGTTCATGAAAAGAAGGAAAAAATTATCATTAAAAATGTTCTTATATGCTCTTAACCTACATTTGCTTTGAAAGCTGTCAAATTGACATCATATTTGTAGTCAGCGTCCCCGAAACCGATATTACTGTTATTTTCGTCAAAAATAATAACTTTTTAGAAAAGTTGACAACTGAATTGACAGCTGTCAATTGGAAAATTGCCAATTTGACATCATATTTGTAATCAGCGACCCCGAAAACCCTTATACTGTCATTTTTGTCAAAAATGATCACTTTTTAGAAAAGTTGACATCTGAATTGACAGCTGTCAATTGTCAAATTGTCAATTTGACATCACATTCGTAATCAGCGACCCCAAAAACCCGCGGGAGGAAGTTTTCATCGACAATAATCACGTTTTAGAAAAGTTGACAACTGAATTGACAGCTGTCAATTGTCAAATTGTCAATTTGATATCAAATTCGTAATCAGCGACCCCGAAAACACCTAGAATGGTGTTTCATTTTTTCATACCTACTCTCAATTTTGCTCGGGTGTTAAAGGGTTAAGGTCTGAAGTGAATTTAGTTAGTATTGATATATATTTATTCATCTTTTTCTGTCTACGTTTTAAAAACTGAAGTGAAGTTAGTCCCTGTTATTTTATTGATTTTGACTCTCTTTATCAGGAAATATTTTGAAATTTGAATTGAAAGAATAAGGTATAACCTTTCTCATTAGTGTCGTGTTGTGCTGGTTTTTAATTGTCATTTGTGTAAAAAAAAAGTTTCGAAAAATGCTTTAAAAATTTATTATGGTTTTTGAAGAAGTTTAAATTTTCCATTATATATTAATTATTTTCTTTTGCTTAAAAATAAATTCTGCAATTTTTCTTGATTTTCATCAATTTATAATTATATTTATTATTTTGGCATTACTTTTAAAAATTTCAATTACTATTTTTTACACATAATAGTAACCTTGTTGATCAAAACAAGCTATATTATAAGTTATTGTTAATTATTGTTAATTTATTTACAAAAAATATAAGTATACAATTGTACACAAAAATAACCTTATTTGTTCAATAAAATTTTATACAATATATTTTGTGCTTTTTAATCCGTTTGTTGTGAAAAATATATTAGTGCGTGACTAGGAGAGAAGCAGTCTTTCTCGTCTCGAATGATTGCCGCCCTCGCTGCGCTCGTGCTTCAATAGTCACGCAATATATTTCGAAATTTCAATTTTCGTAAACTGATTAATATTTTGACCTAAATATTTATGTTAAACATTAGTCATACTAAATATAACAAAATTCTAAATTTTCATTGCCCGCGTTACCCTGCCTGAAAATAACGTAAATTTCACTTGAAGTCGTACAGGAAATTTACTGAAATAAATGCAAAAAGAGAACAAATAAGTTATAGAATATGATTTTGATGTCATTAAAATAACAAATATATTAAGAAATTGTACAATCTTAAATAATTTTACATTCAATTTAAACTGAAACAGAATTAAACTGTTTCACAGATTAAAACTAACTTCTGTTTAATATTTTGTATATGGGTAATTCTTCACTGAGTGGTTACTTTTACTTCCCCACTTAATAACTTTCAAAATTATTTAAAAATATATTTAATACTTCGTACATCTATTCTTTGTTATCATTTTTATTAATATCATAACTGAAAAATATTTTTTTTAACATCAAAAGATATAGAATTGTTAAAAATGACTCAAAATCTGCACTTTTCTAGGTTCTCCACATAGGACTCGTGAGATTTAATACATTTTATTTCACTTAAAACATACTTTTAAAATGTTTTTATCTATTTTAATCGACAGTTTACCTCAAAAACTTTGTTTTTGTTGTATTATCTTCCAGATTTTATTAATAAGTTTTGCGTAAATCATTTTTTAATACTTTCTCCACCTTTTCGTTATTTGGAACAGGAGTTTACATTTTCATTGTTTTTCATCGATTTTAATCATTTTTATAGTGAATTTTCACTAACTATTTATGTTAGTAAGATGAACACTTTGACGTATGGATATACTTACATGAAGAAATGGGATATTTAGTTTTAAAATTGAAAAATTATTATTAATTTACTGCGTATTTTAATGACATGTAAACTCCGGTTCGCCAAAAATGACTGAATTCTTTATATTTAAAATAAAATTAAAATAATAGTGATGTAAAGTAGGCAAATCTATGCAGTATTCTGCAAAGGTCTTCTTATTTTATTAAGTTTTACGGCTATCGTTAACCTGGACTATTAACCAAATATTGATTTTTTTATATGTAATTATTTAATTGAATAAGTTTATTTTAATTTATAATTAAATAATCCAAGAAAATCCTTGGATATCTTAGCGCATCCTCCAACTAACAGAACATTCTTGGGATGTTCGCTTAAGGTAAAAAATTAAACATTTTAAATTAATTTTTTTAACCTTTAAAATTTAAAACTTTAAATTTTCTATGTAAGACTAAAGACATGAGTTTAAGCTCAAATTTTTATAAAATTATTTATTTTAGTAATTGTTAATAAGTACTACACAAATAATATTCAAGAAGAAAAATGTTTATTTTAAAAATTTAATGTTGTCCAAAGTAACCACTTTCTGAAGAATCACCCATATTATATAAAAGTAGTTCTTGAGGTTAGAAAAAGAAGCAGCAAATTAAGTTTGTAAATTTTTTTTTTTTGCATTATAGGTTATGATCACTATTAACACAGTACCTTTATAGGACAAAGAAGTTTCCGCTTTAATCGATAATTTTATAAATTTATAGCTCCAGTTTTAGGCGACAGACTTGTTTTTAATATACTTACGTATTTTAATTCTATAAAGTACTCTCTAAATCTGAATTAGTAGTTTTCTACTATGAATTAGTCAAATTCATGGCTCATTTTTCTCTAATTCATATAGTAGAAAACTACTAATTGTTAGTAGAAAATTACTAATTTTTAGTAGAAAACTACTAATTGAAATAGTGAAACTTTACTTTTCAAAAAAGTAATTTTTTTTACTAATTTAATTAGTAGTTTTCTACTACAAGATCAGTAGTTTTCTACTAATTCTTAGTAGTTTTCTACTAAAAATTAGTAAAATTCTTACTATTTTAATAGTAGCTCACTTTTCGCTAATTCATTAGTAAAAAACCACTAATTCAGATTTAGAGAGTAAATATCAATTTTCATAACTTTATCGAAATTAAAAATATGTAATTATGTTATTTTTAATTTTTAATTAGCATGGAGGCTAATGGTAGATTTAGAGCTTCAAACTCGTTTTTCTCAAAACTAGATTTTTGACACTTCTGTCTTTGGATTCTTACAACTTCGCAAATTTTTCAGCTAGAAGGGTTAAAAACCTCTCAAAAAGTTCAAAATGTTGACTTAACTAATAGTGCTAAAGTGAGCTCTTTTCTTGTGGACCTATACACGTATAAAAATGGTAGAGGAAAATAATTAAATTAATTATTATTATACAGAGTTCAACACTTTATGATCAATATGAAAATTTTAATGTTTAAAATACACATATAATATATATGTAATGTTTTCTTCTGTGTTACACATACTATTTTTTCTAACATACCTATACCTGAAGTACACTATACTTTTATCTGTATAAAGGTTGGAAGGTTATTTTTTTGCGACGGTAGGGAGAAAAAGTTTTTTTTTCCCGTGATGACATAGTGGTGAAGAAAAGTGTTTATTCGCTCTCGGAGAATAAAGTATAACTTTTCCTCTCAGTCGATGAGAAAGTTTTTATTGTATCAATGCATTTTTGCATTGAATCAAATTCAAATTATTATCATTTGGATCGGACCTAATAGTATAATTATTTTTGGATCAAGAATAATTTATTATTGACCCAACTGTGAATTTTTGAATCCAGAATGTGTACTTGGATTAAGGATAATTATTCTTGAACTAAGTAAAATTACCTTAATCCACGAATAATTATTATTGGTCTAAGAATAATATTCTTGCTCCAAGGATTCAACTATATAGCTCAAACCTATTTTTATCCTTGGTACAGAAGAAATTTTTTCTTTCAGTGTGCAGGTAACAATAAAATAGTGTACTTTCGGAGAGTGTGTTAGAAAAAGTGATTATTAATAATAAGTAATTAATATTAAGTAATTAATAATAAGTAATTAACAATTTCGTATGAAAAATTAGTTCGAATTTAGCATTTTTGTTTAGTTGTAAGTGATGGACCTAATAATATTATGGTTACATTTTCTGGCACTGGATCAAGAAAATGAACATGTAAATGATTTAGATTATTTTGCAAAAATACTTGAGTTAATGATGGAGTATCACTTAACTCAAGAGCATCTAAATTCGTAAATTCATTTTCTTCTAGATTAAGAGAATGAAGTTTCTTTAAATTTAACATCCATTCTTTAGGAAAACTTGACAGATTGTTACTTCCAAGTGAAAGAACTTCCAAATTTTCCAGTTGGTTAAATGTATCAGACTCTATTTCTGAAATTATATTGTTGTCAAGGCTCAAAACTTGCAATTTAGACATGTTATTAAAATTTCCATTCTGTAGTCGTTGAATTTTGTTGCATATAAGAGAAAAATTCTTCAAATGTAATGCTTGAAATATTTCCGGAACCACGGTTAAGTCATTAAAATTTAAATTTATATCATGAAGTATAGGCAACGAATTAATAATTGTGCTATCGAATTGAGTAATTTTATTTTTTTCCAAATTTAAATATTCAAGTTTAGGTGTTTCAAAAAACATGCTCGTAGAAACACTTTGTAGTTTGTTATTATTTAGAAAGACATATTTCAAGCTTTTCATTTTTCTTAATTCGAATGTTTGTAAATTATTGTTTTCAACTGATAAAAATGTAAGGTTATTCATATCAGTGAGAATTAATGAATTCAAGTTATTATAGTTTAAATCTAGATGTTTTAGTGATTTTGGTAACCAAGTAAAATTGTTTGCTTTGCTATTAACATAATTTTCGTTAGAATATTGATTAGGATAAAACTCGTCACGATATTTAGCAAAAAAGATTTTGTAAATTTTGTTGTTATTGAGGTGCAAATGAGTAAGTTGAGAAAAAATTGCGAAAGGACCTCCTGCTAAATACTCCAATTCATTATTTCTCAAATATAATTTTTCTAATGATGGAAAAGAGCCATTCAAGATTATACCTCGCAAATCTCTGTCATAGTAAAAGTAGTAATAAGAACTTTTTAAATAAACATTATCCAACACAATTGACTTTACTTTTTGATGACCATTATCATGCAAAAACTGCTGCTTAAACCATCCATTGTTCGATAAATCCAAAAACGTTAAATTTGGAAGTTTATCAAAAGCAGACGACGATATTTCTTGATTTTGCACACCTTGGAGACTTAGACAATTTACTATTGAACTAGCAATGAATTCATTACCGATTGAATACAATGCGATATTTGAAAAATTCAGAAACTTTTGTTGATCGTTGCACCATTTTCCATAGTCACCTTGTTGATAATTTTCGATAGTAGCTGGAGGTAACAGATCTGCTTTGATTGGGCCAAAGGTAATCCATAATGACAAAATCCACGTGATTGTCTTCATTTTCAAACTTAATAATCTGGAAATAGAGAGTATTTAAGTTTCTATAGATTATAATTTTAGTAGAGACGTCAGAGCCGTAACTTAGGTTTTTCGCGCCCGGTGCGAAATAAATATTTTTGCGCCCCCCCCCCCTATATTCCTTAGAAAAATAGAAGTTAAAAAATATGTTTAATCAGGGGCAGAGACTTGTAAACTTTTGCCATCTGCAAACTTAATATTGACCGAAGGGGGGGGGGGAATAGAAATAAAACAATATTAAATTAAAGAGTTTCTTAATTGTCGTAATTATTTTAAAGCAAAATTTGACAATTTATTTCATTTCGAGTAAATTTTCAGAAATAATAAACAAATAATCAAAATAATATAAAATTTGTGAAAATCATTACAAATTAAAAAAAATAAAAATTAACGAACTTGATTGAAATTTGTGAAAAAAAATTGAAAAATGATTAAAACATTGAAAAATGTATACAATAACTTAGATTTGACATAATAAATGAAAATTTAGGATATAAATTGAAAAAAAATTAATATATCTAATATTAAATGGTCAAAATAAATGCAAAAAGATAAAAGAAAATTAAAATTGAAACAACTAATTTAAAAATCAGATAATTGAAAATTTAGGAATTCAATTGAAGAATGAAATTTGAGAATAACTAAAATTTAAAGAAATTGATTGCAAATGATAACAATAATAATTGAAAATTGAAGAAACATTTTAAAATATGAGAAAAATATTTTAAAATATAAAAAACTAATTGAAGAATAATAAAAGTAATAAAAAATCCGAGAAAATATTTGCAAAGTAATAAAAATAATGAAAAATTAAAGACAATAATTTTAGTTTTTTAAAAATATTTGAAAAAATTACAATATATAGTTATAAATAATAAAAGATAATAATTGGAAATTGAAAAAATAACTAAAATTTGAGATAAATAATAAAAAAAAATTCGAAAATAAACAAAAAATAGTTTAAAAGACAAAAATTAATTAAAAAATAAATTTAATATAAAAATAACTGATAGAAATAATTGTTAATTGAAGAAAATAATAAACAGTTATAAATAATGATTGAAAGAATTACAGAATATATCTGAGATAATAAGACTACAATTACAATTATAGGTATATTATAATTCATCGAACTTCAATTAATTTAAATTTTGATTGATTAAAAATTTAATTAATCCTCGCTTTGAGAATAATAAATTTTAAATTATTTAAAAATTTCTTCAATTTTTAACAATTATTTAGTATTATGATTTCAATTATTTGCTACAATTTTCATCTATTTTTATCATTATTTAAAATTTTTCTTTAAATTCTATAACTCTTTTCATTATTTTTTAATTTTTCCCCTACATTATAAATTCAATTTCTGCAAGTTTAAAATATTTTCTTTAAATTTTTCAAATAAATTAATTAATTAAATTTTTACTTAAAAACTAAATTTTACTAAATGAACGAATTATTTCCTTCCTATTAATAATTTTTATATTTATTGATTTTAAAAGTTTCATTAAAGTGATATATTTTAAACACAGTAAATAAACACTTTTTTTCTAATAAAGTACTTGCAGTTAGTAACATTTATAATAATCAACTTCGAACTGTCTAAAAGAAGTAATCTAATTTTTTGGTTTCATAATTTTTTGTATTAAAAAAAATATATATAAAAAATGTTGCGTCCCACAAAGTTTGCGCCCCCCGAGGACTGCGCCCGATGCACGGTAAAAAAAGTTCTCATGAATTATCAAAAGTATTCACTGTAATAGATAAACTTATAGCTAGAATGGAGCCATGGATAATCCAAATTCGCTACAATAGTGAAAATGACTTTTCTTAAGATATTTAACTATATTATAGATGCATTATGAATAGGGTATAAATTCGATATGTCTGAAATAGTGATATTGAAAATCATCGAAATAGTCATTATCATCATATAACTGAAGTAAGATGCATACATAATTATGATGAAAATCTAAGATTTGAGATCTTAAAAAAAACCTATTTAACAAGAGTCATAATTTTAAGAATGCTGATTGACGAATTGACATTCTGAATATAGTTTTAAATAGAAGTTTGCTTTAATAAGTGATTTCCGATTAATAAAATATTTATTGTTTCTATTTTGCCAGTTATGAATCGGATTCAAAATTTTTGGGTTAGATTGGCATATATATTTCAAACATAAATCAGAAATTTTTAACATCTGGACTTCTTAAATAAATTATGTGCTCTGGTATAAATATTTTAATACTTTTATGTAACTTGAACAAATATATATATAATTACATATAATTATATATACTATTTTCGTCAGAGATGTACTTATTATACCGTCTGACAAATTGGAACTTTTTTTGCACTCATGATAACGAATCAAGGTTTTTCGGAAAATAGAGAAAGATTCTTGACACTGTGCTAAATCAATTCATTTACGGTTTTAGGAGCAACAACAACCCTCAAATCGAAAGTTATAAATTATATTTTTAAAAATCAAGAAAAATGATCGATTTAAAAGAGGTTATGTATTTCTACAAATTCCATTTAATTCAAATAGATTTTACAAATGCATCACACATTTTTCCTCTGATAATGTACAAACAATAAACTAAGTAAGAATATTATAAATTAAATCTTAATAGACTTGTATAAATAAAAAGAATTTTAGCATATACTGTTCCCACGCGACGTCTGCTATAGACAGCTGCAGACTAAACCGACTAAATTACGTGACGACATTAAAAAAAAATTGGATGGACAAAAATTATTGTAACCAACAATAGTAGAAATAAATTAATCTTGAAATATCAGGAATAAATGTTGTTATATTAGAAAATTGCATATATCGACTTATAGTTTGTGAAGTAAGCTAAAAGTGAATACGCACTGATATTCAATATCACTGCTTTAGGTATTTGATGTATATATACCGAAAAATAGTATGACTATTTCATGAATGAGTATTGCCTTTCTATAAATTGCTCATTTGTACTTTAAAGATAATAAACCTGTATTTACCATAAACAATATTCAATTTAGTTAAGAAAGCAAAAATACAAATAAGCATATTTCAAATTAAACATTGGTTTAAACTGAATAATTGATTTGATCAATCTAGTGAGTTGAATTTCTTAATTTAATTATATTAATAATTTTTTGTATCCACGTTCATAGATTTTTTACCGTGTGCCACGGCACCGACGGCACCACCCTAGTTACGGCACTGGTTTACGTACTAAAGTTTATTCAAAGGTGAAAATTCAAATTAATTTCACAATTTACTTAAGTTAATGTACTTCAAGTACTGTAACTTTGTACATAGTTTCATTGTTATTGATTGATTATTACAGTTTATATATCAAAATAACTCATTTTCGTACTCGAAATTAAATTTTTAACATCTTAATGTTTTTGTTATATCTTTTTAAAAAAATTTGATTTGAAAAACATTAAAAGTTTTGTTTTGAGCTCTGGTATATTTGTTTTTAAGAAAGATTAAAGAATTCTTTATTTATATTCACAATATTTATAAAAATTGAGAAAATAGGGGAGATCGCGACCGCTCAACAGTAACTAGTAAGAATTTTTTATTTGTGTAATTATTTCAAGCTAAAGTTATTAATAGAATGCTTAACGCTAAAATGAAGATAATATATTTAAGTTTTCAAAATAAAATTAATTTTTCCGCATAAAAGTTTATTCTTATATATTTAAATAAAATATGAGAAATACGAGAACTTTTTACTTCTCTGAAATATGCCTATCAAACCTAAGAGCTTAACAAACGTTTAATTTGAAATGAAGAAAACTAAATATCACATAAATTCTTGTATCTCTTGTGCAGCAACTAATTTATTTATATATGGGACCCATATATAAATAAATTAGTTCCTCCACGAAACCGACAATTTGGTTACTGTTATTTTAGAATATTTTTTTTCAATTAAAATTAAAATCATAATATAACTAATAACTTTCAAGTATGATAGTCAAGAATGAAATATTTGTGATGAGCCGGACTAATTGTTTGTAGCTTTTGTATTTTTTAAATAAATTAGCTGTTATAGCAACCATGAACCATAATCGGGTATAACAAAGTTGATAGTTGAATTTATAGGAAAATGAAATTAAAATCGTTCGCATGTAACTTTTTAAATTTCTATTTATTAAACAATACTTGTTTAAACAAATTATTAAAAAGGCACATTTAATTGAAACTATGGATGACAATCGATTCTACAAGAAAAAATAGAAAGATTTTTTTTAAAGATTCATCCGCAATTAGGAAGGGATATTTTGTCACTTTATATAAAATTAAAAAAGAAATATTTTTGTTTCTGTCATATTCATGTTCGGTTATTTTAAAAAAGAATAAAACCAAATCAATCAATAAACCAAGGAAAAAATTTAGTTTCTTTAATCAAAAGTTTAGATTTCATTTACAAATTTACTAAAAAGTCAAATTTTACCCCAGTTCCAACTAGATAATAAATTATAAACAAAATTATAAATAAACTATAAATAAATAAAATTAAATATGTAATAATTTTTATAAATATAAAAAAAATCTTACCTTTGCTCCTTCGATTAAATAACCTTTTTTTTTTGTTTATTAATTCAGAGCACTAATTACTAAACACAAAAGAATTCGTTTAGTGTGAAACTTAAATGATTTTACACTTTTAACGGCTCTCTTGTGAATGAGCATTTTTTTCTGCTCCTCACGTTCTTTATATTTCATTATGTATTTTGAACCGATCGTTACATCGTTAGTAACACAAGTCACCATTGTTAGTTTATAAATATCAATAAAGTGGATAGAATTACAATATTTTTGAACTCTTTATCAGTTGAAAGAATTAAATTTCGAAAGTTAAGATTATAGATTAATTTTAAGAAATAAGACATTAACATTCTTTTTTTTTAAATGTATTAAGAACATTTTAAAAAATATTTCTAGTTTCTATATATTTTTATAGAGTACACGGAAAAAAATTAATATCAAAATTTGGCATGTAATATGAGATTCAAGCATAAATTATCTCTAAAATCAAAAGTAAGATGTAATTCATTCTTTAAAATAAAAATAAAGATTTATATCTGTTTAAAATATTAATAATATAAAGAAAACATATTCTTATGCCAAAAAACGATATTAGAAATCTCTAATTCTGTAATATATGAAAAAAAACAGCAAATGACTGATCCAGCCAATGTATCGCAGCAACATTCACAACTATTATGATTATCATGTTCCTGCAGTTTCGAAATCGCCGAAACTTTTTTGCAGGGAAATATTTTCAAAAGTAACTATTGCTACACAAAATATAAAAAAAAATATAATTTTTAAAATATTGCAATTAATTAATTCATATTTATAAACATAATTTTTTATCAAGTTTGAATCTAAAAAATGTCAAAATAATAATTTCGTTCATTTGAACGTTCATTTTAAGTTTATACAATTATTTATTTTTTCAATCCTTTGTAGAAAATTTTTAATATTATTAGAATAAGAAATAATATTTTAATGATATAGACTGTATAATTCATAGAGCAAAAATGAATTAATAGAATGTATGTGTTTTGAAATTTAAAAGAAATGGTAAAACGTTTTGTTCACAAGTAATCGACAAAAATAATTATTAATGGAAAACAAATTTATTAATGAAAAAAGAAATTGATTTAAATTTAGTCAAATCTTCTTTAAATCCTACAAAATGAACATTTTTAAATATTATATTTCCGAATAATAAAATATGTTTTAGCATAACCTTTGTTATAGGTTTATAGGTTGTCAAATGAACATATCTTTAAATTAGAGATTTCACAAAAATGTCATTTTCTGATATAACGTTTTGCAAAATGAAGCATAACTTATTATAAAAAGTTTGATTATAATGCTTAAATTAGATATATTTTTAACTCTCTGCAATTAAGAATTCAACTTATTTCAAGTTTTGTGATTAATTTTTTTCCGTGTATAAAGTACAGTCTAACATGCATTAGATTTCTGTTTTATTTTCATAATAATTTTGAAATTAATTTTATTTCTAACTAGAAGCAGGAATCATAAGCCTTCCTTAACGTCGGGAAATTTATCACATTTATTAAAATAGAGATTTTGACAATATTGTTCGTTGGTTTTCAATTACATGCTTATATCTACACTGAGAGAAATTTTTATTTGAATCAAACATACATATGTTTGATATAAGCATATGTTTGAATTAAACATCATATGTTTGATTCAAATATGTTTATTTCAACTACGTAATATATTTAATTTAACACATTTTTTTTTCAAACAAATTATAAATTAAGGCTTCTTATTTTTGTTCTAAATGTAAAATTTATTTCATTTAAACAAAATGTGTTTTATAAGTTTGATTCAAACAAATTCTTCAGTTGTCCCATTTATGTATTGAATCAAACAAATATTCCTCTCAGTGGCAAATGTCTACATACAAAGAATTATTAGTAGTTCTTTTTTGAAAACAATACATATTGAAACTTTGTTACATTTATTAGGCAGCAAGTTTATTTGCATTTTACAAATGTAGCTTAAAATATAATTAATGTAAAAAGATCTTATGAAAAAATTAACAATCTTGTTCAGGTGCAAGTGATGAATCTAATACTATGTTTACATTTTCTGGTGCTGAATCCAAAGAATGAACACTTAAAAGCTTAAGAGGATTGTTTTGTAAAAATAATTTCGTTAATGTTGGACTATCATTTAACTCCAAAGCTTCTAAATTTGTGAATTCATTTTCTTCTAAGTGAAGAGACTGAAGTTTCTTTAAATTTATCATCCATTTGTTTGGCAAATTCGTTAGATTGTTTCTTCCAAGTAGAAGAATTTCTAAATTTGTTAGTTGATCGAAAGTACCAGATTCTATATTTGAAATTTTATTGTTGTTAAGGCGCAATATTTGCAATTGAGACATGCCATTAAAATTCATTTTTTGTAATTGTGTAATATGGTTACATCTAAGAGAAAGATTTCGTAAATTTAATGCTTCAAATATTTCCGGAACCGTGGTTAAGGTATTGAAATCTAAATTTAGATTTTGAAGTGCAGGCATCAATTCAACAATTCTGCCGTCGAATTCAGTAATTTCATTTTTTTCTAAATTTAAATATTCGAGTTTAGGTGTTTCATAAAACATGTCCATAGAAATACTTTGCAGTTTATTTTCATTCAGAAAAACATATTTCAAGCTTTTCAACTTTTTCAATTCAATATTTTGTAACTTATTGTTTTTGACTGACAGAAATTTAAGGTTATTCATATTGATGAGATCTAATGAATCTAAGTGATTGTTGTCTAAATCAAGATGTTTTAGTGATTGTGGTAACCATGTAAGATTATTTGTTATACTATTAAAATCCATTTCATCAGAATAATAACTTCTTCGGAGATCGACATATTCTTCAGAAAAGAAGATTTTGAAAATTTGGTTACTACTGAGATACAAATGAGTAAGTTGAGAAAAATTAGCGAAAGGACCTCCTGCTAAATACTGGAAGCCATTATTTCTCAAATATAATTTTTCTAATACAGGAAAACTGGAATTTATGTAAATTCCTTGATATACACGATCATAATTGTCACTATAACTACCATCTAAAACAAGTGACTTTAACTTCTGATGACCAGTATTCTTGAGAAACTGACCCATATTCCAGCTATTGTCAGATACATCCAAAAATTTTAAATTTGGAAGTTTATCAAAAGCAGAAGATGTTATTACACGATTTTTAATACCTCGAAGACTTAAACAAGTTACAATTGAGCTTACAATAAATTCATCACCGATTGTATTAAAATCGACATTAGAAAAATTTAAGTACACACTTTGATCCTTACACAATTCTTCAAAGTCTTTTCGTTGATTGTTTTCTGCAGTATTTGTAAATATTGCATCACTTTTTATCGCGTCAATAGTGATCCAAATTGATAATACCAGTGCGATTGTTTTCATTTTGAAAATTTTTTATCTGTAAATAAAAAAATTCTTCAATTTTCCATGTTGTTATTATCATCAGAAGGCTACAAGATTTTGCTTTTCTCAGTTGTTGTTTGTGATTTATTCCCATTGAAAAACCATATTTATTGAGCATAAATTTTCCAATTATTTGTGAATATATGTATAGAGTAATTCTATTGTAAACTATTATATTACACGAGGTTTAAGGTTTAATTTCACAATTATTAAAACGGGTATTTAAAATTTCGTATTAATCCGGTATGAATAAATTTTAAATGAACTAAAATCAAGAATTTGAAAAATTCAACTCCATTTTTAAAATTTTAATACAAATAATCCTGACGTGAAAGTATAGTTTTAAAACTAAGAATAAAAAACTACGAAAAACGACATTTAATCAATCTTAAAGAACTGATAAACGCAAAATCATATAGGTTTTTGTTATTTAAAAGTATATAATATATAAAATAATACACTCTAAAAACAAGTGTCTTATTTTAAGACATTTTGTCCTCACTTTTAAGACGTTTTAAAGTGTCTTATTTTTAAACCAATGAGAAAGCATCTTTCAAAATTATTAACTAATGAAATAGCTTGAAATAACCGTAAGACGCTTTCTTAATGTCTTGTGTCTTAAAATAAGACACTTGGAAGACAGCAGTTTTTGCAGTGTATGTGTACAGAGGACAATATCCCAAGATTGATATTTGTGCATAAACTTTCTGTTTAAGGAGTCTTATGTTCTCTCTAAATTTGAGTAAGTTAAAAATAACTATTTTGAAAGCAAACAGTCAGCCACTTATTCAAATAGTTATATTGCTACTAATTATTAATTAAAAAGTAGCTAATTATTATTAGTTAAAGTCATTTTTAGGTTATGAAAAATAATTAATATTTTAGTAAAATTCTGTTTACTAATTCAATTAGTTAAAATCAAACTATTTTTTAGTTATTTTTTAATTAATAATTATTTTTTTTTACTAATTAATGAAACAAAAAGTCAGACATAGTGGCGGATCCAGACAAGGTTTTTGGAGAGATTATCCAGATAGATACATATTATATATTATGAAATTCAATTTCTTCAATGGGCTCAATTATCTCAATTTTTAGAATTAATTTATTAATTTTTATTATTTGATAAAGATTTTATTCTAAACGTCTAATTTTATTTAAAAATTATTTAAATTCCTCTATTACCGTCAAATGGGGTAACTTCGGACGGTTTTTGATGTTTTTTATTAATACTTTTTACAATATAATATTTAGTGACTTGACGTTTGGAATATATAATCTTTAGAGTCTTGTGTGGTAATATTTGTAAGAAATTTTTTTTATCTATTTCTGTTATTTATTCTAAGGTGAAAAACAAGTGTCCGGAGTTAGCCTCCAAAGTGGGGTAACTTCAGACACTATATCATTTTTTGCACAATTTAAACATAATTATATTATTAAAGTATTTTTGTTTTAATAAGGAGATACTCCAAAACTTTCCGACTAGTTAATATAATTTTTTGACAAAAACAAATAAAATAAATTAATTGGATTGTTGGTCTACCATATTTGTTAACAGTTTGAATTTTTAAGTGATCGCTCAAAGTTCTTTTGTGTATATTTTATTTTTCAGATACTTTTTGAATGCTTAATTTCTTTCTTCTAATCTCTAAAATAGCTATTTAAATTGTGTTGTCAGAATAATAGCAGTTTTTTAAACTTTTTTCACCTAATTTATATATTTGTCTCATGTCTGAAGTTACCCTACAAAATTAGACTTCCTCAATTAAAACTCATTTTCTAAATAATTTATGAATTTTGGTTATTGAAATCAGTGTGACTTTTATGTTAAATAATAGTGTATTCAATTTAAAAAAAGAAATAGCACTTAACTTACATATATTCGTTAATAAATAAAATTTTTTTCACAAAGTGTAATAACCTCAAAAAATCTCTTCCGAATAAAATAATTTTTTCCTTAAACTTCTTTAATTATTTTTATTTTTTAAATGTCATATTATGTTCTTTGAATATTCAGTGAAACAAAACAAATGCTGATTCTTTACAAAAACTATTTGATAGAATGGAAATTCAAAATATTTACAAAAATTTACAAGTGTCCGAAGTTAGCCTGCTGTCCGAAGTTACCCCATTTCACGGTACATTATCTAATATTAAAAGGTCATTTTGTGACTATTTTAGATTTCTTTTGTTAAATTAAAATTTTTCAAAAATACATTTGGGTCAAACCATTGACTTTCGTCTGAGGGCTGCCGCGGACATTTTTTGCTTTTAAATTAGGTTTAGAATTTACGAAACTTGAATTTTTTCTGAATTCGGTAACCATAATATTATGGTGTAAATTTGATTTCTTTTCGCGTTATTATCAATTTAAAATATAAGTTTCACGGTGTTTTTTTGTAACCTCAAATCTGACACTTTTCTTAAAAACATTGTAATTAAAAAATTAGTTTAAATTATAAATCAAAACTTACGCGAATTAGTAATTTTATTTATGTAAACTCTAGAAATGCTGTACATTTTATTAAAATACATTATTGTAATAAAATAGTATAATTTGAAAAATTTCTACTTGTGAAAATTTTCGTAATATTTTTAAGCTTACAATTTTTTTTTTGGAGCTCTTACAAATTTGATGTTTTGAATATGTTTTAATAATAATAGAACTTACCTGCTATTAAAATTTGGCGAAGGCGTTTTGCTTTATTTAAAAAATATTTTATTTTTAAATTCTGTTTTCAAGAAGGGTAATTTTGGGACTAAAATAGTAAACAAAGCAATTTCATATTGCTTCATTCAAATTACATTTTAACCTTTTTGAATACAGAATTTAAAAATAAAATATTTTCTAAATGAAGCAAAACGCCTTCGCCAAATTTTAATAGCAAGTAAGTTCTATTATTATTAAAACATATTCAAAATATTAAATTTGTAAGAGCTCCCAAAAAAAAGTTGTAAGTTTTAAAATATTATGAAAATTTTCACAAGTAGAAATTTTTCAAATTATATTATTATATTAAAATAATGTATTTTAATAAAATGTACAACATTTCTAGAGTTTACATAAATAAAATTACTAATTCGCGTAAGTTTTGATTTATAATTTAAACTAATTTTTTAATTATAATGTTTTTAAGAAAAGAATCAGATTTGAGGTTACAAAAAAACACCGTGAAACTTATATTTTAAATTGATAATAACGCGAAAAGAAATCAAATTTACACCATAATATTATGGTTACCGAATTCAGAAAAAATTCAAGTTTCGTAAATTCTAAACCTAATTTAAAAGCAAAAAATGTCCGCGGCAGCCCTCAGACGAAAGTCAATGGTTTGACCCTAATGCTAAACTGGACAAAATTTTTTTTTTTTTTTTTGCCATTCTAATTTTAAGCCCAAACTGCTAGAAAGAAATATCTATGTAAATAAAATCTTACCTTTGTTTTCAAGAATGAACAAAATGTTAAAATATTGAATCTGAATACTAATTTTTGTTCTAAAGGATATAGTCACTATAAGCTCGAAACGAAGAATGACTTCATCCTTTCAATGATTTTCTTTCTGTAGTATACAAAGCGGCTTCTCTCGCATATACATTTTGGACCAATAGATCATAATTTAGTTACTATCTACACCAATAAAGATAATAAAAATATTACTGTCTTCAACTCTGATACCCTCTGCTGTAACTACTGATAAGTTTAATTGTGGAAGTTAAAAGTAGGTATATAAGTTTAAAAAAACAGATTTATCAAATTTGTGTTAGAGATAAATTAAATACTTTGTAGTATACTTCCTAAGATCTTTAAGACGTTAATGTAAAAAAATTATCTATATAAATTATATGAAGCAACTTATGTTGAAAAAAAATTATAAATGTAGGGTAAAGTCATTACCAAATTAAACAAATTAAAGTACTTTTTAGGAAAGAAACTGTTTAGAAATAAGTAGTGAATAAGGAATTTAGTTAAGAATTAAAAAAATAAACAAATGGAAATAATAAAATGTGAAATGTCTAACAAGTTGACATTATTTTCTTTCATAGCGGTTGGTTACACCGTCTATACCTTTAAGGGCATGTGATGGAGAATGACGTTATTGGTATAGGCAAAATTTATCCGTAAACTTTCTCCTAAAAAATTTAATATTTTGCCACCAAACTTTGTGGTATTACTTAAAATATCATAAATAAGGTCTCTCTGACCCAAGTTTGATTGAATTTTGTTTTAAAATTAATTTTTTTTGCATTTCCAAATATCAGTGAATTTTTTTAACAATTAATTTTATGGCAAAATGCAAACAAATTTGGGTCAGAGAGACTTTCCTAAAGATATTTTAAAGTAATTCCACAAAGTTTGGAGTCAAAATATTTATTATTTTAGAAGAAAGTTTACGGACAAATTTTGCCTATACCAGTGACGTCATTCTCCATCACATGCCCTTAAGGAGTGTCGACCGCTTGACATAACCTCAAACTAAGAAGTGATTTTTAACAGCAAATGAAACTATAATTAAAATGGTTTCACCAAATTCTAAAAGATTCAGTTGTACAATTATCAGACAAAATTTGTTGTAGAATAATAATTATTAAACATTTTGTGTTTTTTTTAAGGGTCAGTAACCATTTGAAATTTTCAACCAATTTTGAAAAATAATAGCTCATTTTGCTCTTTTAAACATTTTCTGCAATTCCACTCATTGAATTTTGTTTAACAAATTTTGTTCAAAAGTTATTAAACAAATAAAAATTGTTTTTAACATATTTTTTTAACAAAATATGTTTTAAATTGAACGAGTGGAATTGAAGAAAATGTTTGAAAGAGCAACATGAGCTATTATTTGTCAAAATTGTTTAAAAATTTCAATTGATTACTGACCCTTAAAGAAAAAACACAAAATGTTTAATAATTATTATTTTTCAACAAATTTTGGTCCAAATTAATTTTTTCTGATAATTGTAAAACTGAATCTTTCAGAATTTGGTGAAATCATTTTAATTATGATTTAATTTGCTGTTAAAAACCACTTTTTAGTTTGAGATTATGTCAAGCGGTCGATCCTCTTTAAGATATATACAACTTTTGAAATAGTTCCTTATGATAAGCTAGCTTATGTTACTGCATCTGCGCAGAAGTTTGTCGCCATGGCAACTAACTTCTGCGCAGACGCCAAAATAAGAAAAGAGCGTATCATAAGGTGCTTTTTCGAAACTTTCGTATTTTCCAGTATTATAAGATAGGCTGCGTATTTGAATACTTAATTGATTTTCCATAGTGGCTCAAATCTGACTACATGGCTCAACCCCGACTACATTTTTCTTTTTTGAACTGCCTATAACTCCAGAACTTTTGGTCAAATTTTTGTACAACGTTCAGCAAAAACATTGAGTTTTAGTAGATCTTTTGAAAGATATGCGAGAAATCACGAAAATAGTCCTACAGGGGAAGTTATAGAGAAAAGTCAAAACTATGCTCAACCCTGGCTACTCTCCCCTACATAAATAAAATATGTTTAAGTTCTTTGTCATCAATTTTTTTATTAAAACTATGATTACATTTATTTGGCAACATGTAGGTATATCTGAAACTGAAACACGCATATAAAAAAATTTTGCAGAAATAATTAAAAATATTAGTTCTTTTGACTGAATGATCATTAGAAATATTATACTATATATTTCAATCAGTGCCTGCGACTGTTTATTAATAAATCAGTAAAATTTAATTGCGATTCAATAGGTGGAAGATTCTCGTTCAGTTACAAGTGAAGGATCTAACTCTATAGTTACATTTTCAGGCAATGAATCAAAAACGCGTAAATACTTGAGAGGATTATTTTGCAAAAATATTTGTGTTAATGTTGGATTATCACTCAACTCAAGAGCTTCTAAATTTGTAAATTTATTTTCTTCTAAATAAAGAGAATGAAGTTTCTTTAAATTTATCATCCAGTCTTTAGGAAAATTAATTATGTTGTTTTTTCCAAGTAAAAGAACTTCCAAATTCTTGAGTTGATTGAATGTGCCAGAATCTATTTTTGAAATGTTATTATTGTTAAGGCGCAATACTTGCAATTGAGACATGCCATTGAAATTTCTGTTTGCTAAGTCTTTAATGTCGTTACATTCAAGAGAAAGATTTCTCAAATTTGATGCTTGAAATATTTCCGGAGCTTTAGATAAGTAATTAAAATCTAAATTTAGATTTTGAAGCGCAGGCATCAAATCAACAATTCTAAAATCAAATTGTGTAATTTGATTTCTCTCTAAATTTAAATATTCCAATTTAGGTGTACCATAGAACATACCTGTAGAAACAATTTTCAGTTTATTATTATTTAGAAAAACATATTTAAGGTTTTCTAGTTTCTTCAATTCTACTGCTTCCAACTTATTATTTGCAACTGATAAAAATGTAAGGTTATTTATATTATCGAGAAATAATGATTCTAGATTATTATGGTCTAAATCAAGATGCTTAAGAGATTTTGGCAACCATGTAAAATTGTTTGTTTTACTATTAATATTACTTTCGGCTTGGTCTTCTTTAGAAATAAAAATTTTGTTAATACAGTTGTTATTAAGATACAAATGTGTAAGTTGAGGAAGATCAGTAATAAAATCTACTTCTAAAACTTTTAATTGGTTATTTCTCAAATATAGTTTTTCTAATACAGGTAAACGACCATTTATCTTAATACGTCGCGAAGATGAAGAATGAGAATATGATCTATCACAAGGATCAGCAATATAAACATAGGCAAAATTATAAGAAATAATACTGTAAGCATTATCTAAAACAATTGATTTCAATTTTTGATAATTATTATTATTCTTTTTATCATGAAAAAACTGCTGCTCACTCCAACTATTGTTTGATAAATCCAAAAACATCAAATTTGAAAGTTTATCAAAAGCGGAAGAGGATATTTTTTTATTTTGAACACCTCGGAGACTTAGACATGTTACTATTGAACTAGCAATGAATTCATTACCGATTGAATGTAAATTGATGTTTGAAAAATTC
The DNA here is from genome assembly GCA_037103525.1 of Ganaspis brasiliensis. NCBI lineage: Eukaryota > Metazoa > Arthropoda > Insecta > Hymenoptera > Figitidae > Ganaspis > Ganaspis brasiliensis. The sequence continues at coordinate 435,398 of JAZKLR010000016.1, forward strand.
AGGTATACTTGTTGCTGATCCTTACATAATTCTTCATAGTCACTTTTTTGTTTATTTTCTGCAGTAGATTTGGATATTATATCGCTTTTGATTACAATAAGGTTCCAGATTAATAATATCAGTGATATTATCTTCATTTTGAGATTTAATAATCTGTAAATAAAGATTGTTTAAGTTTCATTGTAATATGATAAACGCAATGTTTTATTATTATTTTATATAAGCTGATGGACTTTGCATATTATTACTATTTCTTAAACATTTTAGTTGCTTTGCTATGATAAAGAAATTTATAAATATATTTTTTATGCATATTTAATTATAAACAATAGCTATACTATCAGCCAGAATTGTGGGGCCACTTACAAAAATGGGATTAAAAACATGACTGTCTTAAAATGTTGATAACTCTGTCAGATATTAGCAAATTGGAATTTTTCACAAACAATTGGAAAGCTTATAAAATTTGTCGTTAAATGATTCTATTTTAAAGCTTTTTTGTTTAATAGAAACGGAGATTCAATGTCATAAACACAGGTGAATTTTTTGTGAATTTTCATTGTTCAAGTATGGTGGGCTGCATTTTCTAGAAAAGTAATTGGAAAAATTTGAAATTAAGTAATTAAATAAACCCTTGAACTTTTAACTTCAAAATAAGCCAAAGAAAACTTAAATATCTTGACTGGTTCAAAAGTTATAAGTAAATGTGTATAAAGAACAAAACGCAACAATTCAGTTGTTTCCTCCCCTTTCGGCCTATTTGCCATGTAAAGTGGAGCGAGCACCAGAATCGTTGCGTTTTTTCGTATCATACAATTTACTTATAACTTTAGAACCAGTCAAGACATTTAAGTTTTCTTTGGCTTGTTTTAAAGTTAAAAGTTCAAGGTTTTAGTTAGCTTAATTTCAAAATTTTCCAATTACTTTTCTAGATAATGCAGCCTACCAGACTTGACCAATGAAAATTTATAAAAAAGGAAAACTCCACCTGTCTTTATCAAATTGATTCTTCGTTTCTGTTAATCGAAAAAGCTTTAAAAAAGGACCATTTAACGGAAAATTTTATAAGCTTTTCAATGGTCTATAAAAAATTTCATATTGCTAATACACTGCAAAAACATGGTGTCTTAAATTGGCCAAAAATGTCTTAAATTAAGATACTTTTGGTGTCTAAGTCACGAAAAATGTCTTATTTTAAGACATTTTTGAATAATTTAAGACACCTGTTTTTGCAGTGTACCTGACATAGTTATCAACATTTTAAAACGGTCATGTTTTTAATCACATTTTTGTAAGTTGTCCCACAATTTTGGCCGGTAGTGTAGTTAAAATTATCTTAGTCAATGAATAACCATAAATAACAGCGAAATAGATAGGTATATTTATATTATTAAAAGATCACATTTATTTGACTTTTATAGAAGTTTGTTATAATAATTATATAGAAACATTTATTGATTAGTGTTAATTTAAGAAAAATTGCTTTCTATTTTTTAAAAAGAATTTGGTGCCTAAAAGTTTAGTTTCATTTCATATAAAATGGCTCCATTTCGTAGCTTCATAATTTTATTTATAAAAAATAGACAATTTATGGAAATTTAAATTATTAGTTTGTTGAAAAAATAATAAATATTTGTTAATAGCTTTAAACAATTTTTATAAACAAATGTTTATTTTTGTTAATTTATGAAGGAAAGTAGTAATTTTTTTGGAAAACCATTTAAAAATAACCAAATTCAGATGAAGACTGATGTAAATGGATGAATATATATTGTAAGAATATATTAATCTTTGTCTAAACAATAGATAATTTAAAAATATAGCAGTTTTAAAAAAAAAAATTCAAAGAATTATTCGTGTAGGGGAGTGGGCCCCAAGATGGACATTTCGTATAAAATTTTTGTTTATGGTGGCAGCGCTTTATGCTTTTTGTCATTTTTGTTGTTTGTGTAGACGAAGATTTTGATGCACATTTGATGAAAAAAAACCAGTTGGTTTTTCTTCTATACATGCCACGTAATTTTGGGTCTAAAAAAGTTTTGTAACAGTTTTTTCTTAAGTTGGTAAAGTTACTTAAATTTATGATTTAGAATGAGTACTTAACGTTATAATATTCTTTATTTATCGTATAATAATACCCTAAAATAATTGTACAAATTCAGAGTTCGCATATATATTTTTACTGGAGATTAAAAAATGGTGTCATGTACCCTAAGATGGACAGGCCTCAAATCTCAATGTATTTATTTGCATATTTTTGATTTTACACTTTTTTTAATAATTTTTTGAGACAATTAATTAAAATTTTTTATTTTCCGCCATAAAATGTGATGTTATCGTTAAAGAATTTGATATATCTATATTTTTCGATATTTTATTACTTTTTACTGTTAAGTTATTAGATTGAAGTTTTAGGAAATGTTATTTCCTGATCAATTCCGTAAAATGATTAAAAATTAGTTTAAGAATTGTTACAGGATGTTAATTTTTTATTTACTACAATTTTCAGAGACTTTTAAGAAGGTGTCCATCTTGGGGCCACTTTTTTTTAGACCGAAAATTTTAACAATTAGAAAAAACGTTTTGAAAAATGTTTATGTTCAAAATAAAATTTTATCTCTGTGGCCATAAGTTACCTTATAAATTGTACTTTCATCAGGTATAAAATATTTTAATATATTTTATTTGGTTTGGATTCTACAGCAATAAGATGAAAGGGTGTCAAACTTGGGGCCCTCTCCCCTATTCCTTTTAAAATGAATCGAATAAAGTTAATACACGGAAAAAATTGTATGGGTAATTTTTTTCATGTTTTGGATAGACCTCGGATTAAAGTCGCAAATGCAGAATTGTACTCAAGATTTTAGAAAATTATTTTTCCATATTTCTGGCAATTTTGAGTGAAATTAATGTATGGTAACAAAAAAATATTACAGGCATTACATTAAATCGATATTTGCTCTCTAAATCTGAAACAGTAGAATTTTAACCATTTTAATTAATAGTTCAAAATTTAACTAAATGAAATAGTAAATTATTGTATTTTAACTAATTGAAATAGTGGTTATTTTAAAATGAAGAATTCAATTATATTTATAAATAAAAAATGCAACTTTTTTATATAAATATATATCAAAAGTAGAATTTTCTAGAAAATCATCTGAATACAGGCATCTGACCTAAAATTAAATTTTGATTAATTTTCAAGACGCGATTTTAAGGAAAATTAGTGCACTACTAGTAAGATATAAAGAAATTTGGGCGAAGGGTTACACTGCATTTATGTAAAAAAGAATTTAATAAATTTATGAAAATTTATTTTACTCACTTTTATTAATCCACTTTTGTGTTAAAAAAGTGTAGCTCTCGTTGATGGCTGGGGATTCCACGATTTTCCAAGTGTTGTTGAATTCAAATAGAGTCCTCTCAGATAGAATTTGATAGAGTCGAGCAATTTGACTATATTTGATAGAGCAATTGTCGAATCTTCTTTTCAAAGTAATATTCAAGAATCACAAGATTTTGAAAAGCGCAACTGTTGAAGTTGAACTTTTCTGTGACGTTGTGTTCCTTAGAAGTTCAAATGAACTTATGCAGGGCCGTCGGAAGGGATGGCATGGAGAGTTCTATACCTGAAATGAATCCAGGTATGGAATTCCATACCTGAAAATTTCTTCCTCTTCCTTCTGCCTTTTTTTCCCACTTTTTTCTTCCCCCTTCCACCAAAAATCCATAGATCTAAAAAATACTGGTGTCGGCCTGAACTTATAAACTTCTACTCTCTAAATCAAAATTAGCAAAATTTCACTGATTCACAGAGATAAGTAATTTGGGATAGTAACACAAATAATAATAAGAAAAAGAATAAGAATGACAAAATTAATGCTTCATCCTATTGGGAAAAAGGATAGAAGGCGGGGTTAAAAGTGCCAGGGATTGAAAGTGCCGAATACTTATATTTTGAAAATGAAGAGAGATAAAAATAAAGTTGAAGTGAGAAAAGTAATGTTTAATGATTTAATACGACTTGTTGTCAAACATTTTAATTTTATTTGCTACACAAAAGAATTAGCTGTTATTGCATTTGTGATTTTGCGCTTTCTGAGTCGCATGAGTAAACATTTTCATGGTTATACATTTTGGTCTATTTAATACATTTTTAAGGCTCTCAATCCCGGTGAGACGCGAGAAATTAAAAAGAATTTGTTAATTTTGACCTTCTCATAAAAAGAAATAAATTATTCAATCCTTATGAATTCCATTTCTAACCAATGCTATTGTGTCCCATGTTGAGACTAAGTTTCGATACCTTTTCAATCCTTTTCAAATGTCCAGGCGATTGAAAATAATTAAAAAGTTAAGTAGTTAAGTATGTACCCCAACTTACAAAGAAAGTTAAAAATAGATATTGAACAGGGGTTGATCTGAAAATTTTAGCTTGAATTAAAATCACATTGCAAAAACAGGTATCTTACGAGTGTCTTATTTTTAGACATAAGTAAGACATTTAGAAAACGTTCTACAATAATTTCAAGTTATTTCATTTGTCAATAATTTTGTAAGATGCTCTCTCATTGATTGAAATTGAAATTAAGATACTCAAAACTGTCTTAAAAACGACCACAAAAATGTCTTTAAATAAGACGCCTGTTTTTGCAGTGGCATGAAATTCATATATTTCCTATTACGGAAACATATAATAAATATAAGAGACAATCTCCAATTAGAAAAATGTTATAAGAAAATTGGCTGGAGTTCTACTATTAATACTTAAGGCGGCATGTGATGGAGTATGACGTCACTGGTATAGGCAAAATTTGTCCGTAACTTTTCTCTTAAAATATTAAATATTTTGTCATGAAACTTGGTAAAATTACATAAAATGTCATTAGGAAGGTCTCTCAGACCCGAGTTTGTTTGAATTTTGTCTCAAAAGTGATTTTTAAAAAATATTGCATTTTTTCGAAAATTTCCCAAAATTAATTTTGGGCCAAAATTCAAACAAACTTGGGTCTGAGAGACCTTCTTAATGTCGTTTTAAGTAATTCTTTCAAGTTTCTTGACAAAATATTAAATATTTTAAGAGAAAAGTTACGGACAAATTTTGCCTATACAGGTGACGTCGTACTCCATCACATGCCCTTAAGTCTCAAGTTACATATCTTAAAAATAGAATATTCAACTGTAACTCTAGTACAAACCGATGATTTTTTTTTGCAAAAATATTTAAAATGTTATTGAAGATTATTGAATTTAGCTTATTTTCAATGGTTTTTGATGAATACAAAAGAATTGGACAGAAATGGAATTCATATAATGATTAGAAATTTTCAATTCTTTCTAATTTCTCGCTTCTTACCAGGATGTAGATGTTTTACTAATTTATTTAAAAATTAAATATTATATTAACATTAAAGATTTAATTATCAGTTCATTTACTATTTTATTAAAGGTGTTTGTTAGTGTTTTTTAAAGTGCCGTTCGATTTGGTTATAATGTAATATACATTAAATAATAATTAGGTATAACTATAATTATATTATATATTAATAATACATATAGGCAAGAAGTTATTGATTCAATAGCTTATTTTTTCATGTATGATTGTTTGCTCAATAAAACTTTTAAATGTTTATATTACTTGAATAACAAATGCAGGTATTATAAATGATAAATTATTGTTTATTTTCACGTTTAAAATTATTTTTTTCATTAAATTTAATAAAAAACTGCAATTTCCATCTGATAAATATTAGTTCATTTTTATTGTTGAAACATTCTTTACAATTTTATTTGTTGGGTTTTGTTAAATAATATTTTGTTTAAAGTTGTTAAACAAATAACATTTGTTCTTTACGTATTTTTCAAATTGGATGAAAATTGCAGCTACTCATTAAACTTAAAGAAGAAACATAAAATGTTAAATAATTATTATTTGACAACAAATTTTAGCTGAAGTTAATTTTTTCTGAAAAATGTACAACTGGATCTTTTTAAATTTGTTGAAATTAATTCGAATAATATTTTTAATTGAGGTGAAAAAATACTTTCTAGTTTGAGGTTATGTAAATGAAAAGAACTTCCTTAAGACACATTGTTTAAAATTTGAAGTTTAATAAAAATAAAGAGAATTGAAGAAATTGAAAACAAAAATTATAATAACATTTGTATTAGCAACAATCAAAAGATTTATTTTAGAGATGTACAAAATTATAGCTGAATCAAATTGTTCGAATTTTTACGCCTAACAATAAGTTAAATGTCGAATAACTATTCGTTATTTGAGTTGGCTTAGTTCGAATTTTTTCTCAAATTTTGCAATTTACCGAATTTTATATAATTATTGAAGATTACAAATAACAATAAAAATTTGATTTTAAATTGTTTAAATAATAATTTCATCATGTCATCTTTATCCGTCATTGTATAAAGTTTGGTTAATTGCAAAATTTTGAAATTGCATCTTTCTGGACGTAGTGTAGAAAGTAGGTAGATTACAATAATAATAATTTGTTTAAACAAATGAAAATTCATCGTAACTTTTTTTAAAAAATATTATGAATTTGTTGATATACATAAATAATTTGACGATTTGAATCTGTTTTTTACAGTAGGTAAGTTATAAAACATTAAAGCTCTTTGTCATCAATTTTTTTATTGAAACTTTGATTACATTTGTTTGGCAACATACTGAAATTAGAATAGAAGAAGTTTGCAGAAGTTTGGTAACATATTTTTTACTAAAACATCGAGATTTGTTTGCTAAAATAGAAACAGCTAAGATTTAGATGCAACAGTTAGCTGCTATACAGCAAACTTCTTAGTTATCGTAGCAAATATGTTTGCTGTGGCAACAAATTTTTAAGAGCACACATTAGTTAAATGTAACAACAAATTCATTTTTTACGTGAAGTAATTAATATAATTTTTTATAAGAAAAGAAAGCTAGAATCAGATAAAAATAACTAATTGCTAGTGTTGTCGTTGTAAGAAACAACAAATAATATTTTTTGTGAGTTGGTCACTCAACTGAGTGCCAACTCTATACTTCTTTATTTTACAAGAAAAGTACAAAAGTCTTGGAGATTACAATTAGCGTTACTCCTTGATACGCTTAAACAAGACTAATTAAATCTACCTGTCCTCGCTAATGCGCGACCTTATATAGCCTCGGTTTCCCCTACTCTACTCTATTTCAGCGTCTACTGACGACACCTCCCCCTTTAAAATCATCGACTATTTTTTATTTAAAAATTCGAAGCAGGTTTCCTTCTAGGAGGTCTCGTATGTAACTCAAAATCTAATCTAGTTGGAATTTCGGAAGTTACCAAGTGCTGAGTTGGACCCCTATTATTAAAACTACAATTTGTATAACAATTTCCAATACAATGCCTAATTAAGTTCATCATGCCATGCATGCATCCTACTTTAAACAATACATAGATAATTATAGCACCTATACTTGCATAACCTATATATCCTAAATAAGTCGAAGACTTTTCTATCCAACTCTTATATCGTTCATGTGTCTTTATTTTCTCTAACATTATTTCGGTATTTTCCATAGTAATTTTCGCTTCTTTTATTCTATCTAAATTAATAAATCTTGGGAGTTTAGGTAACGCATTATTTATCAGTTTTAAATCTTCTATGTCAAAGTCTAAATCTATTGTAATCGTATCTTCAAAGTATTTTGATACATTTCGCATTGGTTTATTTAAATCTAATTTAATTTCATTCGTATATAATTTGCAGTCATTTCCTGTAATTAAAAAAGTACCTAATTTCTTACCGCTGAAATTATTCTTATTACAAAGTATGTCTACAGGAGTTTCTTTGATAAATATACAGATATAGCCGTTTTCTGTTTTAATAAATGTTTCGTCGCTAAGTAACAACGGAGATTTTTGACAATATTTATTATTTTTCTTTATTAAACTCGCGTCACAATTTTCGGTTTGATATATTAAATAATTCGGTTGATTTCGTTTACAAATCTTATAATCTTCTATATTACTACATTTTTCTAAATCTGTTTTATCTATTGGAACATATTCAGTTTTTGTTTGTAAAATATACTCGTGGTTTGGTAGATAAACTATTGCCTGTCCGTCAACTGTCAGTTCTGGTATAGGTATAGTTCTAATAATTGTCATTTCTTCCTTGTCTAAAATTGGTATTTTAATTATGTAAACTAAGTTGTGATTTACTATTACTGCAGTTATGTCACTAATGTCGATTATATGCTGGAAATTTCTCTCTGCGCTATCAAAATGGTACTTTGTTTTAAATTGATTTTCAAATTCTTCAATTGTTTCTTGTAATATTTTGGGAGTTAGAATTTGTGGGTGAATGATGCCATGTTTTCCAAAATTGATAGAATTAATCGCAAGGTCAATGTCGTCGTTCATTTCTTCGATTAACGTTTCAACTATAAGTAATTTTTGTTGTATAAGTAAACTTTTCTTATTATTGTTTATTCCAGCTCCTAGTTGATTAAGTGTATCAAAATCCATTAATTTTTTCTCCAAAGATTTATAATCTTGTGATGAAGTATCTAAAATCATTTTTAGTACTTTAGTATTATTTTTAATTGCTTGACTTAATAATTTATTATCATCGTATAGCTGATCAAATTCTTTATTAATTTTATTTAAATCATCTTCACTTAATGTACCAAAAATTACTTTGGCTGCATTTCCTACTATATTGAACAATCCTCTCTTGCTTCTCTGTTTACCCATAATATTATAGAGTAGTAACTCTTTCTGTCTCAAACGTTCAAATCTGGAAGAGATTATTTTAATTTCATCAATCTCTTGACATTTGTTGAAACAAATTCTATTTGTTTGTATTAACGTTTTTTGAATAGCTGACATTCTATCTTCTGTTCTGGTTATATTGATCATAATCAATAATTTCCATTCTTCTGAATAAAGATGTGCTTTTCCGATTTCCTCTTTGTATAGGTTGCCTGATAATTCTATCATTGAATAATCATTCTCTGCTACTGCTAGCGTCAGCATCGTTATCAGAATGAAATTCTTCATCATCTGAAACAAAATACTTCTTAATATCCTGTCTATGGATTTTCCTGTTATTTTCTATAGTATAAGTATTTCCATTTTTATTTAGTACTGTATGCGGTCCTAACCACAAAGGGTCTCCCTTTTTTCTATTATGGTTTCTTATTAATATTTTTTCTCCTGTTTCTATCGTTTTCCTATCGGTTAATTTCTGTTTTTCTTGAATCTCGTTGATTTTTCTTCTCGTTATATGTAATTTGTTTTCATGTTCTAATTGTTTTAATTCATTTATTTTCACTAAGTCAGTAACTTTATTTGCCGTTTCAAATGCTTCTCTTGCCTTTCTGCCAGTCTGTAATTCAAACGGTGAGAATCCTGTGATTCTGTTTATAGTCATATTGTATGTCAACATTGCTTTGGCTAATTCTTTGTCCCAATCTTCTTTTTGTGCGTAAATGCTTAAGTATTCGTGTATCTTCGTATGTGATCTTTCATTTTTTCCATTGCTTTCAGGGTGATAAATAGAAGTTTTTAGATGTTTTATTTTTAATTGGTTTGTTAATTCAGAAAACTCATTATTTATGAACTCTGTTCCATTATCCGTTAATATCTCTAGTGGTTTGCCGTTTGTTTTTAAATATCCGTTCCAGAATGCTTCGATAATTAATCCTGCAGTTTTATCAGTTAGTGGTTCCAAATGTATATATCTGGTTAGAAAATCTTGAGCTACCAATATATATTTATTTCCTTTCGCAGTTTCTTTTAGCGGTCCTATTAAGTCTAAAGATATTTTATCATTAGGCCTTTCTGGTATATCTAATTCTTCATAATAACTTTGTCTTCTTTTATTTTCTTTAAACCGCTGACACGAATCGCAGTTTTTGATAAATTCTTCAACATCTTTTGTAATATTAGGCCAATTTGTAATATTTCTAATCCTTTGTACTGTAATATCTTTGGAATAGTGTCCTCCTAATATTCCTTCATGAGCTTCTGCTATAATTTTCTTTTTATCTGTTTCTACATGCTTCTTTATTAGATATACTTCTTTGTCGTTTCCTTTCCATATATTAAATAGAATTTTAGATATTTTATTTTCATTTATATCTTCATATATTATTCTCAATCTTTCTTCCTTTGTTTCATTTTCTAAGAATTCTTTTAATTCCTCATCTGACACTTGTGGACTAATTTTAATTCTATCTTCTTCTTCTTTTTCTTCGTTCGTAATCCATATTTCCTTGATCCTCGTAGGTCCAAATTCTCGTCGAATAATTAACTGTCCATTTGCTTTTACTACATTTCTTTTTAATCTTATTTTATTTATGTCATCGACTTTTGTTTGTGGAATTTCAATTAACCATTTTACTTCGGTTTCTTCATTAAAATCTCTTATTACTTTATATATTGCTCGCTCTTTCGGTTCTGTTTTTCTTCCATATACTTCTAATATCCAATTAAAGTTTGTGTCTCTTATTGGCTTTAAAATTTCTCTCAAATTACTTATTGGCTCCATAAGAGTGTAATTAGCATATCCTTCTCTTTTTTCTTTTGTTCCTGTGATTAATCTAATTGTTTTTATTAGTTTAAATTCATCTTCGATTTTTGAATTATCACTTTCGGTTATTTGCTCTTCAGATTGATTTTCTGAATTGTTTGTGATTGCACGGCTTGTTGAAGGCTCTTGATATTTATCTAATTCTTTAAGTAGTTCGTCTAACATTTCATCTTCGTCGTCCTTTGTCATTTGAACCCTCGGTATTCTAGATAAGGCGTCAGCATTTGTATTACATGCACCTTTTTTATAGACGATTTCATAATTGAATTCTTCTAATTTTAACCTCCATCTCATTAATCTGCTTGTAGGGTCTTTAACATTAAATAACCAAACTAAAGGTTTATGATCAGTTACTATTTTAAATTTTCTTCCATAAAGGTAATGTCTGAAGTGCTTAACTGACCACACGATTGCTAACAATTCTTTTTCTGTTGTTGTATAATTAATTTCGGCTTTATTTAATGTTCTCGATGCAAAAGAAATAGGCTTGTCTTCTCCAATTTGTCCTTGAGATAATACTGCTCCTATTCCTTCGTTTGAAGCGTCTGTTGTTAGGATGAAATCTTTATTCCAATCAGGGAATTGTAGTATGGGCGATGTTACTAAATTTTCTCTTAATTCTGAGAAAGCGTTCTCTTCTTCTTGTTTCCATTCGAATGTTGAATCTTTCTTTAATAATTTAGTTAAAGGTTTTGCTATTTTCGAGAAGTTTTCGATAAATTTTCTATAATAACCAATCAATCCTAAGAATTGTTTAATTTGTTTTTGAGTTTTTGGTCTTGGATAATTTTTTACTTTTTCTATTCTGTCAGGATTTGGTTTTATTCCATCTTTCGTTACAACGTGTCCCAAATATTCGAGTTCTGGTCGTAGATATTCACATTTGTCAGGTTGTAATTTTAATCCAACTTGTCTTAGTCTTGTGAATAAATTTATTAAATTTTTATTATGTTCTTCCAAAGTTTTTCCATGAATTATAATGTCGTCGATGTATACAAAACAGCCATTTCCAAGTAAACCTTTTAATCCATTGTTCATCATTCTTTGAAATGTTGGTGGTGCATTTTTTAATCCGAAAGGCATCCGGTTATACTCATAGTGTCCTTTGTTTGTACTAAAAGCAGTTTTTTCTTTATCGGATGCATTCATTCCTATCTGGTGAAATCCAGATGCGAGATCGAAACATGAAAAATATTTGGAATTGCCTAATTGATCTATTATTTCGTCAATATTTGGTAAAGGATATTTATCTAATACCGTTTTTTCATTTAATTTTCTATAATCAATGACAATACGCCACTTTATTTTGCCAGAAGCGTCTTTTTTTTTTGGGTACTACCCATAACGGTGAGTTGTAAGGTGATATGCTTTCTCTTATTATTCCTTTTTCTAACATGTCTTTAATTTGTCGATGTACTTCTTCTTGCAGCATCGGTGGATACCGATATTGTTTAGTATTTACTGGTTGATTGTCCTTTGTTCGAATATTGTGTTCCGTTAATTTTGTTAAAGGCAAAGGGTCGTTTCCTAAAGGGAAAATGTCATGAAATCCTATTATAATCTTTTTTAATTCTTCTTTCCCTTCTTTTATATGATCTAATCTTGTTTTCGATAATAATTCCTGGATTCTTTTAGCAGAGTGATTTTGCATGATTTTGTCATCACTGAATTTTTTAATCGAATCCATCCAAAGGTCTTCATAAGCTTCGTATGAATTCTCAATTTCTGCTGAATTTTTTGGCAATATTGGTTCGTTTTTGTAATTTAATTTTGTGACTGCCGAGTATCCATTTTTAAAATTAATAACACAAATTTTATCTTTATTATTTTTGCTTGGTTGGGGATGAAGTATTTTTGGTCCTATTTTCAGTGTTCCTTTTTCTAGATCTATTTTAAAACTTTGATCGTAAAGAAAATTCATACCAACTAAACCGTTTTCTACAAATGCTTTTTCGTCTTTTGTTACTTGAAAAACTGATTCTTTACCAAAAATTTTTAAACAAATGGAATAATCGAATGTTACAGGATTACTTCCGATTGTTAAAACGTTATGAGGTGCGTATTTTTTAAATCTCGTTCCTGCTAGCATACTTTCTTTTATAATAGAAACATTGGATCCTGTGTCTACTACATATTTTCCGGCTGCTAATTTATCAAATTTTAATGCCACAACAGGTGTGTCGTGTCTTCTTCGTTCTCTTGGGATTCGTTCAAGTTCACGCTTATCGGGTTCTCTGATAAGAAAGATTCTTCGCTCAGCTGTACTCGGTCTGGTGGTCTGTTCGGTGAGGCTCTTGACTGAAAATTTTGATATCTTTCTTGACGAGGTGGTAATCCTTTTAACTTTCCTCTACAGTCTTCTTCTTTATGTCCTAGGTTTTTGCAATGGTTGCATTTTACTGGTGTTTCTTGTCTACTCGTTCTTGGCATTGGTGTTGGGTATTCTGTTCTTGGTTTGCCTGCGTTTTCAAACCTTCTTTTGTCTTTTAAATTCACATTTATTTCTGTTGCTAAGTGAAAACACTCGTTCAGCGTTTTAGGTTTCTGCGGTCTAATTCTAATTTCAAATTCTTCTCTCACGTTTCTCAAAAAGGTACTAACACTTGCACTTGTTTCTATTTCCTGTCTCAAGTGTATTTCAGTAACGGAAATATCCATATTGTCGATGAATTGTCTAATTTTATCTTGACATGCTACAAATCGAGCTGTGAATGAATCTAAACCTTCGTTTTTACCCATTATGCATAAATCTCTAATTCTTTGGAGTGATTCTAAACTCTCTTTTTCTCCAAATAATATTCTTAATCTTTCGAAAAAATCTGCAAAGGTTGTAACTCCGTCGGCTCTAATTGTGTTAGCTGCTTTCCCTACTAGTTTTTGTGCGATTATTGCATGCAATAATATTAATCTTTCATTTCTCTTCGTCTTTTTTTTTGCTATTCGTGTTAAATGTATAAAATTTTCTAATCCTATCCCACTGAAATCTGGTATAAGTTTTATGGTTTTCCCGAAATCGTATTCCGTATTTTCTTCTAATTCTTCATGATCGCTGTTTAGTTCTTCGTTGATTTCAGATGAATCCTCTCTTCCTATCATTGGTTGTTCCAGTGCTTTGAGTCTTGTTTCTAATCTTTCTAATTTTTCAAGAATCAATTGAAGATTATTTCTGTTTGGTGATGATGCTCGCGACATGTTGGCTGTGTGAAAAGGGAATTCAAGTCTGTCAGTCAGTGAGGTTGAAGGGCTTGAGCTGTCAGAGTTTATTGTTGTGTTTTCCCTACTTTCCCTATATATATCCAGTTTGGATTTTTCCTACATTCGTTTCGATTAATTTTTTATTTTAGTACCGTTCGCGTTTTCTAATTTAAAATTTCACTTCTTGCAATCCTGCTACAAGGAGTACACAAGAATATGAAATTAGATTTTTGATTATTGACGATGGCAGTGCTCGTGAACACACGGAGTGTACCAACGCTTTAGAACTTTGTTCTAAAGATTTAAATCTACACTTCTGTTTAGTATGCTTACTCTCAATTTGTCGATGATTGCTGGATCGTAGTGCTGAAACGTTGCTCTGGATCGTGGTTCTGGATTAAATCTCTGGATTGAATCTCTGGATCGTAGCTCTGGATCGTAGTTCTGGATTAAATTTCTGAATTGAATCTCTGGATCGTAGTTCTGCCTTGCTGGGGTCACCGGTCCTTTCTTCTTATGGTACCTTATTTCCCAACTCGAACTGGAACTTCACGTGTTTCTGGTTTTTGAAGTTTGGATTCTGGGATACACTTATTCCCTCAGGATCTGGATGAATTTCCAGAAGTATTGGATGTATCCCACCCGCTGCCACCAATTTTGTTGTCGTTGTAAGAAACAACAAATAATATTTTTTGTGAGTTGGTCACTCAACTGAGTGCCAACTCTATACTTCTTTATTTTACAAGAAAAGTACAAAAGTCTTGGAGATTACAATTAGCGTTACTCCTTGATACGCTTAAACAAGACTAATTAAATCTACCTGTCCTCGCTAATGCGCGACCTTATATAGCCTCGGTTTCCCCTACTCTACTCTATTTCAGCGTCTACTGACGACACTAGTTAAATCTTGACTGACATTCTTCTCCAATAATCAGTAAACTAAAATTGTTTATTTTTAAAATAAATTACAGTAAAAAGCACCTTGAAAAAATGTCAAATTTGACTTGGTGAATCACTGAACAGAACTGGGTTATTTTTACTTATAATGATCAGTAGAAATATTACTATTTTTATCAGTGACTGACTATTTATTATTGAATCAGTAAATTTTTACCGAGATTCAATATATTGAATCTCAGTTACATTCTCGTTTAGTTACAAGTGTAGGATCTAACTCTATGGTTACATTTTCAGGCAATGAATCGAAAACACGTAAATACTTGAGAGGATTATTTTGTAAAAATACTTGTGTTAATGTTGGATTATCACTCAACTCAAGAGCTTCTAAATTTGTAAATTTATTTTCTTCTAAATACAGAGCTCGAAGATTCTTTAAATTTATCATCCAGTCTTTAGGAAAATTGACTATGTTGTTTTTTCCAAGTATAAGAAATTCCAAACTCTCGAGTTGATTGAATGTATCAAAATCTATTTCCGAAATTACGTTGTTGTCAAGACGCAAGAGTTGCAATTGAGACATGCCATTGAAATTTCTATTGTTTAAATGTTGAATGCTGTTACATTTTAGAGAAAGATTTCTTAAGTTGAATGCTTGAAATATTTCCGGAGCCTTAGATAATGAATTATAATCTAAATTTAGATTTTGAAGGGCAGGCATCAAATCAACAATTCTACCATCAAAATGTTTAATTTGATTTGCCTTTAAATTTAAATATTCCACTTTAGGTGTGCCATAGAACATACCCATAGAAACACTTTTTAGATTATTATTATTTAGAAAAATATATTTAAGATTTTCTAGTTGTTTCAATTCTACTGCTTCCAACTTATTATTTGCAACTGATAAAAATATAAGGTTATTTATATTATCGAGAAATAATGATTCTAGGTTATTATGGTCTAAATCAAGATGCTTAAGAGATTTTGGCAACCATGTAAAATTGTTTCTTTTACTATTAATATTATCTTTGTCCCTATAAGAAGAATGAAAATGGTCATTTCCAGAAATAAAAATTTTGTTAATACTGTTATTATTAAGATACAAATGTGTAAGTTGAGGAAGATCAGTGAAAAAATCTACTTCTAAAACGACTAATTTGTTATTTCTCAAATAAAGTTTTTCTAAAACAGGAAAACGACCATTTATCTTAATACGTCGTGGTGCTGATGATGAATAATAAGAATAGTATCTATCTATAGAATGATAGTTATAAGTACTGTCACCACTGTAAGTGTCAGAACTGTAATAAACATTATCCAAAACAATTGATTTTAACTTTTGATAATTATTATTATTCATTTGTTCATGCAGAAACTGCTGATCACTCCAACTATTGTTCGACAAATCCAAAAACATCAGATTTGGAAGTTTATCAAAAGCGGAAGGCAAAATTTCATTATTTTGAACACCTCGGAGACTTAGACAAGTCACTGTTGAACTAGCGATGAATTCATTACCGATTAAATGCAATTTGACATTTGAAAAATTCAGGTAGACTTGCTGATCCTTACATAATTCTTCAAAGTCATTTTCTTGCTCATTTTCTGCAGTAGATGTAGATATTATATCGCTTTTGATCATAACAATAGGGCTCCAGATTAATAATATCTGTGATATTATTTTCATTTTGAGATCTGATAATCTGTAAATAAAGATTTTTTAAGTTTCTTTATTGTAATATGATAAACGCAATGTTTCATTATATCAATGATGGATTTTGCTTACTATTACTATTTATTTAAAATTTTAATTGTTTTTTTATGATAAAGTTATATATATAATTTCCTTTTTAATGCATATGTTACAATTATCTTAATCAATAAATAGATAGATAAATAGATAATAAATAAATCAATAAATATAATAGCTAGGTACTCTTTTAATCTGAATTAGTGGCTTTTAGAATTAGCGAAAAATCGGTCACTATTACATAGTGAATATTTCACTAATCTATAGTAGAAAACTACTAATTTCATAGTGAATTTTCTATTAATTAAAACAGTAAAATTGACTATTTCAATTAGTAGATATTTCACGTTAAAATTAGTAGTTTTTTATCATTAATTAGTAGTTTTCTACTGATAAATACACTGCAAAAACAGGTGTCTTAAATTGTTCAAAAATGTCTTAAAATAAGACATTTTTCGTGTCTTAGACACCAAAAGTATCTTAATTTAAGACATTTTTGGCCAATTTAAGACACGATGTTTTTGCAGTGTATTAGTGAAATATTCACTATTTAATAGTAACCGATTTTCCTCTAATTCATTAGTGGATAACTACTAATTCAGACATAGAGAGTATATGTTTATCATTAAAAGATCACATTTAAGTGACTAGTCATTAATTAAATAAAAATTGATTTTTTTTAAGGGGAGGAACCGGTGAAATTTTAGCTTATCGAAATTCACGATGTTCAGGGTTACTAATTTTTTTTTGTGTAATTTTAGATCTAAAATTATGGGATAATGTCAAAAATATAAAAATAAATATTTTGGGGAGTTTAAGATACATATTCTTGAAAAAATGCAAATTATGAAAATTAAACCTCTTCCATAATTTTCATTTTTTTCCATCGACAATTTGTTTGTGGGCTTTTTAAATGATTCTCTACAATCTCTCGTATGTTTTTTAAAATATTTTAATTTTTCAAAAAATAAAAAAATCGTAAAATTGGCACCCATAAGCATAGGCTTACATTTTTTCGGTTTCTCATCTTAAATATTGAACTCCGTCTACAATTTTCATTATTTTTTATGGCCATTTTTTTTAAACGTGTTTTTAATGAATCTTTACAATCAATCGTATGGATTTTGCAAAATTTTTATTTTTTGAGAAAATACAAATTCGAAAATGGAAAAAAAAATATTGTTTTTTAATTTTTATGTAATACCATAATTCTACATCTAAAATTATGTTAGAAAAAAAATTGACACCTCTGAGCATCAAAAATTTCGATGGATTAAAACTTCCCCGGTCCCTCCCCTTAACAGAATTTGGGGTCAAAAGTTTTATTGTAAATTTGATATAAATTGCTCCATTTCGTAACTTCATAATTTTATTTATAAAAAATAAACAATTTATGAAAATTTGAATTAATTTGATGAAAGCATAATAAATATTTATTTATTGACGAAACTATTGTTATAAACAAATGCTTGTTTTTGTTAATTTATGAAGGAAGGTAGTAATTTTTTCTGAAAACCATTTAAAAATAATCCAATTACAATGAAAACCATATAATGAATTAATATTATAAGGATATATTAAACTTTGTTTAAGCAATAGATAATTTAAAAAAATTTAGTAGTTTTTTAAAAAATTTTCTTAGAAGAATTTTTTGTATTTTTTGTTTAAAATGAACTGAATAAAATTGACATGAATTATGAATCTCGTAAGTAATATCAAGAATATGTACTTGGGTTAAGGATAATTATTCTTAAATTAAATATAATTATTTTTTATCCAAGCATATAGTCCGAGCATTGTTTTATCCTTAGTAGAATAAATTTTTTTTCTCAGTGTATAAATTGATTATTATATGTTTAACAATTCGAATTAACAAAATAACAAAAGCCTAAGTTTGTAAATTTTTGCAAGAAAAGTTTTATTTTTCTTGGTTTAAAGATTAAGATTTTAAGATTCAATTTAGGTACTTGCTATTTGATAAAAAAAATTAATTAAATGTTGAAGACAATCATTAAATCGTTTTCGATTTTCATAAATTAATTTACATTAATATGAATAAAACCTTACCTTCGACTTCAGATTTAATGGAATTTTCAAAATTATTTATTCTAAGCACTAATTTTTATTTAAAATGAAATTCACTTAGATTGGAATGAACAAACGTGACTTTATTCTCTCGATAGCTCTCTTTGGATTCAGAGTTCCCTCGGCTGCTTGTGTGCTTTATATATTTTTAAATATATTGCTACATTGATAGTTGATGAATCACTTTTTGTAGGGTAAAATCAGGATAGATGACCCCTCCTCGGATACAAATATGGTCTACGCATTCTCATATCTCAGAGAGATAGAAGAATCTATTTTAGTAGATACTACCCAGTGGGCAAAAATCCATGTTCGTTTTAAAAACGTTTGAAGAACGTTTTTAGAACGTTTCATGTCGGCCAAATAATGTTCTGGAACATTATTCGAACATCCATGTTCGAATTGTCGAAATGTCGGCCATTAACGTTCTTAAAACGTTTTTAGAACGAACATGGATTTTTGCCCACTGGGTATAATGCTGTTTCTTTATATATGTGAGAATAATTCTCTATTTTTTTGGCCTGAAGAGAATTATTCTCACATATAATATAATTGGCTTGAAAACTTCAAGGTTAAACCTTTTTAAATTATTCTCACATATAAAATAGACAAAAATATTATTGACTTTTTTAATTTTTAATCTCTGCAAAATAGAGAATTATTCTCACATATAATATAAGCAGCTTGAAAACTTCAAGGTTAAGCTGTTTCTTTATGTTCTCCCAACTGAAACTTCTTGTAAAATACCAGTTAAAATAATAATAAAAATGTGTCTGCTAAAGAAGTCCAAAAAAGTTTTCTTTTTTGTTATTTAATCTTTTTACAAAATCACTGTTAGAGGAGATAATTGACAAGCTATATTCTTAACTTAATTATAATAATAAATAATGTCCACAATTATTTTTATAAAAAAAAATTATATATTTGTTTGAAGGATGAATGTGTGGTAATCTTTTTTCATTTTATATATTGTTACACTACCGACGGGAATTGTAGGTACGGCCCTTTTTTTGACTGCAAAAAATCGGTTATTTTTTAAAATATATTTATTAAAATTTTTGCTCTTTAAGGGGTTAATATATATTAAAACATTTAAATAATAATTAATTCTGCTTCTTTAAACATTAAAACATTTATTTAAGTTCTTTTAAAGAGTTTCAATTTGGTTAATAAATTTCATTTATATAACTCAAAAATTATAAACAGGACTTTTTATGCGGTTTTAAAAATTCTGATGTTTTCAATTATTTCGAAAGTTATTTAAAAATTAAAATTTGTGATATTTCATATGCTTTCTTTAATTTATAAAAACTGTTATTTAAAATTTCGTAATTTCAGTAGTTCAAAACTACCGTCGAGTGGGGCAATTTTGTGCACAAAACCGTTTTTTTCTACCCTGTGCTTTATTAAAATTCAGAATTTGAAAAAAAAATAAGTTTAACTATTCAGTTACATTGTGGACATCCGTCTAAATATGCCTTATGAGTTAGCCGACAAAAAAAATGTCGTCTCACCATTTTTTGTAGCATTTACTACAGTTTCTTCTATATCTGGAATCAGTAAATTATCAGAACTACTACAAGAAATCTTAGCTCCAGTTATAGAAACTCAAAGTCGTGCACAAAATAGTTCCACTGATGACATGGCTATTTTCTGCATCAAAGTATGTTTATTTGTAGAATTACGTAAACAAATTTTTTGATCGTTTCTGCAGTATGGAATATTTTTTCTTAATATTCTAGAGTACAATTAAGAAAATCAAAGCTAAAAAAATTTTTTTGCATGAATTGTTTAGCTAATTTGAAAGTAAAGCACTGAAATTTCACAAAAATGTAGATTTACATAAAAATTAATTTTTTTAAGAAAATCTTACTTTAATATAATTTCTTTAATAATGTCACTTGTAGGCTCAAAGTAGGCTAAGCATGCATTATGTTGGTATAGTATTGTTAATAATTTCAGTTGTTGTAAAAAATTTTTATAAACAATTAAGCAACAATTCATAATTTTAATGAATAAAAAATTCTTTTTAAGATTAAAGTCTAAGTACATTCATCATAAATGGATATTTGCCCGAATATGAGTAAATGTCAACAATTTAATTTGTTATGAACAATTTTTATAAAAAATGAAGCAACTAATCATAATTCTGATGAATTAAAAGTTCTTTTTTAGACTAAGTGCCTGAATTCGTTGTTCATGAATGGGTATTTGACAGAATGTGACCAAATGTTAATAATTTTATTTGTTATAAACAATTTTTATAAACAATTTTTGAGCAACAATTCATAATTTTGATGAATTAAAAATCTTTTTTCATTCTAAGTGTCTGAATACGTTCTTTATAAATGGAAATTGCCCGAATGAGACTAAAGGTCAATAATTTAATTTGTTATAATTTATAAACAATTTTTATAAACAATTAAGCTACAATCCATAATTTGATGAGTTAAAAATTCTTTTTTAGACTAAGTGTCTGAATTCATTCATCTTAAATAAACATTTGCTCGAATGTGATCAAATGTTAACAATTTAGTTTGTTATAAACAATTTTTATAAACAATTTACCAAAAATTCACATTTTTGATGAATTAAAAATTCTTTTTTAGACTAAGTGTCTGAATTTGTAAAAATAAAATAATATATAAAAATTTTTTTTAACAAATGAAATTATTGCCATTTAGTCACATTCAGGCAAATATCTATTTTTGAAAAACGAATACAGACACTTAATCACATTCTGGCAAATTTCCATTTATAAAGAACGTATTCAGACACTTAGAATGAAAAAGAATTTTTAATTTATCAAAATTATGAATTGTTCTTAATTGTTTATACAAATTCTTTATAACAAATAAAATTATTGACATTTGGCCACATTCTGTCAAATACCCATTTATGAACAACGAATTCACTCATTTATTTTAAAAAAGAACTTTTAATTCCTCAAAATTATGAATAGTTGCTTAATTGTTTATAAAAATTGTTTATAACAAATTAAATTATCAGCATTTGATCACATTCTGGTAAATGACCATTTATCCGAAATTGAAAGAAAGTGTCATTTCATTGAATTTAATAGCTTTTAGATAAAATAAAAAAAAAAATTCAATTATTGATTGCTGTATTGCTTAATTGTTAATAACTTTCGACACAAGCAATAATATAATAATCGGCCACGACAGATCTTTGCGCAATTGAATAAGCTTTAAATTAAAAAAAAAGTATGTTAATCCGTCAAGAATTGTGACCTGCAAGTTAATTTGTCCACGAAAAGAGAAACTTAATAATAATATCCTAATATAATAAGGAAAACTTATTAACTTTTAAATAAATACAAGTACTCAATATAAAAATTGGTAAAGTTTAATTTAAATACTCTTTAAAAGTGATACATTTATTGTTAGTGTTACTCATGAGCTTTTAAAATTTCATTATTATCTTTAAAAACTAAAACCAAATGTCCTGAAATATATATACAAAATTTACAAATTAATGTGAAGGTTTATCAAATACTTAAAAACAATACCACAGTTACAAGAGTAAGTGTCACTACACTTGAAGGAAAACAAATTCCTATTCTACTGCAACTTTATACATAATAACATTTTTTAGTAAGTAGTTGATTATAACTCATCAAACTAAACTTCTTCTATGAAGAAGACACGTTTATCTAGGTTATAGTTACAATTATTTTTTTGATTCAACAAAATTGTGTAAAATATGGACATGTGAGGTCGTCTTTTTGATTCTAGGACACATATACGTATACAATCGCTACTGGAAATCCTAAATTATATATTTTTTAATGCCTTCGAAAATTTAAAATATTAAATTGAGGTTATGCAAGTAAAAATTGCTTTTTATATGTAAATTTAAGCTTCCTGTCATTTCTGATTTTAATGCTCCAATGTGGGTATTACGTTTCTGTCCCAACTTATATATATAAGTTGGTGGCCGATAATAATGACATTTTGGAATTTTGTCCATTTCCGGGTCTCAATTTGTCACAAATTGAAAAAAAAAAATACGTATTTTTTCATTTTTTTTAAATTAATATTTAGTGGTGCCTGTAGGCTATTGAAAATTTGCATGTATTTTGCATGGGGAAAAACTTTTTTTCGTAGATTCCCTGTAAAATCGTTGAAAATTAATATTTTTTGACCGGACTACTCTGTTTCTCTTCATAAATGTTCAAAGAATAATATGCAATTTTTAACTTATGAAATTTGTTAAGTTTAATATTTTTTACAGGACCCAAAAGTTGACCAAAAAAAAAATAAAATAGGTTATTATTGTCAAAAAATATTAATTCTAAAAAAAAACGAGAAATTTAAACTGCTAATTATGGTTTCTATTGTTTTTGAGGTCCCTGATTACAAATCTGAAGTCATATTTCAAAAATTCAAAATGACTGATCCAATATGGCGGCCATGAAAATTTTAAAATTAATCAATTTCTAGAAAATTTCGTATCAGGGTGTTTTGGGGGTCTCTGATTACAAATTTGAAGTCAGATTTTGAAAATTAAAAATGGCGGATCCAATATGTCGGATATAAAAATTTTTAAATTAATCAATTTTTATGAAACTTGGTAGCATAGGATTTTAAAAATTGCAAACTCAAGGAAATATCAACTCTCTAAATCTGAATTAGTGGTTTTCTACTAATGAATTAGCGAAAAGTGAGCTACTATTAAAATAGTAAGAATTTTACTAATTTTTAGTAGAAAGCTACTAAGAATTAGTAGAAAATTACTAAGCTTGTAGTAGAAAACTACTAATTAAATTAGTAAAAAAATCTACTTTTTTGAAAAGTAAAGTTTCACTATTTCAATTAGTAGTTTTCTACTAAGAATTAGTAATTTTCTACTAATAATTAGTAGTTTTCTACTAAGAATTAGTAGTTTTCTACTATATGAATTAGAGAAAAATGAGCCATGAATTTGACTAATTCATAGTAGAAAACTACTAATTCAGATTTAGAGAGAATTAAAAACTATTGTAAATGTTGAAACTCACGTTGTAGACACGTGAAGTAATTCCTTTCAGGAGAATCACCCATCTATATAAAATCGTGTCATCTAATTTGTAAACGAACCTTCTCTAGATAATAAATACTAACCTTCTCATTTCTAATTAACAGTAATTAGCAGTCTAACTATCCGATTTATTAGAAATATTAATTTTTCAATCAGTGATCGACTTTTTGTTTTTAAAATAGTTATTTCTAAATAATTTAAATTTAGATAGAACATTCACAAAAATTTTGTTGGCTACTGGGATAAGATATTACATAATTAAGTTTATAAAAAATTATTAATTTTTTAAACATTATGCCCGCCATATTGCATCCGGCAGTTTGAATTTTTCAAATCTGACTTCAGATTTGTAACTAGGAGCCCAAAAAACCCTATGATACCAAGTATCATAAAAATTGATTCATTTAAAAATTTTTATGTCCGCCATATTGGATCCGACATTTTTAATTTTTGAAGTCTGACTTCAAATATGTAATCAGAGACCTCCAAAACACCCTGATACGAAATTTTCTAGAAATTGATTAATTTTAAAATTTGCATGGCCGCCAGATTGGATACGCCATTTTGAATTTTTGAAATATAACTTCAGATTTGTAATCAGGGACCTCAAAAACAATAGAAACCATAATTAGCAGTTTAAATTTCTCGTTTTTTTTAGAATTAATATTTTTTGACAATAATAACCTATTTTAGTTTTTTTTTGTCAACTTTGGGGTCCTGTAAACAATAGTAAACTTAACAAATTTCATAAGTTAAAAATTGCATATTATTCTTTGAACATTTATGAAGAGAAACAGAGTAGCCCGGTGAAAAAATATTAATTTTCAACGATTTTACAGGAAATCTACGAAAAAAAGTTTTTTTCCCATGCAAAATACATGCAAATTTTCAATAGCCTACAGGCACCACAAATATTAATTTAAAAAAAAAATGAAAAAATACGTATCTATTTTTTTCAATTTGTGACAACATGAGACCCGGAAATGGACAAAATTCCAAAATGTCATTACACAGCCCCACAAAAAAAAAAAAAGTGTCATGTACTTTTGACCGGAGTACCTTAGCCCTATGTATTTTGACGCGCTGAACACGAATCCAAAGTCCATTTTGCTCCATCACGTCAGGATTTTTTTCTAACCTCAAAAAACATGTCGGATTTTGAGAGGTAGGCGATTTTTTAAAAAAATTTATGGATTTACTTCAAACTTGGTATCTGGGGGTTTTTTGGGTCGCTGATTATGAATCTGAAGTTAGATTTTCAAAATTCAAAATGGCGGATCCAATATGGCGGACGAATTTTGAAAAAATTTGAAGATTTACTTCAAACTTGGTATCTAGGGGTTTTTTGGGTCGCTGATTACGAATCTGAAGTTAGATTTTCAAAATTCAAAATGGCGGATCCAATATGGCGGACGAATTTTTAAAAAATTTGAAGATTTATCAGGAATAAGATGCAGAATGGAACAATGTACTTTCTTATTTGGCTTCTGCACCAAACATATCCAATCTGTTACCAAGGAATATTTTATGATAAAATTGTAATAGAAGTCATATTTGAAAATGTGAGAAACTCGCTTCGAAATCACACTCAGCAACTTAAAAACCTGAAGATACCAAATTTCATAAAAATTTCGAAAATATGACGTCAGATTCGCAATCAGCGACCCAAAAAACCCCCAGATACCAAGTTTGAAGTAAATCTTCAAATTTTTTCAAAATTCGTCCGCCATATTGGATCCGCCATTTTGAATTTTGAAAATCTAACTTCAGATTCGTAATCAGCGACCAAAAAAACTCCCAGATACCAAGTTTGAAGTAAATACATAAATTTTTTTAAAAAATCGCCTACCTCTCAAAATCCGACATGTTTTTTGAGGTTAGAAAAAAATCCTGACGTGATGGAGCAAAATGGACTTCGGATTCGTGTTCAGCGCGTCAAAATACATAGGGCTAGGATATTCCGGTCAAAAGTACATGACACTTTTTTTTTTGTGGGGCTGTGTTATTAACGGCCACCCTAATATATATATATATATATGTTACATGGTTGTGACTATGGCTCTGTGGACGCAGGGTCCTTGACATCCTTGTCTGAGTCCAGGCCAAAGTACAGCTTTAATTCTAGTTCCATTCGGATTGGGAGCAGAGTGATGTCTTGCGTGAAGTTCTCTTCTAAATTCAACCCCTTGTGCAACGTCCAGTACCAAGGGTATCGACCTTGCTAAGCAAACCCAGGCAAGACTTGAACATGCATTTGCATAGGTTTTAATTTCCAAACAGGCTTTTAAACAAGGGAAGTCGTAGAGAGTCCTTTTTAATTGACTGAGAATTTGCTCAGTTACTTCCTGAATTCCAGTTTGCGCTCCGGAAGTTGCCAATTGGCGTCTGATGCACTCTTCCAATTCGGGAGAAACCTTGCTGCTTGTGTTTATTGCCTGGGAACTCGTTCCATTTAAAATCTTAATGGCCTCCAGTCTTCGAGAGGTTTGAATTATTCCGGCGACTCGCCACGATAGCTATAACAGAAATAATTATACTTTAGAATGAAGCTGCTCTTTCATTTAAGTTGTTTTTTAATTAAAGCTTTCTGATTTTATTAATTCTGGATTGTATGTATTTATATTATTCATTATGAATTACGGGTTTATTTATCAGCTTAAAGACGCTTATACCCTCAAGCGGTTCTCATTCTAATGGACCATGATAGTCAATATTTTTTTAATTTTATTTCTTCTTATAATTTGGTTTCTAAATAGTATTTTGTAGTTAAAATCATTACACAAACAAAATTTAATGAAAAAAAATTTTTTCGTTGAAGATTTCAAGCTATTAAAATTTTTTCTTCCTGATTATTTAAAAAAAGTGAAGAAATACTACCCTTGAATAACATTTTCTTAACAACGGTACGGTAAATTAATTAAATATTGTTTTAAAAGTTGTATTATATTACAGTTTAAAATATATTAGTTTTTTTTAAAAATTTGTAGAACCGTGTTTTTATAATTAATTAAAATATAGTTTTTTGCGCGTTTTTTTACTGTTTCCATGCAAAAGTCTGAACTTTATAAATTTATATCTTAAAAACGGAACGGTAAAATTCAATAAAATTGTAACAGTACATGTAAAGTAATGCATTTAATATGTCATTAAAATTTTATAAGAATCTGTAGAAATTGGTTTTTTGATAAACCTCCTTAAGGGCATATGATGGAGGAGCGTACGGGGAGAAAATTTTCGGAAGGGGAAGTTTGAAATTTTAAGCAGATTTTTGAAAAAAATTGTACGTAAAATGATCTTTTTTTAAATGGAGAATGACGTTAGAGGTCACATGTCCCAAAAACAAAATTTCTAAGCGGGGGTTTTATAAAAATACTGAATATTTTTAAAAGAAACTTTACAGAATTACTTAAAATATTATCCGGAAGGTTTTCCTGGGAGGCTATCACGTAACTTTTGAAAACGAAAGCGAAAACGAAAACGCAAGTTCGCGTACTTGTGGTTTATTCCTTTTCATTTTCGCTTTCGTTTTGCGAATTTGCGTTTTCGTTTTTTTTTCAAAATTACGCGATAAGCCCCCTGCTCCTAATTTGATTTTGTTTAATCTAAAAAATTACTCTAGTAAAAATCCCCAAAATCAGAAAAAAGTCAAAAAAGTTATAAAGGGCATTAGGCCTGGCTGACCAAAAGTTTGTTTGGATTTTTACTTATAATTAAGTTTTATAATTTCCGAAAATCGGCGAATTTTTAAAAAACCTAATTTTATGTAAAACTCCAAACGAATTTAAGTCAAACAGACCTTTACTCCTTAAAAACTTATTACAATTGTAGACAATATTTTAAAGAGTAAAATAAGTCATTAATTATTAAAATTTGATAAAAATTTCAACTTTTCTCCGTGCTAAAGAAAAAAAAAAGTAAATTATTATTGCTTAACGACAAATTATGTCTGAATCTAATTTTTTCTGAAAATTAGACAACTAAATGTTCCAAAACGTTCCGATACATTTTAGTAATTTTAATTATTATATATTGTTATTTTTAAAAACTCTGGTACTTTTTTATTATACAATCAATTTTTCTCGGGTTTTTTATTACTTTCACTATTCTTCAATTAATTTCCTAGATTTTAAAATATTCTTCTCAAATTTTAACAATTTTCTTCAATTTTCAATTATTGGCTGATTCCAGAAAAAAATCGAAATTGATGTCCTTAATGATTTCTGAAAATCAGGATTGTTGGTTATGAAAAGTTATTTTTTTTAATAATACTACTGTACTAGATGTACGAATTTATGAAACAAATTTATTTCTTATATGATAAACAAAGAAGATATGTCCAAGAGAGTACCCTGAAAATCATTCCCTCACAGTAGTAGAGCTATGGGGCTACGGGCTCACTTACCGACAGTCGGTAATGTAGATTTCTACTTTACCGACCGTGAAAAGTCTGGTTTCTGTGTGGGTTACCATCAGTCGGTAATGCAGATTTTTACCGACCGTGAAAAGTGGTGTTCCTGTGGGGTGTTCTGTTTTACCGACCGAGCAAGTGGGTTCCACCGTCTGCCGCTAGATGGCGCCACTTGTTAATTGAATCTGGAAAAGTTGGTTGCTGTGGGGGATTTTGAATTTTCGCGCCATAGTTCTACGTTACCAACACAGTTCTTGTTGCTGCCAGTAGATGGCGCTTTTCGTTTAGTGAATTTAGTGGACTCGATTTGTCTTTTCCAACCCTGCTAAATTTTTTAAACTTTCCTTTTCTACCATATTGAATTTCCCCCCTACTTTTTACCCCCACTTTCTTAAAAACTGTTGAGGGTGGAGTTTATGAAGTGAGCATGCGTGAAAAATGAAGTGGGGATATTTTAAATGGTGGGAGTATTTTCAATGGTGGGGAATAACCTATAAATTACGGTCTCGGAGCTCAAGCGAGTCATTCTGTTCACAGGTACAACAACAACTATAAATCAACAGTAAAGCTAGGTATATTATTATTTTTCTAATTTTCTATCTAGTTTTTCTGTTTTATTTTTAAAATCTTGAATTTCTGTTCACAGGTATAAAAAAACAATAATGTCATTAGAAAGGATAAATGCTGTTGGACGTTTGGAAAATACTTTACCAACGAAGCCACTCTCAGAATTAATTCCCAAGCTTCGTTATGATGTATCAAAAATGTCCATCATATCAACAAAATATGGAGACAGAGTCGTCGTGGAGCTGAATGGAGACTTTGTAACGTTTCTACCATCACGTTTCATAAAGTTATTCCAGGATGATCCGGAGTATCTAGAGAATATTCAAGGTGCTGTAAAATTAAAGAAACTACAAATGAAGTACCTTGGTGGTAGATTTAACGCTGTTGAGTTTAAATTCAAAGAAATTAAAAGAAGTTGTGAGATTCGGAAGAATACAAATGAAATTGATTTCAATTCATGTAATGCTGTTGATTTTAAACTTAATTGATTTTTCAAAAGTGTACAAAATTGTATTTAAAAAATGTTATTTTGAAAATATATAATGGATATTAATTATAAAAGATGTCTTCTTATTGTCTATTCCCTAACACTGTAAAATTTTAATTTTAATTCTAGAAAATATTAAAATATGAAGAAAAAAGTATTTTAGAAAATATAGAATAATTATAAACTAAAAAATATTAAAATATAAAGTAAAAAGAGTATTTTAGAAAAATGTAGAATAATCATAAACTCAAAATAATAAAATATATAGTAAAAAGAGTATTTTAGAAACTATAGAATAATCATAGACTGAAAATATTAGAATTATTACTATTTGAACTTTCGCGCTAGTCTACGTTAACGAAGAATTGCATAAAGCAAGCAATCCCTGATCTGCTGCGCGCCTACCCAGTTCTGAGTGTATTAACGCATGCGCGACGAGAAGAAGTGGGATCTGTAACTATGAAGCGGAGGGCGGTGACCGAACATTGCGCGCGCAACATCAAGTCATGCGCGCGCGTCAAGAGCAGTGGTGGTGGAGCGTACCGTGGTGGTGGTGGAGCGTACCGTGGTGGGGAGTTGGGTATATCTGTAGGCTCCCGAGTCACAAGAATCATTCCTTTCTGTTCACAGGTGCAGCATACTAGTTCCAGAGATCAGCAATCAAAGAAGACTTCTTTTCTGTTTCAGCTTTCTTTTCTTTTGTTTCAGCTTTTCTTCTATTTCAGCTTTTTTTTTTTTCTGTTTCAGCTTTTTTTTTCAAATTTTCTTTCAGCTCTTTTATATCAGGTTTTTTTTTTTTTAAACTTTTCTTTCAGGTTTTCTCTTTTATTTTCTTTCAGCTTTTTCTGTTTCAGCTTTTCTTCTGTTTCAGCTTTTTTCTATTTCAGCTTTTCTTCTGTTTCAGCTTTTTTTCTATTTCAGCTTTTCTTCTTCTGTTTCAGCTTTTTTTTCTGTTTCAGCTTTTCTTCTGTTTCAGCTTTTCTATTTAGTTTTCGTTTCCAGTGTTTATTTTTTTATTTTTTTTGTGCGTATAGTTAGTATTTACTGTCAAGATGCCCAAGTGTAAAAGTCGAAAGAAGACCAGACAACGCATTGAAATTGACGATTTTAATGAAATTTGCCACGAATCTGATAACTTCCTTAAAATTGCAGAGCGCGAACTTGTTATAACAATGTCATTGTCTGGTCATGATAAAACAATTCACGCATTCGAGTGGCAAAACAAGTGTCAGCGGTGTATCAATGTCATTCGAAATGTCTTTAGAAAGTCGGATTTACTAACATCTCAAAAATCAAGATGTCTAAATTTAATTCAAAAAATTGAATACTTGCGTTGCCACTTTGATATGATACTAAAGCGAGGAGCAGGCTTACATGAGTCTGTTGAAAAAATTAGATGGGTAAATACGGAAGAAGCTTTCGATCGTCGTTTACAGTCGGGAATAATTATTAATTTAATTCACAAGGACATTAACGAGTTCTTAGATGATGCCTTTACTTTGTTTGAAAATCGAATCAAAATTTGCCTTGATAAATATGGTCCATTAAAAGTTTATGCTGTATTAGGTGCTAAATTTAAGAAAATGTTGTCAGACGGTAAAGAAGAATTTGATTTTAAAACTTTTATTGCTACGACTGATGAAATTTTTGCGACTTCCCTATTAGATGAATGGTATAACCAGAATGTTAAACAAATAATTTTGAAAAAGATTGAAGAGTTTCAAGAAAAGGAATCGAGTTGGCAACTGGATTCTATCCATCGATTAGAGATTAATATTAATAAATACAATCCAATACGAGCTAGTTCGTATATTGATCTACCAGCTGAAATTAAGGGAAAGCAAGCCTGTATCAACGTTAAAAACAATGATAATCAATGTTTCAAATGGGCAATACTATCCGCATTATATCCAATTGTAAAGAATACAGAACGAGTTTCGAAATATAAGCAGTATAAAGATGTGCTCGATTTTACTGGAATTGAATTTCCTGTAACGCTTCAGGATGTTAAGAAATTTGAAATTCTCAATAACATCTCAGTCAACGTGTACTGTCTTGTGATGAGAAATAACAAATATACAGTCTCACCTTTACATCTCACGTCAGAAAAGAGATTCAGTCATGTAAATCTTTTACGAGTTGAAGACCATTATGTAGATGAAGCACTTACTGTTGAAGAAGAAGAAGAAGAATCTATATTATCATTCAACTACCACTATGTTTGGATCAAAGATTTATCACGGTTGGTGAGCAAGCAATTATCAAATCATAAAGAGAAATCATACATTTGTGATAGATGTCTCCATTATTTTGTGAATGAACAAAAGCTGAAAGATCATGAAAAAATTTGTAAGAAAATGAATAACACTAGAATTATTTTACCAAAACCTGGTAAAAATATTACTGAGTTTAAAAATTTCAACAACAAGGAGCGAGTACCTTTCATTATTTACGCTGATTGCGAGAGTATTTTGATTCCTGCAGAAATGTCACAAGACCCCAGCAACACTCAGGTTTTCCAAAATCACAAATTGTTGAGCATCGGTTATTATTTAAAGTGCGGGTTTAATGACTCCATGTCTGTATACAAAGCGTCTCCTAAAGACGAACAAGATCCTGCTAAATGGTTTTCAAAAGAATTAAAAAACTTGGTTGAGAAAGTAGAGCCTGTGTTTAAGAATTTTAAACAAATGGAAGCATTGAGTCCAGAACAGTTAGCAAACTTTAGGACTAATGATGTCTGTCACATTTGTCAAAAGAGAATAACACATAATGATATAAAAGTAAGAGACCACTGTCATCTAACAGGGAAGTACCGGGGTGTCGCGCATCAAGACTGCAATATAAATTATCACGAATCACCAATTGTACCTGTAGTTTTTCACAACCTAAGTGGTTATGACGCACACTTTATTATTGAAGCAATTGCAACTGAGTTTGATGGTAGAATTGATCTTCTACCTATAACTAAAGAAAAATATATTAGTTTTACTAAAAACGTTAAAGATAGTTTTATTAAATTTCGGTTTATTGATTCCTTTAGGTTTATGGCATCATCTTTGGACAAATTAGCGTCTAATCTCAGCGAATATAAAATTGTTAATTCAGTTTTTTCAAATCATAGCAATGACAAAATTCAATTGTTAACTCGTAAAGGCGTTCTTCCGTATGAGTATATTGACTCTAGAGAAAAGTTAGATGAAGCTCAATTACCAGCTAAAGAGCGATTTTATAGTACCCTCAATGATTCAAATATTTCCGATGAAGATTATGCTCACGCGCAGCGAGTGTGGACAGAATTTGATTGTCAAAATCTGGGCGATTATATTTATCTTTACATGCAGACTGATATATTGCTTCTTGCTGATATTTTTGAAAATTTTCGAAACCAATGTTTCAATTCATACGGACTAGACCCAGCACATTATTATACTACGCCTGGATTAAGCTGGGATGCTATGTTAAAGTATACTGGTGTTAGGTTGGAACTCCTCACAGATATCGACATGGTTATGTTTATTGAACGCGGCATAAGGGGTGGGGTAAGCCAATGTATGAATCGTTACGCTAAAGCCAACAATCCTTATATGGAGAAATATAATGAAAGTGAGGAGACAGCCTACATCATATACTTGGACGCAAATAATTTATATGGGTGGGCAATGATTCAATCACTTCCTTTTGGTGGTTTTGAGTGGATTGAAGACATCGATGATAATTTTAACTTTAATGTTGCGGATGACGCGCCTTTCGGATACATTTTGGAAGTTGATCTAGATTACCCTGATGAGTTACATAATGCTCATAGTGATTTACCGTTTTGTCCAGACCACTCAAAACCACAAGGATCTAAAGAGGAGAAGCTTCTAACTACCCTCCTACCAAAACGAAAGCACGTTCTCCATTACCGTGCTTTGAAACAAGCTTTAGCTAATGGTCTTGTTCTTGTAAAAATTCATCGCGTACTAAAATTCAAACAATCACCTTGGTTAAAGAACTATATTGATTTCAACACGTTGATGCGATCTAGAGCTACCAATGAGTTTGAGAAAAACTTGTACAAACTTATGAATAACGCGGTTTACGGGAAAACAATGGAGAACGTGCGTAAACATGTTGACGTTAAACTCGTTACAAAGTGGGAGGGTAGGTATGGAGCAGAGGCTTTAATTTCAAAACCTAATTTCCACAGCCGAGCTATCTTTAATGAAAATATGGTAGCTGTGGAACTTAAAAAAATTGAAGTTATGATGAACAAGCCAATCTACATTGGACTTAGCGTCCTAGATATATCAAAAATTTTAATCTACGATTTCCACTACGATTACATGCTCAAGAAATATAATGAAAATTGTAAACTATTGTATACCGACACCGATAGTTTGATTTATAAAGTCAATTGTGCAGATATTTATGCTGATATGAAAACAGACATACATAAGTTTGATACTTCCGACTACCCGGTAAACAACGTTTTCAACATTCCGCAAGCCAACAAAAAAATCTTAGGCCTCATGAAAGATGAGTGCAGCGGAAGGATTGTGACTGAATTTGTTGGCTTGCGGAGCAAAATGTATAGCGTACGCGTTGAAAATCGAGACTTTATAAAAAAAGCTAAAGGCGTTAAGTCGAGTGTAGTTAATAACACAATCAGCTTTGATGATTATATGTACTGTCTACAAAACGTCAAAATTCAATCGCGAACTCAGTATTGTATCAGGTCGAATCTTCACAAAGTTCAGACTTTGAAACAAACAAAAATCGCATTAAGTCCTTACGACGACAAAAGGTTTTTGTTAACTAATAGCACTGACACCCTTGCATGGGGTCATTATAAAATTGCTGAAATCAATAATGACAACGAAACTATGGAATTGTAAATAAAAATGTTTGTAATTTATTTGATAAGAAAGGTTTTCAATAAATAAATAGATTTACACATTAATTTTCATGTTTACTTTATTTAACTTTTTTTACCATTCATTTAACATTAGTTTAACATTAGTTTAACGTTACTTTAACATTAACTTAACGTTACTTTAACGGTACTTTAACTTTATTTAACTTTATTTAACATTGTTTTAACGTTACTTTAACTTTATTTAACTTTGTTTTAACGTTAGCTTAACTATATTACATATCAGATTTTTTTATCCAACTATTATGTGAGTTATCGAATCCAAGCCATTTTACGTAAACTTCATTTCCTCGTGTTTTGAGAACTTTTTCTACAAGATAAACATCAGGAAATTTAACTTTTAAAAGTTCTTCTTCATAGAAACCGCCTTCGATGGGTTGATTTTCATAATCGGTAAGTATGTATGTTACTGGTTTTGTTGCTTTAACTTGATCCACAGTGAATATTTCCGTTGTCCAGTTGGGAGTATATCCTTTTTCAAAGATATTTTTATACTTGCTGACTCGAACTCTATCACCAACTTTGAATTTTGCTCTCTTCATTGGAATTCTTCTCTGTTTGCTGATACGTTTTAGTAGTTTTTTCTCATCATTTGCGGTGACATCTTTGGGTTTCATACCAATAGTACGGTGTTTCTGATTATTATACTTTGATATAAGGGTAGGTAAAAGATTAATCCATTTATAATTACCTTGCAAACTAAATTGAGGCCACATCATATTCTTGAGAGTCCGGTTAAACCTTTCAATAATTGATGCTTTTAAATTACTATATGTTGAATAGAGTTTAATGTTATATGTTTGCATTAAACTTTGAAATTGAGAGTTGTAAAATTCTTTACCTCTATCAGTATGCAAGTTTTTAGGAATACGTCCTTGTATCAGAATAGATTTCATGGCAGCAGAAATATCTTTTCCACTTTTACTTTTCACGGGAACAGCCCATGCATATTTTGAAAAGATATCAATAACAGTAAGCACATATTTGAAACTTTTATTTGATTTAGCGTATGGTATCATTTCAACCAAATCTGCTTGCCATGTTTCATCTATGCCTCGCATTTGAACTTTTCGTCGAGGATAATTTTTTCTAGCTTGCTTATGAAGTTCCGAGACTACTGTCAACTTTTTGTCGTCCATTTTCAAGAAGAGTTAAGCGAGCGTCCAGTTGCTGAATAATTTCTGCGTTTCTTAAAACCAAGTCTTGACTTATTTGACTTTCCAAAATTTTTAATTTTCGATCTATTGAATCCTCAAGGATTTTTAATAGTGTTTTATTGTTATCAACTTCTGATGTTATTGAAGTTGTAACTTGAAAGACTTTTTTTGTCTCGTTTTGAATAATTTGCTGTGCAAGTTTTAAAGTTACAGCGTCATGCGGTTCTTCAGCGTCTTTGACGTTACAAAGTCTTTTGTTGTCAAGGTCGTAATGTCCGCCTGATGTAAGTTTAAATCCAATACCAGAGGGTCCACGACTTGCAGCAGCAGATCTTGTCAAGGGATGTCCAAACACGTCAATGCTCATTGTAATACTGATACTTTATACAAATAACCCCTCTTAATATATAATTCGAGCTTCACGTAGTTCTTCAATTATTGACATAATTTCATTGTTATGACTAGGATTTCCAGCTTGCTGTGATGCTATAAGCAGTCGTAAACGGTTAACAAGTTCATTTGGATCATCCCAATAAATATAGTCTGGTTTAAATTGTTTCTTTGCTACCATAAATTTAGGTAATTTTCTCTTTAAAGAACCACCGCCTTTTTTCGGAGTACTCTTGAATAGTTTTGCAATTATACTGATATATTTAGAATTTCTAGAAGTTTGAATGGGTTCATTTGGACTATAATTTTTGCGATGTGCATTTGTAGAAACAAGAATATCTTTATAATTTGCCAAATCATTTGAAGTTATAAAAGATTCATCAGGTTTTTGTTTAAATAAAAGTTCAAGCAATCCAGCCGTTTTTAGATAATTTTTCTTCCCAACAATTTTGATATTTGAACCTTCAAAGACAATAGGAGTATCACCAATTATAAATGTACCATTTGGAAGTTTACGCACTCCATAAATCAGATCTAAGTAAGATTTTCTATTTTTATTTAACAATAAAATGAATTTATTTGTCAATTTTTCATAATTTTCATCTTTTTCAGCAATACTACTTTTATGTGGAGTTGTATCAACTATAGTCGTATTCAGTGAACTTGTGTTAAATAAAGTTGAATCAAATTGCTCATCATCATCAAACGCAGTTGAAAAAGAAAAATCGTTATCCTCCTCCTTCTTTATCTTCTCAAGCTTAATATCTTTTACAGTGACGTCTTTTACATTTACTAATTTTTGAAGTGGTGCAACTATTGGTTCAAAAGTTTCTTTTAACATTGTTTCTGCAGCTTCTTTACCCATTTTAAGTAAGCGATGTTTTCGTCTAATAGCTTCACTTGCTTTTGCTATTTGACGAAGTGTGTCTTGCTCTTTTCGATACATGTTTCTATCTCAACAATATAAACTATACTAATTTAAATTAAATTAAACTCTTGTATTTATAGTGTAACGAAGCAATCAAATCCCCTCCGATATCTTCCCTCATTCAAATTCCTATC